>JANBPO010003506.1:0-49899 GCA_024336825.1 Amorphophallus titanum | reverse complement strand
GCATACGTCCCCGACCTTCTGGCACCGATCGGCGAGGGCGGCTAAGTCTACGTGCTTCTTGGCACCCAGATGGCACAACAGATTAAAATAGTCCATTCCCCAGCCGTCGGCATAGTAGTAGGCCAGGTGTAGCGGCTTGTTCAGGATGGCCCTCCTAGGTCCTCAATCTTCAGCCCGTGCACCTGAAGAAGAATATACATCCAGGTCGTGTCTTTGTAATTTTCAGGCCTTCGCTCCTCGGCCCGCACGAAGGCACGATATGAAGAGGTGGGGTCGACCTCTGAGCGCCAGCTTTTCACCGGGGTGCCCTCCTCCTCTGTCGAGAATGGATAGTTGATCAGGTCCAGGCGTTCGCCCCCGACGCCGCAAAGGTCCCGTAGGGTCTTCTTAAAATCATCCTCCGCTATTGGAGGCAACTTCACTTGCGGCACCGGCCGGGTCTTCTGGGCCTCCTTGCGTGCACGCAGATAGGCGGCCACTTCATCGCTTTTGCCTTGCCACAGTCGGAGGAGGTGCTCCGGATCAACGTCGAGGATGAGCACAAGTTGTCGACTCAGGAATCTCCTCTCCGGTCCATCCCAGCAGTCAATTTTGTGTAACCGATAAAATCCCATCTGAGTGTTCCACCCGTTTACATACTCGGACGTTACTCGTGGGACCCGGCTGGGGGCTAGCACTCGGAAGGTGGCCGTGTCTGCCTTGTGGAAGAAATCCCACCAAACCCGGGCGATCTCAGGTGTCAGATTCCCCTGGAGATTCTGCGTCGCCAGCGTAAATTGGGCACCGTATGGAGGGATATGCTGATCATACCCAAAATTCCGTCCGAAATGGAAAGGGTAGTAAGGCTCCAGCAGCAAGCTGTCCCCTTTCCTGAGGGCTAGTATGCTCGGACAGATCGACAATGCCCAATCCCTGAGCTCGAGTTCCAGCAGGGGGCAGACCAGGTTCTCTTGGCTGATTGGGTGCACATACTTGACCACTTGGTCGTCTCTCCACTCCTGCTTATTGTTCACCAATGGGCTTGAGTGGGCTGCTAGTGTCCAGAAGTGGATGGAGCCAGACGCGCCTTGAGGAATTGTCGTCAGGCGGCCCCGGATGTCATACAGCCTCAGGGAGGTGGAGCTCGGCTCTGCACTCACGAACTCCAGCATTCGCGGCACTAATCCCCAATTTTGGACAACACGGCGAGCGAACTCCGGAAAGAGCGAACAGACCCACGCGTTTAACAAATGTAGTGGGAATACAAAGTGGGCCTGCCGCAGAATCTGGTGGACGCAACTTCCCCGAGCGTCTTGTAGATCAGGCAGAGAGTAGCTGGGCACAAGGATAGCTTGATGCCCTACGCCATCTGGTGCGCGGGGTAAATGGCGTCCGGTCGAATGACGATTTTGTCCCCATGCGGCAAAGCAAATGAACATAGCCAGTATGTGAGGAAGGCGGCGCAGTGCGTCATCGGATCAAGCACCATCGGGTTTGGCCCGCCCAAACGCCCCTTGGAGGGGATCTTCATGTCCGACTTAGGTTTGGCCCATTTCTTGCGGGTGACAACCGTGCCCACGCACGGGAAATCTTCATACTTCTTTGGCTCATCGAAGAAGTACTGAAGCCATAAGGTCAAACGAACCCTTTTTCGGTCCCCACGGTGCGGCTGCTTCTCTCCGTGCGCCAGTTTGTACATCTCCCGGTATGCCTTCATCAGGTACCGGTAAGAATACCCCAAAGAGTAATAGCCGTCGCCGTTGGTCTCGTCTTTGATCAAGTCCGGGAGACAGACCTCTTCATAGGGCTCCCCGTCGATGGGCAAGCCGCTCAGCTGGCTGAGGCTCCACAGGTCCAGGGATGTCTCCCCCTCCGCGGTGTAAAACGTGTTGGTCTCCGCGCTAAATACCTCCAACATCCCGCAGCAGAGCCCTTTGGAGATAGGGTAGTCGTACCGGGAGGCGTAGACGCTGTGGTACATGCCGGCCCGAATGAGAATGAGAGCGTAGTTGAACAGTACATACTTGGCAAACTCCACCGCTCCCTCTCTGAAGCTGTGCGTGGTCTGAAGCTTCAGCTCACCGAACCAGCCCAACGAGACCCCCTGCTTGAACCGGATTGCCAAGCAATCAAGGATGAAGGGCTCCTCTCTGTAGTCCCACTTCAACGGGGCCAGAAATAGGCCATAGCGGTGCTGCTTGCCCTGAACGCATCCCACAGCGATGTCCCATTTGGCGGGAGTGAAGCCCGGGGTCCTCACCAGCTTGTCTTCCGCTGGCAGCACTGCCTCTAACCCCAGCACGGGCTCCCACTCGCGGGCCTCGCCCACCAGATACATTGGGACGCTCCTCGGAACAACATGTGACAAACTGTCCCGACCCTACAAGATGGCACGCTCCACTTCCCTCACGGTCCACCGTTCCCGCCGGTTGTGAGTCCGAAGGTGCTTCAGGTGGCGAATAAGATGCCTGTCCTTCGGGAAGTCTGCAGGATAGTCCCCCGTAGCACGATCGAAGCTGAATCCCTTCTCGGCCTTGGCCAGTCTTCGAATATCCAGGCTTTCGGTGTCCGAGCCTGAGGAATCGGCCAATGCGGCGATCTCTGTGTGATCCCGGTCCAAATCCTCTACGTTGAACCACGTGACGGCCGGCACTGGAGGCAGCAGAGTACGGTGGGCACCGACAGCAGGAGCAGAGGAACCACTGGGAGCAGCCATTTGTCTGTGAAATTACAGCAAGCAGAGGTCAGAATAAGCCCAATACAGAAGAAAAATAGAAACCATAAAGCAAAAGTAATAATAAATTCTTCACTGGGAGAGAAGAAAGAGGAACATCCCACTACAAGTAAAGGGAAGAAAAGAAAGAGAAGAAAGGAAAAGAGGGAGTAAGTCGAGCCCCCCCCGGCGTCGCTCCCCGGTACGTCCACGAAGCCCCTAACTACACGACCTTGGTGGGGGTCCACTACGTGACGCAAGCCCAAAAGACAGGCGAGTGAAGAATAGAAGAGGGGTAGCAGATGGAACAAGCAACGGTGGAGTCAACAAGGGGACCACTGTCAGAATAATCAAGACTTGCCAATTTCTAACAAAATTTTGGCAGAGTTTTCCCTAGGCCAGAAGCATAAAGGGAAATACGAGTGCGCACCCACAAGGAGTGACGGCCCCAACAAAGTAGTGGTGGGCCCCGCAGGACAACAACATAAGTCCTCTGCTTAAAGGAATGCTCCATAAGCCTTCAACAGCGCGACCTGCCGAAAGCTTCCTCGGTACGCTCTAAATAAACTCTTCACTGGCACACTCAGGCGCTAGCGCTCGCCAGCACCCTCCCCCGATGCGCTCACCGGCACACCCGTTGAAGCACTCGCCGGCACACTCTCCATGTGCTGTTCACCGGCACACTCGAGTAGCCCGTTCACCGGCATACTCGAGCAGCCCATTCGCCGGCACGCCCTCTCTACATGCTCACCGGCATGCTCCTCCCGACTCGCTCCCTGGCACACTAGTGCCCCCAAACCGTTCGCCGGCACACCTCCTAACAAGATCTTCGCCGGCACACCACCCTTTTGTGCTCTTCACCAGCACACTCGCCAAAACCCCCCAACGGCACGCCCCGGTGCCCGTCCACGGTACGCTCCTCCCGGCGGCCATCCCCGGCGCCGGAGACGAGGAAGAAGAAGAGAAAGGGGGGAGAAAGGAAAGAAGAGGGAGGGGGAAAGAAGATGAAGGAGAGAGAGGGAGCCCTAGGGCTCCATCTCCCCGTCGAATGAAGAAGAAGAGGAAGAGGATGAAGAGAGAAGGAGGGAACGAGAGGGAAAGAGAGGAAGGAGAAGGAAGAGAGGGGTGGGCCGTGGCGGCCTCCTCACCCCTGTGAAGAGGACGGCAACGACGACGGCGGTGGCGTCCGGTGACGAAGAGAAGGAAGGCGGGGGAGGCGCTCGCTCGGTTGATGGGAAAAGAAAGGAAGAGGTTGACGCCGTGCAGACTTCGCCAGCAGACTTGTTGCATGAGCGTCGACCTTGGAGCCCTTCGGCTGATGGGTGGTGGACCGAGATTCGAATGGTATTGGGTTATTCCCGATATCTAATTTTTGGGTCGTTACAGGTGATATCAGAGCGCTGGTTGTGGATGTACATGGGAATTTGAGATATTACGATGATCAGAGTCCAGAAGGTCCAGTATAGTCGATAGCTAGCATAGGGTTTTGTGTTTGATTTTCACTTGGTTTCTCGCGTGAGAGCTTGAGTGCACAACGTGGCACTGTGAAAGCAGTTACTGTTGTCATCGGAGTGTCGACGTGGGGCCTGAGGAATGAGATAGAGAGCTATCTTCCCTAATTAGTGGTGGCCCTGGTTGTGCTATGTTGGGCAGAGGTTGTCGACAGGTGTGTCGCTACGGTGCTGTGTTTGAGGAATCTACAGCAAGATCAGGTGGCTGATGAGGATTGTTCTTGGTTAAGTGGCTGAAAGTGTCCATCTAAGAAAATTAATATTGTGTTTGGCCACCCCAGCTTGAGATTTATCTAGCACTCAGGTGTTAAGATTATGGTTTGAGATGACAGAGCGGGTGCTCTGATCTGGATTATGCTCGGGCGATCGGAGGATCTTCTTGGTGAGCTGCTAATTATCGAGCCTGATGTTCTCATCATGCTTTGTGACGTCAGATATGGCGAGTCAGTCCTGATTATTTTTGTAGATTTCGAGGCAGGATTGGGCAGAGTTGTCCCAGTGAGCTCTAAGTCCTGTGCTTTTGCTCTCAAATGAGTTTTGTTATCTCTAGACTTGGGTTGAGATTGTGTGGCGGTGGCTTGGTTTGTGACCCAGATTGTAGAATTTAGGCCATTGGGTACTACCTTGGATGCACTATGCGAGACTGTAGATGAGATCTGAAGGTTTAGTGACAGTTGGGGACTCGAGAATGATCATCGACAGGTGCTGGGCATGGTCCGTGTTGAGGCTCTTGTCGTGGTGGTCCACCTGGCCATAGCTCAAGAGATGGATATTTTGAGGATCTAAGAATCGATAATGGATCGGTGTTGGCATAGACATATTTGAGGGAATAATGTCTGGTGGCTAGAGGTGTAGCACCCTTTGAGTTTGGCATCTTTTGGTGGTTTCTTTGCTCGTTGGTTAAGTGTTTTGGCATATTAATGGTTTTGAGATCAGAGCCAGACATCAGTGAGGAGCGTGTGGTAGTGGCTAGCTCGATTGCTGTGGTAGGGTGTGGCTGGTGATCGACAGAATCAGTGCTCGAGACATGGTGAGTTGTAGTTTAAGGAATTATAGTGGTGGTGCATCGGGAGATGTTATGAGGGTGGTCCGACTAGACAATTAGCAAGTATTATTGGAGGAGCTGACCCGATGGTAGTAATGGTTTCCCTGATGTTGGAAGGTGCGGTTCCCAGCATGCACGAGGTTCAAGGTCAGGTCAATCTTGAAGATCTGCATCATAGGAATTATGCTGATTTCTCCTTGGTCAGAGAGATCATGTCACGCCCCGACGCGAAATATCGGGACGTGCAGTTTGCGGGCACGCGAGCAAGAACGCTAAATGCTATTCTAAGCAAATTCAATTCATCAGAGTAATGAAAAGTGATTCTATCGCTGCGATCCCGCGTCTCCCTTGCAAGGGACGATCGTCGGGCTGAGTGAGTTTTTGTTAAGAGATATCTCGACCTAGAGAACACCATGGTGGTCAACTGCCCGGCTTGTCTTTAGCGTGCTAGTGCTGGCCGCACATCGAGTCGGTCTTACGTCTTAGCCCGGTCGCGTCATTCGTCCCACATCAGATTGGTATCAGAGCCAGGTTGAGTCTAGGGTAGTCTTTACAAAAAAGAAAAAAAGAGAGAAAAAGAGAAAAAGGGTCTTGAGTCTAGTGTGTCTTGTCTTAGGTGTCTTTGCATGCCCACCCGGCGAGGTACCCAATACCATCGCCCCGCGTCTATGGCAAACTCACAGAATGTCACCTTGGGAGACTTTCACTCCTTGCATGAGACAATGATGGCCATCATGGCCCGATTGGACCAGCACGAGGCCAACTTTCGGAGCTTCTCCGACAATGTGGACGGTCGCCTTAGGGCCATGGAGGAAAGCATGGAGTCATCCGATAGATCTGTCCAAGATTTGGTTGGATGGTTAGATAGAATGTCACACGGAGACCCTCCAGGAGCAGCCCAGAGTCCACCCGCACCCACTCCCACGGTGGCCCAAAGTCAAGTCGCTCCCATGGCCCAAGTCCAGTCCGCTCCCATGGCCCAGGTCCAACTCGCTCCTGCAGCCCAGGACCGACCCGCACTTGCCCCTCGGCCTGCCCTACACCGGGCCATTGAGCCACAGCATCGTGACCTTGGTCTAGAGGACTATGGGTCCGATAATACCTATGAGGGGTATGGCCGACGCCGTCGTGGCCTTCATCAGCCAAGGGATGAAGAGGACGATAGGGTCCTCAGGACCGTGCAAGCATACCCTCGCACATTTGACGAGTCCTTGGACCCGAAGGTGTATCTCGATTGGGAGGCCGGCATGGACCGGTATTTCGAGTGGTTCAAGATGACGGACCTTCGGAGAGTCAAGTTCGCTAAAATGAAGCTATTAGGGCAAGCGCAAACTTATTAGCGCAATGTGGAGAGCTTGCTATATCAGCGTTGGGAGCCCCAGGTCGATTCTTGGGATGAGATGAAGGATAGACTTAGAACTAAGTACCTTCTGGTCACATACAGGCAGAGGCTCATTGACAGGTGGCAAAATCTCAACCAAGGGGATCGGTCTGTGTCCGAGTACATCGCAGAGTTTGACGAATACTTTTTATGATGTGACATCACGGAAGAGATCACGATGCCTGTTTTCCACTTCCGTCATGGTCTGCGACCCCACTATCAATATGAACTCTTTCGCCACAATGTAACCACCCTGGAGGCTGCATACCAGGTTGCTCTCGAGTTAGAGCAGTTTGAGTCAGAGTTCACTCCCGTCCAGTGACCGGGGACCACCTATCAGCGTGGGTCTGACCCTCGTACCACGCCCAGTTCTTATAGTCGGTTTCCAGTTGCTCGTCCCCCGGAACCTCCTCGCCAGGACCCTACTACCCTCAGGCCTCGCACTTTCCCTCCAAGGGATCCTTCCCCTCGCCAACAGGCGCCATTCCCCACCTCGGGTCCTCAGCAGCCCACGTTGCCTACTCGGGCAGCTGACACGGCCCTTCTATATCAACCGAGATAGCAAATCCTCTGAAGTGCATCTCTAGCTCCCTCCACTATGGCAAGAAGCTGAACAAAATATAAATAGTGCACCACCCCAGGGGTAGCTGCTGAAGGAAAAAGAGGAAACTGCTCAATACACCATCGGTTTCATCAATGTCAGGGCTGATCGCAAAATGATGAAGAGGCAGGGGAGAATATCTTTCCGAATGAAAAGACCCAGCTTGATGCAACCGCTGCTCTACATTTTCTAGCACATGATGAGGGATGCTCAACCTTATCTCAGGGGGATGTACTCCCACCCCCCACCAGCCCCTCACAGGTCACTCCATGTGAGAGGGGGAAAATTGAATAAACAACTGTCAAACGAGACCAGTTCATCCGGGTGACACTTAGCAGCATGCTCCTTTCCTAGAGTCAATAAAATTCTACTCCAACACAAACCTGACAAGGGGGCAGGCATGAAAAGAGCCTCGGCCGCAATCAAGCTTTGAAGTGCCACTACGCACAGCAAGACTCTATTCCCCGCTTTGGGGGGGTGCTAACAATAGAGAAAATGGTGGAGTCCAATGGTCGGATCTCCCCACTACTGTCTGTCTACAGGACTATACATAACAAGCTACCCAATGTAAAGAGGTGCTCTTACTAACTCTTCTCCAGCTTTCCACCCTAGCCTCGGGGCATAAAAAGGGAATGTGAAATCTCCAGCTATCCACCCCAGTCTGGGGGTGCAACAGAAGAAAAAGAAGAGAAGAATGAAATTATTTGGGGCATCTCAAAGTCTCGCCCGGAGCTATACAACCTGCTGCAAACGCTAATTATTCAACAAGGTGGGTTGTTAATGATTCCAAGCTCCCTGCTTAGAGGACCCATTTGCTGCATCTCATTCAATGGAAGGATGAGATTTCTCCTTCTCCGGGAAGCTACTCCATGCAATTTAGCACCATGGAATGGGGGCAAGCTCTACAGTCTCTTCTTCAAATGAAATTCCTATAAGCAATGCATGATGCACAGCTAGAGGAGCTTAAAGCCACCAACACTATTTTTGGAGCTGAAGCGACCCTGCAACCACAACTGCTGAGGCAAGCAAGTCAAGAGACCAGCATAAGATGCAAGTCCTGGGAGCCTACCCTCGCCAAGCTACAACATTTTGGGTATCCCCACAGGAGGCAATAATGTAAAGGGTGGCCGATGACTATGTACACGGCCACCACCATTTGTCCCTCAGGGCAATGCTAACTCGAAGCAGTCACGCAGTAACCTCCCTGCTACCAAAGGATCCCAACTGATCTTGTAATGCCCCGGATCCTTATTGGGTCTTATTGGACCCTGTGTTCGGGTCTCGGATCTATTTTCTCGAGAAATTTGGCTCCGTCGTGTCTGGAATTTCATTTTGGACATCTTTTATGTTCGGATCGACGCGATCCGGAGTTGTTTCGGAGGCCCGGAGGCGTTCCGCGGCTTTTCCCGCGCGTTTTTCCGATTTTCGACCCGGTTTCCGGCGACACCTTCGGCACGCCGTTGCGGGCGAACGTGGTCGTTCACCCAGGCGTGAGTGGTACCGATTACCCTGTGCATGATCTAGAATTGGCTGCAGTAGTCTTTGCTCTCAAGATATGGAGGCATTATTTATATGGCGAGTAATTCATTATCTATTCTGACCATAAGAGTTTAAAATATCTATTTTCTCAGAAGGAGCTCAATATGAGACAAAGATGGTGGTTAGAATATTTAAAGGATTTTGACTTCTCTATACAATACCAACCTGAAAAAGACAATGCCGTAGCTGATGCACTTAGCCGGAAGTCAATGGCCTTATTATCAAGTTTAATGGTTAAAGAATGGCATCTACTTGAACAAATGGCCAACTTAGACCTCAATATGGAGGAGAAGGAAGGTGGAGTCTTTATTTCCAATATTCGACTCCAACCCGAGTTACTCTAAGAAATCAAAGAGCATCAAGATGATGATCCATTGATCGTGAAAATTAAAGAAAAATTAGATCAACGACCAGATTTCCTTCTGGATGATGATGGAAGGCTATTATTTAAAGGAAGAACTTGTATACACGATTGTTCTGCCATCAAGGAAAAAATCTTGGAGGAAGCACATCGGTCTAGGTATACTATACACCTTGGTGCTACAAAAATGTACCATGATCTCAAAACAACCTTCTGGTGGCCTAACATGAAAAGAGAGGTAGCTGACTTCATAAGCCGATGCTTGGTATATCAACAAGTTAAGGCCGAGCACCTCAAATCGGTTGGCAAGTTCAAACCTCTCAAAATACCGGAATGGAAATAGGATAGTATCGGTATAGATTTCATTATTGGATTACCGAAGACCCAAAGCGGATTCGATGCTATATGGGTAATTGTGGACTGGTTAACTAAGTCTGGCACTATTTTTCATCCTCAGACTGATGGACAGACCGAGAGGATGAATCAGATTATTGAAGACATGATGAGAGCCTGCATGATAGACTTCAGTGGAAGTTGGCACAAATATTTACTTCTAACTGAGTTCGCTTATAACAATAGCTATCAGTCTAGTATACAAATGGCACCATTCGAAGCATTATATGGAAGAAGTTGCAGATTGCCTCTATGCTGGAGCGAGATTGGCGAAAAAGGATTGCTTGGTCTTGATATTGTCCAAGATACAACTCACAAGATCCATTTGATTCAAGAAAGGCTGAAGATCGCTCAATCACGACAAAAGAGCTATGCCGACAACCAAAGGAGAGATCTTAAATTCCAAGTGGGGGAGCATGTCTTCTTAAAGGTCTCACCCACACGAGGAATCAAAAGGTTCGGTATCAAAGGAAAGCTGAGTCCGAGATTTATCGGTCATTTCGAGATTCTGGAGAGAATCGACGAGGTGGCGTAAAAACTGGCTTTGCCTCCTCAACTGGCCGGTGTACATGATGTCTTTCATATATCTATGCTGAGGAAGTACATGTACGATCCTTTGCATGTGATACAGTTTGAAGAATTGAAGCTACAAAAGGATTTATCCTATGAAAAAAGACCGATCAAGATATTGGATCAGAAATTACACCAGCTAAGGAATCGAGTCACACCGATGGTGAAAGTCCAATGGAGCAAGCATGGATTCGAGGAAGTCACATGGGAATTAGAAGATGCCAGAAAACCCAGATGCGGCCCTTGGGGGAGGAGTTGGCAGCACAGTGAGCCATGCGTAGCTTCACCCGGAAACGCTCTAGCATGGAGGAATGAAGCTTGGGTTCAATAACAGCCACTAACTTGATGCCGTGTTCCCTGATGAGGAATTTGAGACGAGTGAGGGACCGAGTGTTGGCCAGCCCCCTGATATTCCACATTAGCATTTTCATGACCCACGGAGGGTGGGGTTTCCTGCAGAGGCGCCCTTGCGGGAGCCCTGTCTGGTTCGAACCCCAGAATCATCAACATGTGCATCAGTAGCCTTCCCAACAAAATGCTGATGGGCAGTGAATAAGTCTCTAACAGAGTTGGTAGGCTCCAGTCCCGGGACTGTGAGTACTTGGACTATCGGGCGCGGGCAGGAGGTGGTGGAGCCGTCTTCAGCATCGTCCAGGGCGTCATCCTCCACAGACCGTGGAGACAGTGATGCCTCTGTCGAATGGGTTGCAGAACTCCTGGGGAGATCCCTGTTCGCAAGAACCGGAGGGGGGCCACGAACAAAATCATCTGCAACAGAGCCGGTTGGGCTTCCACAGTGTGGCAGGGTAGCAGCAGAGAGTGGCAGAGGCTGAGCGGCAAGGTCGCCCGCGGGTGGGCTCCCACAGTCTGGCAGGCCGGCTGCACTGTGAGGAGGCGGGGCAGCACCTGCGTCCAGGGCTTCTGGTCCATCGGGCAGGGTGTGCAGTGGGCTGAGCGTTGGAGAGGCCACACCCGAGCCCAAGGCAGCAAGCCTGCCGTCGACAGGGAGCTGGTCCGGAGGGGCCGCCACGGGCCAAGGAGCTGGGCAGTTGGCGTGAACCGCGTCAGGGGCCGCCTGCCGAGCAGATGACTCCCCACCCGGTGCGGGGGGGCTAGGAGGAAGCACGGTGCGGGCTGTAACAGCAACCGCCTTTGTAGGGGACGCAAAGATAGAGACCGCAAGGGGCCCCCCCGGGGCAGGAATAGTAAGAGTGCCATCCGAAGTGACCACCTGAGGCGGAGGCAGCAAGGGGTCCCAGCCGGCGTCGCGCGGAGCAGGAGGCCCTGCAGCGCCATCCTGGCAAAGCGGAGGGGCAGCGGCTGCATCCCGGTCGTTGGAGGGGCCAACAGGGGGCTGGTGTGGAGCAGGGGGGGTAGCAGGGGCACCGGCAGGCTTCTTGCATTTAGCTGCCGGGTGGCCGAGGCGTTTGCAGCCGGAGCAAAACGCTGGGGGGTTCTTGTAGCAGATCGGTTGCCAGAAGCTGTGTGGTCCATAGTTGATGAGGACCCTAGAAGGTAAAGCCTTAGAGACATCAAGCTGCACACAGACGCATGCAGCAAGCGAACGAGTGAGGGAACGGGTGTTCCGATCAATTTGCAAGGGGGGGCCGATACTCCCAGCAATGGACAGCAGCAGTTCCTCGTGGTAGAAGTTGACAGGAAGGTCCGGCAGTTCCAGCCATACCGGCACAATGGGTGAATCTGCAGTTTTAGAGAACTCAAGAGTCCATTTGAAGAAGTGGAAGGGTTTACCCTGGATGAACAGGGTGTCTTTAAGCAGCACTTGCAGGAAGTCTGCCTATGCGATCGGAAGAATTAGTCTGTCCTTTTTTACGTCCCACCATATGGAAGGAGCATTAAGGTGTAAATCTCCATGAACCCATAGATAAAATCATCCTTGCACAACGGTGAAGGGTGAGATGTGAATCTAAGGTCTCCCTTCTAAGGGGTGACATGGGCCATTGAGCTATTTGGTGGATGACTTTTGCGTGTGTAGCAAAATTTTATGACCTATGTTATATACTATACATGGGAAAATTTGCCTACACAAACAATGTGGATGTTCGTGGAGAACTACCTAGTCCCCCACACAAATGTTTGCCCATGCCCCAACCTTGTGGGATGAATGTTAAACAAAGAACATATTCAACTGCGTGTGGGTTGTCTGTGGGTTATCGAGCTGTTAAAATTTATAAGGATTTTTAACATTAAGTCAGAATGTTCGGACTTTAGGGTTGTCAATGGATGGGGCTGACCCACGGGCTTCAAGCTGCCCTCCGGTCCATCCGAAACCCAAAGTAGAGGAGTGATTAGAGGAAGTGGGTCGGACCAGATCGATCGCGGGTCAGATCACGAGCCAATATTTTGGACCTGCAGATTTGAAGTGGGCCAAATTTTTGAGCCTGTTTCCAGCCTATAGGCCCACAATGTTAGGCTGTGACTCAGGGTTGCCCGAAAACCCGCGGCCGGCCCGACCCAATGATAACTTTACACCTTTAGTATAATGTGGGCCTTAATCGGACCTTAGCCCGGCTCAACCCATTGATCCTGGACAGACTTGGCCCATCTCAGTCGATTGAAAGCCAATAAAAATATACACTACATAATATATTGATCTTCATAGCAAGGACTGGGCGGGCCCGTGTCATATACACTAGTCACAGGCCGGACCAAAAAAACAATGTAATGCTGGCCTTAATAGAGCCACCAAGCCCGGCCCCATTCGAACCCCCTTTCTTCTATGTGATGAGCACGTGATTACTCCGTTCGGTTGTCCCGTTGCCAAAGAGGAGTGTTAGTTCCTTTTAACCCGAGAATAACCCTTAAAACCCCAGTTAGCTCAAAAAAATATTTTGGTGGACCAGATTTCCTGACCCTTCATGGGTTGGTTTCTCTTCGCCGTCGTGACGCCGGAAATGGCTTCACAATCGCATGCTGTCTCTTCGGAGGGCCCGGATGGGGCGTGTCCTCCAGGGTCTCTTCGGTTGAAGTTGTTGTTGTTGCTGGACTGGCGGGGACGGATGGGCGTGCAATTTCACACGTCCACAAATGCCCCCCACCCACGGGTAGCGCGGGCGAAGGATGAGCCGGGCGGTGCCCGTGGGTGTATTGGTTTTCCGGGTAAGTGGTGGGTCTCGACGTCTGGGCTAGACAGTGGGCCCGACCCGATGTGGGCCAGGTCCCCGGACGGGAGTCCATTTTTTTGTTATGGGATAGGTACGCGTACAGATGTGCGCGTATATGTCTATTCGTATACATATATGTATACATATACATCACGTATATATTATTATTATTATTTATTATATATATATATATTTTTATTTATTATATTTATTTTTTTTTACGTATAAAAGCATACGTACATATATACATACCCCTTTTTATAGGAGAAAGGGACCCCAAGGGGCCCTCCAGCTCTCCTCCGCCCTGGACAGGTCGGAGAGAAGCCCTCCGGACCTGCACAGGCCGGAGGGGCTTCCTCCGGTCCTATGCAGGCCGGAGGAGCTTCTTCCGGTCCTGTACAGGCCGGAGGAGACTCCTCCGGACCTGCACAGGCCGGAGGAGACTCCTCCGGACCTGCACAGGCCGGAGAAGGCTCCCTCCGGACCTGCACAGGCCGGAGGGGCTCCCTCCGGACCTGCACAGGCCGGAGGAGACTCCTCCGGACCTGCACAGGCCGGAGGAGGCTCCCTCCGGACCTGCACAGGCCGGAGGGGCTCCCTCCGGTCCTGCACAGGCCGGAGGAACCTCCTCCGCCCTGTTAGCAGGCTGCGGAGGATGGGCACTGCAGTTACAAAAAAAAAAGGTACAGAAAAGACACTGAAATAAATGCTACAGTTACGAGAAGAGGAATAGACAGGCAGGAGGAAGAGGATGAGTTACCCGTTGGGATTCCACCGGAGGAGAAGGACAGTGAGCCCTCCGGCCACTCTCCACTCCAATATAAAATGATGCTCCAAGCAACCAGAAAAAGAGAGAGGACCAGACAGCTACGGACTGGAAAAAGAGCACAGGCCAGGTTTATAAAAGGAAGACTTCCTTTCTTTTCCTGCAGCAAGACAGCAGGACAGCCGGACAGCAGGACAGAAGGAGAGAAGGGAGAAGAGCAAAGGGAAGAAAGAAAAGAAGACCAACTAGAAGACAAGCAAAAGAAGGTAGGCTGTTTCCTCCGGGAGACCAAACAGCAGAAGAGGACAAAAAAAGGAGAAAAAGAAGAAGGAGACAAGAGAGGAAACTGTGTGACAAAAAAAGCAGTCTTCAGTCACATATAGGAAAGTCTTGACAAGGTGTCTTGTAGATAACATTGTGGTGGATATATATTTTAATAAGCTTGGTGGATTATGTACCCTTTGTTTTCTTGAAGAGAACCTTGATCTACAGATTGACCAGTTAATTAATCAAGATCATTTATTCAAGAGGAATATCATACTAATCAAGGTCAGGTGTTATTATGAGAGCCGTATTCTGGGTGTTCATCATGGACTTATTTCCCTTCATGGGTCCAGTCCCTATTAACTCACTTCCAGAAATTACATAAATACATTTGTTTACTGACCAGAAATTACAGAAATATACTTTATTGTCCAGAAATTACATGAATACCCTCTGCTGCCCAAAAATTATAGAAATACATTTTATTAACCAATAATTACAGAAATATCTCCGGTGGGCAGAAAATTACAGAAATACCCCCCGGTGGGTAGAAAACTACAGAAATACCCCCGGTGGGCAGAAAATTACGAAAATACCTCCGGTGGGTAAAAAATTACAAAAATACCCCCAGTGGGTAGAAAATTACAGAAATACCCCCGGTGGGCAGAAAATTACGAAAATACCTCCGGTGGGTAAAAAAATTACAAAAATACCCCCAGTGGGTAGAAAATTACAGAAATACCCCCCGGTGGGTAGAAAACTACAGAAATACCCCCGGTGGGCAGAAAATTACGAAAATACGGCTCCTATGGTCACTACCAGTGGTAGTGGTACTGATCTTGCTCAGTGTGAGATGAGGGGTTGAGGGATTTGTCTCCCTTAGTATCAAGCTGTTAGTCAGCGTTTGTTGCAACCTGCGTCTGCGGTCTTGCTTAGTGCAAGGGAAGCCTCACTTAGGCTTGAGTGAGGGGTCGATGTAAATCTGTGCATGGCAGATAGAACCACCTAAAAATCCCTGTGAGCATCATGGTTTGACTTTGTGTGATTGTTCCATCGCATCTACCCCCCTTTATAGGTTGATGTGTGATATGGTTCTGCATTGCATTCTCATCATGTGCTAAGTGTTCGAGATCTATTCTACATGAACTACTAGTTGTTCCTAGTTGTTTTAAATTGAACACTTAGTCTGCTCAACCTTTTACTTAGTTTGTCTAGTGTTGTTTGAATCTGATCATTAGCAGGTTGCTTGGTCCATTGAATCATTTTCATTCTAACTTGAATAGGGCATAAGTTTTACTTGAGCGAAGTCTTATTGTGAAGGTCATTCGTTCAGCTTTGGTACCATCTCTACGTCAAGTGATTGAGATTTGTTCTAAATAGGGACCGAGTTTTAATTCCGCACAGTTTTTATAGAGGGATCTATTCACCCCCCTCTAGATCCTACATTGCACCAACACCTCATTCACTCTGGCCCATCCCCATGTGTCTGGGGTTCATCATCGGAACTACCTAAAATGTTACCCGAAAACGTAGGGTGAGTGAAATGCTGTTTAGGAATTTATATCTCTACACCAGGCAACTTAAAGTAATTAACAGTCTTGGATAGTTACAATGCTATGCCGAAAAAAATAAATAAAACATGGAACATGAATAGGATATAGAGTAAAGAAATACAAGTAATTGGAATCGCAATTAAACAAGATATCAAGAGTAAAGTTCAAGTAGAGAACGATCATGTAGAGAGTATTATCATAGAATTTGACCATTAACTCCAGGCATTGGGGTTATGGATCATAGATCCCAAGTATATTTAGACATCCGCATAATATGTATGGCCAAAGAATTTCAAGGTAGAGATTATGAAATAAAGTGCAGATCTAGCAAAATGATCATTTAAGGGACCAGTAGTACAAGATTTCAAGTAGATGTAAGAGAAGTTCAAGGTCAATTTTAAGGCACAATGTTTAACGACATTAAGATAATAAATAAGAAGGTATCATGTTTTAACGATATTAAGATAATAAGAAGGCATCATGTTTAACGACATTAAGTCGGTAGAAGAATTGGATTATACGACTTATTAAAATATGGTAACGTGATAATACGGAAATCGTTAAACTTTTATCAATCACGATTATGAAACTAAGCCAATGTAATTTTAATAGATAATATCTACTCCATTCAACATGCCATAGATATAATATAGTCATGGAGATCAAGGATATCATGAAGGTAACAAGAACTAGGACGGAAATGGAAGCTCATGGAATAGAGTTATTATCTTTCATATCCTTAACTTAATTGTGTGTAAATTTAAATGATATGCAACTTAACATGACATATCTAACGTGCTAGATGATATATTGGTTCAATTAAAACCGGAGATCTTTTGATTGGCCATTTAGAAATGGTCGAGGAACTTCTTTTGGAGATCTGCCCAGTCGATGACTGAGTTAGGCTTCAGGGGGGAATACCATTGGAAGGTCGTCCCCTTCAGTGAAGTGGCAAAATAGCAAAGGAGATAGGACTTGTCCAACGCGAGCTCGCCCATGGCCATAATGTAATAGGCCAAATGTTCATGCAGAGACCCCTGTCCGTCAAACTTTTCCAGCTTCGGCGGCTTGGCATACTCCAAGGGGAGCTTCTTTAACTGGTGGTGTAGGAACGCTGTAGAGATCTATGGTTGCTACCCCTTCTCTGAAGTGGGCGAGCTTGGTCTTGATGATCCGCTCCATCATTTGATGCTGTGCCATGAGGTTCTCTGGCACCGGCATGTTGGGAGGCCATGGCTAGGCTTCGGCCAAGGGCATGCCAAACCCAATTACTGTGGGGGTTCGGACAGCCGCAGATGAGGCATTGGCACCATTTTGCCCACTTGGTGGGGCCGGTGCTTCAGCCAAAGGCCTGGTAGGTGGCTGAGGGTGGAGGTCACGTTCCTGAAGGAGGTCTTATAATAGGGTCTTCAAGTGCTAGTTCTCCTTGATAAGAGTCTTGAGAGTCACCTCTTGGACCTCATTGGCTGGTGGAGCACTATTGATCAGCTCCACATTGACAGGGGTGGCACGGTCCTCAATAGGAACTTCCTCTGCTCGTGTCGATGTCTGAGGCCTGACGGAAGTGCCGACATGGCCAACCAAAGTTGATGGCTTAGTCGGGTGATGACGCCTCCTGAGCTAAGCTATGGGCTTGTCCAGATCGTCAGACTGGGTCTCTGACTGGTGTCCAGTGGCGTAACACACAAACACCTGGACCATGTCATTAAGGAACTGGTCAATTCGCTTCTTCTAGGAGTGCCTCTTGGGGCGGACGAGTGTCCCCAGCCTGTCAAAGATTGAGGTATGTCACGGAGGAGCTTCCATTGCGGTATTAACCTGAGGAGAACTTGGGGCTGGATGCTGGTGTGGCCCGAAACGAGCCCATCTATGCCTTCACCCATCCGGACGAGAGGCGCTGGATGACTGAGCATCGCTAGGCAACACAGTTGTATAATCAGCCGTGTCTTGCTTGGCGCCGCGTCTAAGCGCCCGAAGGGGATTCTTGAGACGCACCCTCCAAACGGCTTGAGCTTCTTCTGGGGTAACCTAGATCCTTCTCAAGTCGGGCTACTGGTCTCCCTTGTCGCTATTTTTTCAGTGAGGCTTGGGGGCTCGTGCATCAGGCTGGTGTGGATGCCCCTGGGCCACTGTCGGAGCACCTGCCTTTCTGAGTTCCGCTTTGTCCTATCATGTTTTTCGCAGGAGGCTGAAGTGGTTAGCAATGGGGACCGTAGAGACGATCCATTCCTGGGGTATGATTGGTTCACCCCCATTGAGGTGAATCTGTAGGTCACCGACAAGGATGGTCTTGCCAGAGTTACTGGTTGCAGCGGCGAATCGCCTGCCTTTGCAGCCATGATGATGCTTCTTTTGGGGAGGCGAGGAAGACCCTGCTCCAAGGTGGTAGATCGAGAAGACCCGGCCTGCGACAGCCAGTGGCACAACACCGTCCGCTGGAAATGTTGGAATCGGCCCCCGAGACACGAAGTCTGTGGTGGAAGCCGATAGCTGGGTGACTCAGGTGTAAGCTTTCACCCGGGCCGATAAAAGTGTTACCGACGCTCGAGACGACGTCCTTGCACCGGGAACTAATATAGCTGGAGGTGCCGGAGTGCCGGCGCCCCAAGGCTGCAAGCCTGTACCCAGTGCTGGGGAGACAGGAGAGTGGGACAGAGGACCCACACCCAACATCGGGGTCGTCGCATCCCATAGAGGCAGACCTGTGCTGGGAGTCGGCGCTACTGAGGGGTAGCAGACAGAGTCCCACAATGGGGTTGAGAGGCCCGACCCCCGACGTGGAGAGTCTAGGCCGGGGCCCGACCTTGAGATATCCCAGGGTTGTGCACTCGGTCTGGGTGCTGGGGAGCCTCGAACCAGGTGTTGAAAACCTTAGTCAGATGATGGCTCTTTAGAGGTTCGGGTCGAGAGGCTAGAAAGGAGTGTTGGGGAGCCTTGACCCCGAGTCAGGAGACCCGTGCGGGGGGTTGGCTCGACTGGAGCTCGGAACTGAGCGCTCGAGTAGGATGCTGGGAAGTCGAGCTTCCTAGGGTTGAAACCTATAATGGATGCTAGCTTAACTGGAGGTCGGGGTTGGAGGCCTGAGCGAACGACTGCAGTAGAGACCGGGACTCGGGGCGTAAGCCCCACGCTGGGAGTCGATTGATGCTTGGCCCGGGGGCTGACGTTTGCCTGGGTAGGAGCTGGTCCGGGGCCCCTACGGGGGCCAGTGATGGAAGACCCGAGACTGACACTCGAGCAAGTTGTTGAGACTGGGAGCTGGTGCGGCACGTCCACTGCACGGCGAGCATAGAAACTGAGGGTAGCTGCGGAGCAGCCACGGGGACCACACCCAAGAAGTAGGGTGATTCGATGACCGGGGTGAAGCTACCGAAGGCAATCGACACCATCAAGTAACCCACCCGCGCATGGGTGCCAATGACGATGGGACCGTAGGTAACGGCTGCCATGGCTGCTGGAGTACTAGATGCTGCAGAGGCAATGGCCGTTGGTGATCTTCGAGTGTGGTCTGGCGATTGAAGCGCTAACTAGAAGCTGCTGGAAAGTGCGAACAAGTGCTCTCCTCTACCTCTCCTTCAAGGATAGGAAAAGGGCACCGGGACTTCAGGGCTGGCACAAGCTTTTTCTTTAGCAAAAAGAAGGAAGGCAGGAGACATCCCACCTGGTGTGCCAGTTTGTTTACACGCACGGGGGAATTCCCTTCTTGTTCTTTCCCTCACGGCGGGGACGTGCACTTGCCTTTGACAGAAGGCTGAGATGGGTCGATTTGGCACGTGAGGATTCTGGGAGTATTGAAAGGATGGTGAAAAGAATGATAGGAACACACAGGAAGGAACAACGCATGGTTAATCATTCTGGAAGACTAGGACAAAGATGGTTGGATGGAATGCGGACATGCCAATCGATTTCTCGACGATCACCTATGGAACCAAGACTTGACCGGGAAGCATCGCCAGGACGTGGCACGAGGGCACAGGAGATGGGTGATACGTGGATAGAAGGGAGGTTCCACAGGTGCGAGTGCCCAGGTGATTGTGGGGAGTCATGTACTGGACGTCTTTCCCCACCGACCGCAAGCAGTCGGTGTTTATTTACATTGGATTGAATCCGAATACCTTTGTTCTATGCTGAAGAGAAGTCTGTATATATCGGGAGCCATGGGTGGAGAGCAAGGGGCACTTCATAGCTATGGGTTCGCGTTTAACCAAGAGGTGTTTGTTGGGGTTGGAGGTACTGGACACCTACACAAAGTGGTACGGGAGAAGGCTGGGACTTGAACGTGGATGTGAGAACATTCATTCAAGAGATGATATAATTTATGAGAGCCACGTCGGCTTTACAGATGGGCCGTGATGGCCGAGTTACAACTGGCGCAAGCCGCGGGACATTTCCCACCGGAAGGCCGATCCTCGGGTCAATGCGTAATAAGGCGGACATCTGCAGGTTTTACAGGGGTGTCCTCGAGGTGGGGACTATGCCCGATTCACCGAGGGAGGACTAGACTGGGCAACTGGGAAGGACACTGGCTAGCGACTGGGTGAGGATCGAAAATGGCCCAGGTCGAGCGGTCAAGTACAGCATCGTAACGACAGGAGGTGTGACATCATAGCGTGCATGTGGCTGTCGTAGACGGGCATACATGGGCAATCCCAAAAGAAGGGAGTATTTACCATTGTCATAATGCCTCACATGTAGCTGGGTGGACTTGCATGTCATGGCTAAGCACCGCATGAGGAGAGTACGAGCGACATACCCTCGGTGCGTGTAAGCCGATTCACAAGTCACCCGCACACACAAATCTCCTTCCTTGCCGCGCCTGTTGCTAGACTTCAAATTCTTCGAAGCACTCTTGCTCGTGGCTTGAAGTCGAGGGACTTGTTTCATCTTGTTGATGATTAGCAAGCTGGGCTGCTTGTTGATGATTGGCAGACTGGGCTGCCCTTCCCTCTGAGGGGTGGTCATAGTTGACTTTTGATGAGGATGATGTTGTCATTGACGCCTCACCGGACTCCATTACAGAGTCATCAGTCTTAGGCTCAACTTCAGTTTGCCCGTGATAAGGAGGTAGCAGTCTTATGGCATTGACTGCGAAATAAACCTCAAAGTCCCTCTCCTAGTCGTAACCGAGCCCCCGCGTGTCTTTGCGGGAGAAGGGAGGTTGCCCACGGACCTACGAAGGGTTCCACAGCTGGTGGAAATATGCCGCTCGCGTGGGGTCCTGAGCTTGTGGGATGTGTTGCTTTTCACACATTTCCCTGATGTGCTTCGACATGTCGCCCATCTCCTGGACCGGCTATGGCGCCACATCGGCGGAAGTATCCCAGCCGAAATCATCTTCAAGAGGGCACAGTGGGACTGCCACATCGGCGGAAGTATCCCAGCCGAAATCATCTTCAAGAGGACACGGTGGGACTAAATCACCTTTGTAAAAGATGATTGGCTTGTCTCCCATTCTACCCTTGTTGCTCCTTCTTCTCCACTGATAGGAGACTGTGAAGGTTTTCAACTACTCCACCTCATACTCTTCCCGTTGGGACGAGAGTTGAAGGCACTTGGACGGTAAGGAGATGCTTCGATCAATGACCTGACTAATGAGGTTGGCTTCAAAGTCAACACTTCGCCTCTCCGGCTGAGTCGGCTTGGAGGCGGGCTGGAGGCTTAGCCCATGCAGCTTCACCACGTCTTGATTGACAGTGAACAACTGCCCTTCCTCAGATCCATAGTTCACATTTTGCTTCCTTTTGTCCTTTAAAGGCTCGGGGATTGCTAAAGTAGGCTCCCCAAAGTATAGTAGATTCAACTTAAGCTCGAACTGTTGATGGAAATCAAGTCTTTGCAAGATAATGGCCCAGAGTTGGTAGAGATCAAGGGAAGCTTGAGTAGCAGACCTGACTTCATGATGGCTGACGATAGAAGATTGTTATTTCAGGGGAGAACCTGTATACTTGATGTAGATGAAATCAAGAACAAGATCCTCAAGGAAGCTCATAGATCTAGATACACTATTCATCCTGGAGGCACTAAAATGTACAAGGATTTGAAAAGATCCTTTTGGTGGCCGAATATGAAAAGGGAAGTTGTAGACTTCGTGAGTAGATGCTTGGTTTGCCAGCAAGTCAAAGCTGAACATTTCAGACTGGCAGGAAAATTGAAACCACTCGACATACCCCAATGGAAGTGGGAAAGCATTGGCATGGATTTCATTATGGGTCTACCTAGGACTCGTAGTGGATTTGATGCGATATGGGTGATTGTCGATCGATTGACAAAGTCAGCTCATTTCTTATCCATTAAGTCTAAATGGACAGTTGATGTTTTGGCAGCTTTGTATATGAAAGAAGTGGTAAGACTCCATGGCATACCAGTCAGTATTGTGTCTGATAGAGACCCTAGATTTACTTCGTGGGACTAGCCTGCCGCATGGCGTTGAGGTTCTGAATAGTGGCATTCGAAGTCAGAACATTGACTTGACGGCGAAGTTCGGCCGCGTCGCTCTCAGAGAGATTAGCCGCCAGGCCGCCTGCGATACCAGTTGTCAGCGGCTTAGATGCCAAATCACGGGCAAGAGCTGCTGCATTTGTGATGGTATCGGTGGCAATCGCATTATTGCCTTCTGTCGCGGCGGCCTTGACTCCCGCAGCTTGCTGTTCGGCCGCAGCAGGCCCACCAGGTATTGGTTCAAGGCGGAATCCTGACGGGTTCGTCGGGTCTACCACAGCAGCCATGCCGGGCGGGATTGTGCCCATGCGCTGCCCTTCTCCGCCAACATTGACGTTTACCCCGCCACCGCCGACTTCGTATACACGGCTATCGGGTCCGATTTGCCATGCCTTGTTCGGGTCAAGATTGCTCGACTTAGCCTCTTCCGGTGTTAGCAGACGGAACCCAGGATCGGCAGGCTTGGCATACTGACCAACGCTTTCCGCCGTCCCGCTGGTTTTATCGGTGCGGATGAGCGAGCCATCAGGACCGATCATGAAACCGTAGTCGGGCTGTGCCGGCGCATCCGGCGCATCGAAGAACATGCTCGGCTTCGAGTTCGGATCGTTCTGGTTGTACCGGTAGATATCGCCATTGCTCTCGAAGGTCTGGTAATCGGGCTGAGACTTGGCGTAGAGCGCCTTGGCAATTTCCATCTGCTGCGGGCTGGCCCATTCGTTCCCAAGCACGTTGAGGTAGGCATCGCCGTTGCCGCTGGCCTGGGCCTCGGCAAGCGCCTGCGCCACAGCCTCGCGCCCGGCGGTTTCCGCTTCGTTTGCCTTGTCCATCTGAGAGCGATAGAGGAGAGCCTCCCCGATACGGTTCAGGCCTTCGCCAACATCTTTCGGGGCCGCGTTGCGAGCGGCAAGCGCCGCCGAGACCTGGCGAAGTTGCGCGACCTGCTGAGGAGAGAGCTTTTCGCCGCCCTGCCCCCAGACGAATGGAGAAAGTGCCATTTACGCCGCCTTTCGCTGGCCGAGTTGCAGCAGGCCACCATAATTGACCATGCGCTTGCCGCTCGGGTGCCTCGCCACCAATTCGGGGTGCTTCTTCTCGACATCCTGGGCAATGACCCCGACATCTGGGCGCCCGCTTCCCTTCCACCGGAAGGTCTTTACCGGGACCCCGGCTACACGCTCGCCGGTGTCTTCGATGTCGGTTTTGAGCGTCTTGTCCGAGAAGGCCATGAGCGCAGACGAGCCCAGCCCAAACAGCCCGCCGAGCAAGCTATTATTGCTCTGCTGCTGCTGATTGTAGGCGTTCATCTGGTTGGCATAGGCATTCTGCGTGATGCCGGCGACATCCGTCCCCGCCAGCCCCGTCTGCGGCGTTGCCGCATAGGAGGGCGTCTGCACCTGCGTGCCGCTGGCAAGGCCGATGATCTCGTTAAGCGGCTGGTTGCGTTCAAGCAGGGCTTCTTGCACAGCCTGGTTGCGTCCATTCAGCAGGAGCTGGTTGCGCGCGTCGTTCTCAGACTGGTTCACGAGCTCCATGGCCCGATCGAATGCTTCCGATGAAGATGAAGACTGGGCGGTGCCGCCGTTGTTGTGGCGGTGGGTGGGGCACCGTTGGACGGTGCTTGCCATGCTCTGGGCGGTGACGCTCGCCGTGGCGGGAGGGCGGCTGTACTCCGCACGCACCATGTTTGTCACCGAGGACACCGACGGGGCGAGTCTACGGTTCGATCGGCCTTCGCATAACCATGGCCACACCGAGATCGACTTCGGCGGCACGATCGGCAAGCGCACCGTCGAGTCGGAAGATCCGAAGACGAAGAAGGCGGACGCGTACCTCGCGAAGCTCACGCCCGACGGCAAGCTCGCGTGGGTGCAGACGTTCGGCGCCAAGCGCGACGACGTCATCAACTCGGTCGCGATGCACGGCGACACGGTCGTCGTCGCCGGCAACTTCCTCGACACGATCAAGGTCGGCGGGCTCGAGAAGAAGTCGATCGGCTCCGACGACGCGATCATCGCCGCGTTCGACACGTCGGGGAACGTCAAGTGGGTGTGGAACTTCGGCGGCATCGACTCCGACGGCGCGAACTCGATCGCGGCGACGCCCGACGGTGGCTGGGTGTTCGGCGGGTCGTTCTCGGACACCGCGAGCTTCGGCGCGACGACGTTCACCTCGCGCGGCGCGGTCGACGCCATGCTGGTCAAGCTGAACAGCGAGGGCAAGCTCGAGTGGGTGAAGCAGTTCGGCGGCGCGTACGCCGACACGATCCAGTACGTCGCCGTCGACGGTCAGGGGAACATCGTCGTGCAGGGCGTGTTCAAGGACGTCTCCGACTGGGGCGGCCCGAACAAGCTCAAGGCGGGCGGCGGCTCGGACAACGACGTCGTGCTCGCGAAGTACGATCTCAACGGCGATCACCTGTGGTCGCAGCGGTTCGGCAACGCGTTCAACGACGTCGCCGGCGGCGTCGCGATCGATCCGTCGGGCCACATCACGATGGTCGGCTCGTTCGATCGCAGCGTGTCGTTCGGCGAGGGCGACGAGCACACCGCGGTCGGCGAGGCCGATGCGTTCGTGGCGCGGTTCACGCCCGACGGCAAGCTCGAGTGGGCGCACACCTACGGCGCGTCGCGCGAGGACATCGCGATGGGCGTCGCCGTCGACGCCGCGGGCAACAGCGTCACGACGGGCTGGTTCCAGGACACCGTCGATTTCGGCGGCACGACGCTCACCAGCAAGGGCAACAAGGACGTGTTCGCGCTCAAGCTCGACGCGAAGGGCGACCTCGTCTGGGCGCAGCGCTTCGGCGATAAGGACCACGATCAGGGCCGCGCGATCGCGCTCGACGACAAGGGCGCCGCGTACGTCACGGGCATCTATCGGTTCAAGCTCGATGGCGCGCCGAACCCGCCGGAGTCGGTCCGCGCGTCCGGCGATCGGATCCCGAAGCCCGACACGTTCGTGCTCAAGCTCGATCGCTAGATCGCGTGCGAAAAACCCGGCGCACGGGCCACCTCTACCGAGCGGCGCGGTGTAAAAGAGCCGGACCTCAATTTCACTTTCACGAGGAGACACCGATGGCAAAAGCGAAGAAGGGCAAGGGTGGCGGCGCCGCTGCCCGGCCCCCCCCCCCCCCCCCCCCCCCCCCCCCCCCCCCCCCCCCCCCCCCCCCCCCCCCCCCCCCCCCCCCCCCCCCAAGAGATGCGTCTCGAGCGAAAACATCAGACCACCACCAGCAAACTGCAGACTTCGGCGACACACACCCCATCGTTTTCCCCCACGCAGTTGAATGCCCCCACCACCCATCATTTTCTGCAAGACCAGTTCAAAGAGAGGAGAAAAGTGAGCGAGATGGGGAAGGAGACAAATGAAAGCTAGGGAGAGAAGGGAGGAGAGAGAGGGAGACATTGGAAAGAGGAAAGGGCAAGGGACAACAATGGTGGTTTTATGATACTAATAAGCACATTCCCATGCACATTACCCACATATCATATTAATGCTCATCTCTCTCTCTCTCTCTTCATCAGTCTCTTTCTCTCTAGTCTCTATATGTGAATTGTGTTTGTTGGAAGTGCTGTGGTGAAGCATCCTGCCCCCATGATATTACATCACTCTACAGATGCCTTCACACACCCTCCAGGCGCTCCAGCCAGTCCAGCCACTATTTCCCTGCAGTCCTGTGTCTCCTGACCCTGCTGCATCAGCTGTTTCCAAAGGATACTGAAATCTTTCCTCTAACTTTTCTGGGTTTAGGAGAGAAAGAAAAGGTGATTTTTTTTCCTCCCCTCTCACCGCCCGTCTCTGTCCGTGGGTTGTCAAGGGTTCTAGGACATGAAAGCACCCATCTTTTCCTGTCTTTCAGATGGTGATGTTTGATTTCTCTCTTGCCGCCTTCATATGTCCTTGTAGATTTTGACCCCCTCTCTCTCTTTCTCTATCTCTCCTAACACACTCTTTCTTTACCTTCCTCTCTTCCCGCACAGTGATGTCTATCTTATCATGCATGTGGTGTGGGTGAGTTGGTGGAGGGATTTGGGAGCAGGCCTCTTGCGCTTTCCTTGCGAGCTTCTCCGCTGGGTTTGGAGGAAGTATGGGATCTACGAGTGGAGTGGACACGAACAAGAAGAGGGCAATGTGGCTCTACCCAAAGGTGATGGGCTTCAACCCCTCAGAGAGGTGGGGGCACTCAGCTTGCAGCTCCGATGGCGTTGTCTATGTCTTCGGGGTATGTATGGAGGGATACCAGCATGGATCTCCTCTTCTCACTGGCGTCTCTTGTTCTCAGTTGTGTTTGAGTGCATATGTTGTTGGTGAGAAGTCACGGGGTTATAATCTGTTAGATAGCCTTCTGTAGTTGGTTAAAGCTCGTATATTTTCTGCACAAGTATGTTAGCATATCTGAGCGTTTCTAACCCTGTGTGAACCCAACGTTTAATGTTCTTTGTGAACTGACACTCGGCATTCCTTTCTCTCTGCATAATCTTGTACTTTTTTCCCCTTAACATAACAGATCATGGGGATATGGAGTCCATGGTGTGGAGGAGATTTACACTGAATTGGTGCCGTGATCATATACATTAAGTTGGAGTTCGTTCAGGCTTTTCTTCGAGTGAATCTCACCAAGTTTTTGTCTCTTTGCCTCATCTTTTCTTTTCTTCTTTTACATGTTTTCCATATGATAAGTCAAGGAAGGGGGGGGGGTTCACTATGACAGAGAAACAATAAATCTTTACATTGAGGATATCAATGAATGTAAATCTTAATTGAGCTAGTTAGTGCTCAAGATTGCTGTTAATGCCCATCCACCTCAAAAGAAAAATGTTGTTAATGGATAGTTGTAAACTCAGAAGGATAAGATTATGAATTAGACTGTTAGAGATTTAAAAAAGTATACAGTGTGAGATGGATTTACATGTCAAATGTAGATCAGAGGTTGCATTGTTAGAGGGGGCATAGCTGCCCTTTTTACAAGGATCTAGAAAGGTAGGACCAGATAGAAACATAAATGGAGGTCATGAGAACAGCTCTTATGGATCTTTCATTATGAAGTGGCCTGAGATAAGAGTATTAGTAGCACACATGGAGGAGTCATATCATAGTTATTACTCCAAAAGTCAAAGAACAAGGCTCCCGATCCAAATGTTCAAAATTGATGATCTACATCATTTTTCTATGAAATTAGTAACATCTACTTACATGGAGTATGCCATTATCACTGTGCCTTTTTTCACTTTCTTTTCCCTAGTATTGATACCTTTCCCACCACTTCCCGTAGTTACTTTCTATTAATCTATCTGTTTATTTGATGAATCAAATAATGTATGCATTGTCTCAAGAGATTTCCTACTGCCCAAGCAGCATAGCTATGTCATATAAATCCTGTCTACTAGCTGACAGCCACTAGGTCTTGGGACAATAGATGGGAAGTTGGCCCCAATATGATAGATGGCCTAAAAACATTTTTATTTGAGACTTGGCCTTCCAAATCCTAAACTGAACCCTAAATTGATGGGAAAGGACTTGATGATTACAAGGTATTCAAACCCTGTACCGGTTCGGCAGTCCCCAATCCCCACATGAGTTCTTCCTGGTTCCCCCACACCCCTCTATAAATATATACTATATAATATTACATAACCCTAACCCAGCCATCTTGGGCCCGATAAAGGTCAGGGGACATCTCCACGGCTCCACCTCCGAAACTTCCCCCTCTCGCCCCACTGTCACGTCTTCCCCTTTGTCCCTCTCGTGTCTCCTCAGCCAGCAGCTTCCCGGCGAGCGGCAGACGGTGGCTTCCTGGCGAGCAGTGGATGGCAGACAGCAGCAATCGGCGGTACTCTTCTCTGTACGCTCTCTCTCTCCTACAGTCCCACCCATGTTCTCTCTCTCCCCCGTCCCCCTCTCTCTCTCTCAAGCTGCAGCCATTCTTTTTTTATTAATGCCTGTACTGGTCAGTACCGGTATGTCCCGGGCCAAACTGTACCAGTGAGGCTGTGCTGGCCAAGGCCGGTACCGGTACGCACCGGCCCGGGATGGTGCGTAGTGGGTGGTACTGCATATCATGGATGATTATGATTAAGGCATTTTTAATGCATAACAAAAAGTAATCTAATAATCTGATTTCAGTGTACAAGGTGAAAAATTAATTACTATACCGATAGTGCCAATAGATACACAAGGTAGCAAAATCATTCAACTAGCTAAGACAATTAATTGACTGTGGACTTGAACATGGGGAAAAAATGGGAAAAAAGAAAACAGACATAACACATGGTAGCAAAAGCGACGAAAGATCAGAAAGAGTTCTAAGAGTTAACCCTCCGATGATCAAATCAGACAACGATGGAGAGAAAGGAGAGTATTTGTGAGAGATAAAGGGAGAGAAAGAATGGAAGAACTCTAAGGGTTTTTTGTGTACCTCATGACCGTTGGGTCAGTATCCTACTTATACTATCATCGAAGAAGTTAACTATTAAGCTGTCGTGACTGAGAGAGACATGAATTGTCCAACTCACGTACCTGGCGAGACAGAGAGACATAGATGTTGACTCGCCGTCTCCCGTTGAAGAGGTAGTTCCGTCATTCATGCGACATAGACGCCGATCATTAATGAGACAGGACTCGTCGAAGAGAACGTGAGTTTAGGTTGACAGAGAGAGTGGGATGGATGGCGTCTCGATCCCATCGCCAAAATGGAGTGCCGCTTCTCATTAATGCGCAGCAACAACCGTGTACCATGGTCGCTGCCAAAAAAAGACGTGCACAAGTACAATCCCTACACTCAGGCCTACGTCAAGATCGATGACGTACTGAACTACCCAATCAACATAGTGAACTTGGAGAGTCGGACTCTTATAATGGACTGAAAAATAGACGTCAAGTTGTAAATGCACATGCCTTGCTCTTATAGATTTTGTTTTACACATGAATTCTAACAGTATACGTTTTATATTGCATGTACTAGAAGAGATTGGAAGAAAACACAATGTTGTGTAGTGTTAAGAGATGTGCCCACATGCATCCGGGACATCATCCAGAACAAAAGGACCTAGTTTGCCTGTTCTGAACAGAGTGATCAGCTTTTGTGAGACCATGGTGCGAGCCTCCTCCACTGATTTCGTAGATATCTTAAACAATTCTTGGAGAGCTGTCAGTTGTGCATCAATGAGACACTCCAACTCGTTCTCCTCCATTAAATCGCCCTCATATGAAGAGAACCTTTCATACAACGTTCGCTGAACCTCCTTCACAAAACCCTGCATTTGTGAAGCATAAGCATAAAACTGTAAATTCTTCTCAAGCAGCAAGAAAGCACCATTCATTCAATTAATAGTGTACATTAAAAAAGTTCCTACATCTGAAAAAAAAAGGGCATGAACTTTTAAATAACAGCAGAAAATTACAAAATATATGACCTGTAAAATCAATGGCATACCACTTGTTTTACCAGATATTTCATTTTAGAGAACCCTGAAAGCATGATTTAGGGAAACTTCAATCGAGTCATAATAAGCACTCACTCTAAACGACCATAAAGTAAACAAATGATAAATCAAAAACAAAATTTATCGTCGGTTATACATATGATGAATTCAAAAGAAAATTTATTATCTGTTATTTACCATCCACAACTCTTATAGAACAAAATCTAGGGCATTCTGTACATAAGCTGTTCAAGAATCACCAACATGCAAAAGACACCATAATCACTTGATACTTGTGAACAACCTCTTTTACATCAACTCATGCAAGAAACTTCCTAATGGTAGTATCCAATTGGGTAGATGATTGTTTACACGCGGAAATAAATATGCGATTTTGTGCGGAGGGAAATAACATGCATATTTGTTTTGGTTTTTGAATGGCGACACACTCTCTCTCTCTCTTTCTTTCTCTCGATTTTCCCCCCTCTCATTCTCTCTCCTCAAATCGTTCCTTCGTCCATTCTGGGCCGTGTCGACCCCGGATCGAGGCGCAAGAGGTACCGTTGGAACCGGCTCGACGCGAGGATCGCGTCAGTGCCATTCTTTTCGCGGATCGTCGACCGTGGGATCGGGTCATGTCGTGAGGCAACCTAGCGTCCCGTCGTCTGTTCGCACACTTTTCGAGGATTTTACTGCGATCGAGGTAGGGGGATAGACTCCTTACTTCGCTAGGAATATTTTGGTAGTACATGCATGCCCATCCATAGGCGTTTACCTCATAGCACATCGGAGCGCGACGCCTTCAGCGTGTTGACGCGCAGGTCGACCGGCGCGCGCGCCTGCAGCGCGTCCATCTCTTCCATCAGCCGGTCGCCGAAGCCGCGCCGCAGTTCGCGCTCCAGCCACGATGGGTATTCGCCGCGCACCCAATCGGGCATCGGCTGCGGCGTGCGCGCCAGCACCGCGCGTTCGGCGTCGGTCAGCGGTGCCGGGCCATATCCGCCGCCGAACAAGGCGTCCATGTCGCTGCCCTGTTCCGCCGCCCATGCGATCGCCAGCGCGCGCGGCGTCTCACCGCCCATGCGGTGCGCCAGCCGGGCGCGGATGCGCTGGATGGTGAAAACCGTCTCGCCGATCTCGCGCCGGTCCTTCGATCCGGCGAAGCGGCGGCTGCGGAACCATTGCTTCAGGAAGCGGTCCAGCGGCTGGCGGGTGGTGCCCACCGCTTCCAGTATCTCGATCGCCATCTGCAGCCGCGCGCCGGGTGTCACAGCTATTCGCCCTTTCCTGCCAACGGCTTGGCCCGCAAACCGCTTGGTGAGGATTGCCTTTATAGAGTGTGGCCCATGTTTGCGACCATGATTTCGTCAAAGCGGGCCTCGCCGGCACTGGCGTTCGGCCTGTTCGCCGCGCTGGCCGCCGCCGCGCTGGCGGCGCTGACGCCGGCGCTGCTGAACGACAGCGACACCTATTGGCAGATCCTGTCGGGCGGCTGGATGCTGGATCACGGCGCGGTGCTGCGCGCCGATCCCTTTTCTTACACGGCGGCAGGCCAGCCGGTCAGCGCCCAGTCCTGGCTGGCCGAGATCGTCATGGCCTGGACTTTCCGCCATGGCGGCTGGGCCGGCATCCATGCCCTGTTCGCGGCGGCGGCGGCACTGACCGCCTTCGTGGTGGCGTTTTTCCTGCGCCGGCGCATCGACGCGGTGCCGGCATTGCTGGCCACCGTGCTGGGCCTGTCCTGCATCACCGCCAGCCTTCTGGCGCGGCCGCACATGCTGGCGCTGCCATTGCTGGCGATCTGGGCTGCCGGACTGGTGGCCGCGCGCGAGAGAAATGAAGCGCCATCCTGGTGGCTTCTGCCGGTGATGGCGCTGTGGGCCAACCTGCATGGCAGCTTCGCCTTCGGCCTGGCGCTGATGTTGGCATTGGGCGTCGAGGCCATGATCGCAACACCAGACCGGCGCCTATTTAAAGGTTGAACAGTCTGATAGTGAGGTGGTAGAGAGTCTATAGCTTGCACGACCCCTTCTCCAAACTGGGCGAGCTTGGTCTCAACGATCCGCTCGATCATCTGGCACTGTGCCATGAGATTTTCGGGCATTGGCGTGTTGGATGGCTGTGGTTGAGTCTCAGCCAGAGGCGTGACGAACCCAATGATTGTGGGGGTCCGGGCAGCTGCCGCTGAGGTGTTAGCACCATTTTGCCCGCCTGGTGGGGCCGGCGCTTCCACCGAAGGCCCAGTGGACGGCTGGGGATGAAGGCCGTGCTCCTGAAGCAAGTCTTGCAGGAGGGCCTTCAAATACTGGTTCTCCTTCATAAGGGTCTCAAGAGTCACCTCTTGAGCCTCACCGACCGGAGGGTCATTGTTGACCAGCTCCGCATTGATAGGGGCGGCTTGCTCCTCCATGGGAACTTCTTCCGCTTGTGTGGACGCCTGAGGTCTGGCGGAAGTGCCGATGTGGCCGACTGGAATCGGCGGTGGGGGTGGGTGACGAGGCCTCCTATGTTGGGTGATAGACTGGTTCAGATTGTCGATCTGAACCTCTGGTTGGTGTCCGGTGGTATAACACGTGAACACCTTGACTGCGTCGTTGAGGAGCCGGACTGTCCTCCTTTTCTGGGAATGCCTCTTAGGGCGGGTAGGTGTCCCCAGCCTATCAAAGACTGAGGTACGTTACCGAGGAGTCTCCATTGTGGCGTCTGCCTGAGGAGAACTTGGGGCTGGATGCTGGTGGGGCCCGGAACGAGCCCGTCTCTATTTTCGACTCTCCGTACAAGAGGCGATGGGGGGCTGGGCATTGCTAGATGACGCGGCCGCAGGGTCGGTCGCACCTTGCTTGGCGCGACATCTTAGTGCCCAAAAGGGGTTGCTAAGACGTGCCTCCTGGACCGCCTAAGCTTCCTCTGGGGTGACCCAGATCCTTCTCAAGTCTGATTGCTAGTCTCTCTCGTCCTCATTTCCCCGGTGGGACTTGGGAGCTTGGATGCTGAACCGGCACTGGTGCTTTTGGGCCGTTGCCGAAGCGTTCGCCCGTTTGAGTTCCGCCTTGTCTTCTCGCATTCGACGCAGGAGGCTGAAACGGTTAGTGGTAGGGACTGTCGGGACGATCCGTTCTGAGTGTATGATGGGTTTGCCCCCATCCAGGTGAATCCGTAAGTCCCCGATAAGAATAGTCTTGTCGGAGTTGCTGGTAGCAGCAGCGGGTCGCTTGCCTTTACGGCTACGACAATGCTTCTTCTGGGGAGTCGAAGACGATCCGGATCCAAGGTGGTAGGCTGAGAAAACCCAGCCTACGGGTGCTAGTGGCGCAGGGCCATTCACCAAGAATACCGGAACGGGCCCCCAAGACATGAAGTTTGGAGTGAGGGTCGGCGGCTGGGTGGCTCGAGTGTAGGCTTTCGCCCAAGCTGACAGTAGTGTTGAAGATGCTCACAACGACGTGCTTGCATCCGGAGTTGCTGTCGTAGGGGGTACCAGAGTACTGGTAACCCGATGCCTTGAGCATGACCTGGGAGTTGGCAGGACAAGAAGGCGTGGTAGAGGGCCCTCGGTCCTTGTCGGGGTCGCCACGCCCCCTAAGGGTAGACCCATGTTGGGGATCGGCGTTGTCAAGTTGCAGGAGGATGCCCTCGAGGTAGAGCCGAGGGATCTAAAGGTTGACACGGACCACTCGTGCCAAACATCATCCACGGGGAACCCCGGGGTTGCACGTCCAGTCTGGATGCTAGGACACCTCGTACCAGGGATTGGGGACCCGGGCGAGGCAGTCACTCTTCTGCGGTTCGGGTCGAAGGGCCCGAACGGGGTGCTGGGGAGCCCTGCCCCTGGGCTAGGAGGCCCATGTGGGGAGTTGGCTCGGTGGGAGTTTGGGGTTGACAGCCCGAACTGAGTGTTGAGAAGATGAACACCGTAGGGTGGAGACCTGTACCGGATGTCGGCTTGGCCGGGGCTTGGGGCTGGAGGCCCGCGCAGACTGCGGTACTGGAGACCTGAACCTGGGACGCAAGGCCCACGTTGGGAGTTGGTCTGGATTGGGCCCGGGGACTGATGTTTGCCCGGGCTGGGGCTGGTTCGGAACCCCTACGGGCACCGGTGGCAAGAGAGCCGAGCCTGACACTCGACCTGGCTATCGAAACTGGCAGCTAGCATGACGCATTGGTGGTGCTAGGGGAAAAAGGAGCTGGGGGTGGTGGTGGAGCCGCCACGGGGACCACACCCAAGAAGTAGGGTGATCCGACGACTGGGGAAAAGCTGCCGAAAGTGATCGGCACTACCAAGTAGCCCACCCGTGCATGGGTGGCGACAGTGATGGGACCGTAGGTGATGGCCGCCATAGTTGCTGGAGTCCTGGACGGGCAGAGGCGACAACTGCGGACAGTCATCGAACATGATCTGGTGATTGAGAGATGAATTGGAAGCTACTGGGAAGTGCGAACAAGCTCTCTTCTTCTACCTCTCCTACAAGGACAGTAAAAGGGCACCCGGACTTCAGGGCTGGCACGAACTTTCGCTTCAGCAAAAAGAAGGAAGGCGGGAGACGTCCCACCAGACGTGCCATCCTTTTTGTTCCGTCCTAGGTGGTCTGCGGGGTGGTGTGTGTGCAGTGATCGGAGTGAGGGGTAGGATAGAGCTACGGGAGAGATGCTGGAAGGTAATGGGCCTCAGACGCCCCCTCTCGTGATCGTATCCGTCTCAAAGCGGCACTAGGCACTCACCTTTTACGGAGAGTCGAGGGGAGACCGAGTGACACGGGAGGTTTTTCTGGTTAACGGGAAACATGGCTGGAATGCGGGCGTGCCAGTCGATTTCTTGACAATCACCCATGGAACCGAATGTTTAACTGGAGATGTGCCGCCAGGACGTAGCACGTGGACTCGAGGGGCGAGAGACACGTGGAGGGAAGGACGGTTCCGTGGGTGCGAGTGTGCAGGCGACTGTGGGGAGTCATGTACAGGACGTCTTTCCCCACTGACCGCAAGCAGTCGATGTTTATTTACATTGGATTGAATCCAAAGACCTTCATTCCATGCCGAAGAGAAGTCCATATATTCCTGAAGTCCTGGGGGAAGAGCTAGGGGCACTTTACAGCTGTAGGTTCATCTCATGCTGGATGGTGTTAACTGGGGGCAGACGGTACTGGAGGTTCACTCTAGGTGACACGGAGGGTGACTGGAGGCCCGAACATGGATGCGAGAGCATATGTCCAACTGGTAGTATAACACTGAGATATATACATTTTTACATGCAGGCTGTGGCGGCCAGGGTACAAAAGGTGCATGCCACGGGACAATTCCGACGTGCTAGTCGATCCCCGGGTCGATGCATGACATATGAACACGTGCGTGTTTTACAAAGGGTTCCTCCCATGGCGTGGGCCGTGGCTGTGGTGCCGAACGGCAGCTTAAGACTGACTGGGAGACTGAGGGGATACATAGATCCGTTGTCCAGGCCAGGGTCGATCTCGACTCAAGTTGAGCGGTCGAACGTGATCTCGTTACTGAGAGGGAGCAGAATGTCATGGCACATGCATGGCTGTGGCTGGCGGACACGTGAGGGGCGATCCCGACATGAAGGGGCGTCTACCCTTGTCGTAGCGTCTCACGTGAGGCGGGTGTGGACTTCTGTGCCACAGCTAGTTAGCGCGTGAGGGAAGTGCAAAGGACATACCCTCGGTGTGCTAAGCCGACTGACAAGTCGTACACACACAATTCTCCTTGGCCCATTGTAGGGGGCCACTCGAATCCTTAGAGCTGTCTGCGTTAAGCGTTGAGTGCCGGATGCCAAGTCCTAAGTGCCAAGTAGGTGCTAGATCCCCTACCCTTTGAACCCTTGAGGGGTTTTTATAGGGGAAGTTGAGGGGTCAAGGGGTTTACGCGGACTAGCCTAAGGGTTGAGGCTAGTCCGCATAAACCTAGTGAATAGTCAGGGGTTTACGCGGACTAGCCTAAGGGTTGAAGCTGGTGCGCGTAAATCCCCTCCCCTGGATGGGGTTTACGCGGACTAGCCTAAGGGGCTCGATCGCTGCGTGGCGAGTGCACAGGTAGCGCACCGCCGGAGCACCGACAAGAATACTGGATCCAGCCAATCCAAGAATCCCCAAAACCCATTTTCTCCATCACATCAAACAGACAAGACCAGTTGACCCTATCATAGGCCTTTTTGAAGTCCAACTTCTAGACCACCCCTATCTTTCTCTGCAACCTCATAGCATAAAGGGACTCATGAGCCACTAAAAAATTATTCTGTATATGACGTTTCCTCAAAAAAGCTCCCTAGAAGCAGTTGACCATCCTATCCATAACTTTGTCCGGCCTCCCTGTCAACAACTTGGTGATGATCTTGTAAGTACCATTCAACAAATTGATAGGCTTGAAGTCACAGAAGTCCTGGGTCCCTTGTTTGTTGGGGATGAGAACAATGAGAGTTTTGTTAACTCCACTTAAGTGAGCTCTCTCCTCATGAAAATCCTTAACCGCTGCTAGAAGATCAAATTTGATAACATCCCAACACTGTTGAAAAAAGACCAAAGGGAAACCATCCGGGCTTGGAGCTCTGTCCCTAGCAAGAGAAAATACTGCTTATCGGACCTCCTCCTCAGAGTTGCTCTGCGAGAGGTCATCCCTTTCCTCTTGGGAAAGCCGCGGAAGGAGATCATCTAGAATCCTCGGTCTGAAATGGTCCTCAGAGAACAACCTGGGATAGAAGTCCCTCGCCATGCCCCTAATCCACTCATCTGAAGACGTGGAGCTTTCGCCTACTTGAATGCAAGTAATGGTGTTCACTCTTCGCCTCCCAGAAGTTATACGTTGAAAGTAGGCTATATTCCTATCTCCCTCTTTAAGCCATTTGTCCCTCAATCTCTGCCTCCAATAGATCTCCTCCCTAGAGAGGATCTCATCGAACTGGCATCTCAAGGTGTCTCTCAGCCTCTTGTCCTCTGCCTTCATAAGACTTGCCTCCTCTAAACTATCTAACCCCTCTATTTCCTTTAGAATTCTATCCTTAGCTACCCTCTCAGGGAGGGTTTTGTCTGCCCCCCAGGTCTTGAGGACCCGGGCAGTGTGTCTCAATCTGGAAACAACAGTAGCCACAGTAGAGCTATCAGTATCCTGAGCTGACCAAGCTTCCCTGACAATATCCATGAAGTTTGCCTTCCTGAGCCAAAACTTCTCCATCCTGAAAGAGTACCTTCTATCTTGCATGCAACTGGTCTTAAAGAGGATTTGCTTGTGATCTGACACAGATCTAACCAAAAGAACCTGTGCATGAGGATATTGATCCTTCCAATCCACAGAAATCAGGAACCTATCCAGTCTCGACCAAGAAGCATCTATCTCATGTTGGACCAAGTAAAATAGCCATGTGCCATACCAATATTCACCAGAGCCACCTCCTCAATGAAAGCAGAAAAGTCATCCATATCCCCAGTGCGAGCACTATCTCCAGTCCTCTCCCACGGGATTGCCACCGCATTGAAATCCCCTCCGACACACCACGGTCTACCCAAAGAAAGGTTTTGGCTGATCAACTCTTCCCATAAAAGATGCTTCTCATCTCTCCTCTGTGGCCTCTACACCCCAATGAAGTCACAAGCGTCCATTAGTCATTGTCCAGCCTCCTCAGCTTTACGTTTCTTGTAAGACTCCAACAGTCGTGGTCCGATGATAGGAATGTAACGAAGGGCCTGAGGGTCTGCCGTAGCAATATCGTCCAGCATCTTTGCAGGCGGAAGAGCCATTTCCATAGTAGTTTGGAAGGGGGCAGGCTTAACAGTTCTTGCTCCCTTGTCTCCCTGTTCTCGACGCTGGGCAGCCTCCTCCTTTGTCACACCTCTCATATGGTCAAGAACGTACTCGGACAATCCGAAAGTCTTAACCATGTTCATAGCCACATTTCCAACACTCAAGTCGATAGGCTTGCCAAGCAGATAGTCCCTGATAGCCTGGGGACCTGCACCAGCAACTCCAAGGGCGATAGAGAATGTAGTCAGGTTTTTCAAACCTCTGGCAACATGCCCAGCCTTAATCTCATTGTAAGCGTCTCTCCTAAACACATCAGCCTGTTTCAACATGAAAGTCTTAAACTGGTACAGCAGTCTTCCGTTGGGATTGTCCAAGTAAGCCTGAGGCATCTCCAGCCTTGTAACAGGCTGTGTCCGAGAGAGCTCTGCAAACGCTACAGAACGAACAAGGTCTGTAGCCTCTCCCTTCTGCAAGTCCTTCACCAGTTGTTCAAACTCCTTTGGCTGTAGAACATCTCCATACTTCTGGAAGAGTTTCTGTACGCCGCCTTCACTCTTAGCCAGCCTGCCAAAGTTACTAACTGCTGCATTAAGGGCTGTGTTCTTACCAAGAACATCAAACTGATGGAACAAGCCAATCTTAAAGGCTCGTCGTAGGAATCGTGCAGTCCCTTCCGTGTTTACAAACTCTTCCGCAAGGTGGTCGGCCAGTCCAAACTGCTTCATAGAGACATGTTTACGTCCAGTCAGCTGTCGGACGACAGCGCTTAGTACAGGCTTAGTCCCTTGAATATGAGTCTGAATAATCACATCACCTAGCTGTGTAACAGCACTGAAGGGATTACCAAGAAGACCTGCATAGCTAAGATTCTTTGCCTTCTGAAGAATCTCATTAGGCATCCGCTCTCCACTCATGAACAGGGACTTCATCATGCTGGAGACGTCTTGGGCCTGGGCCTCAGTGATCTTCTTTTCTTGGATCAGAGAATCTACCAACCGGCCAATGGACTTGTCAACATTAGTGTATTCCTTTCCGCCCTTCTCCACAACCTCCAGGTCCTTACCAAAGAACTTCGCACGCTCAATATCATTCACAGCAGAACGAATGTAGCTATGCAGGCTCTCCGTAGGTGTTGCATAGTAAGGTTGCAACTCTTTAGAGATTTCCTCGATCCTTCGATCCTTAGCAAACCCCGGCTGACCACCAAGCTTAGGCTCAGTGGTCAGAGCCTTGTTGATAATGAGGGAACGTTCAAGATCAGTCAACTCCGTACCTCTGGCACGAAGGGCTTTCTTGTTCGCGTCATCTACAATTTTGTTTAGGAAGTCTCCCTTCTCATTTCCCAAGGCCTTCAACAACCCTGCATAGTCTGTGACGATGCGAGGGAAGTAGTCAACTTCCTTATTCTTAAAGCGCTTCAGGTGAACCAGGAAGTATACTTGTACATCCTCTTTTTAATTTAATACAAACAGTGGTACTATCCACTTTCAAAAAATAAATCCGAAAATCACAGGGTTCAAAAATGCAATGGCTATCCCACACACACAGGAGAGAAAATTTCCATCTTACACCCCATAATGGGGGTTCCTTCCTGAATTTCGTCTGTAGATATGAACTCCAGCAATTGAAATTTCCTCAAAATTAATTTTAAGTCCTGATACTCTCTCGAAGCATTCTAATATGAACTTATATTGGGTAGGCTTCCAACTGCAGACAGATTAAGGAAGTTTATTCACAACATCAAGAAGAAGTGTCCTTATATGATTGCCACATATCACACGTCATTGATGCAGGTCCTAAGGCTGTACGGAAGAAGATTGAAGCTATTAGGATTCTTTTCTTTTTTAAAAGAAGCGGACAGATCCTAAGAGCAAAGGCTTCACCTTTTGAGATGGGACAGGGTTGGTCGAAGCAAGGAGGAAGGATGGGTTGGGCTGGTCAGTATAGCAAATTTCAACAAAGCACTCTTATCTAAATGGCTTTGGAAGTTAAAGCAGGACAATGAAGCTTTATAGCAGAGAGTTATCAGGAGATTAAGGAGCAGACACTATCACAATTGCAGCAAAATGGACTTTAAAGCCAAGAAATCTTGCAGCTTTCTCGATGCTGGAGGAACATTTGCAAGAACTGAGTTCATGTTCCATTCAATTTTCCCTTGGGAATGCTCACTGGATCAAATTTTGGGAAGACAGGTAGGCCTTCCATGAGCCTTTCTTCTCTCTATTTCCCTTGTTGTGTCATCTTAGTGCTCAGAGAAGAAAAGAAATTTATTTCTTTATTAGAAGGAGAGGAGTGAGGCAATCTTGGAAACTGGAGCTTAGGAAGGATTTAATAGAAGCTGAGATTGAAGGGTTTGCTATCTTCACCACCTACACAGACAGCATAACAGTTGATGTCAACAAAGAAGACTATAGAATTTGAATGTCGCACAAAGAGGGAAGCTTTCTCTGTCTGATCTTTTATCAGACTATTCCAAGATAGGGCATGTAAAGTCAGCTGGCAGAGTCTAATTTGGAGGGCAACAACCTTTTTTTTCAAAAAGAAACTGTACCACCAATTTTATTAAGAATAAATAGAGGTAGTATAATTTGGAAGGCAAGGATACCAAATAAAAGCAAGATTTTTTTGGAAACTTATGCTGGGTAGGCTTCTAACTGAAGACAGATTGAGGAATTCTATTCCCAACATCAAGGATAAGGGTCCTTTCAATGCAGCTTTCCCAGAGTCCCATTATCACCTCTTTGTGGGGTGTGGGATAACAAGGGTGCTTTGGCCTATTCTCACCAAAGCCCTAGGTATCCCATGGCAGGAACCGCCATGTGTTTTGGATCACATGGAAGGATGGAAGCATAGGTACCCAACCCAGAGAGACAAGAAATTTTGACCCATAATCCTGCATGCAGTCTTGTGAGGCATATGGGGAGAAAGGAACAGCAGACTCTTCAAAGAAAAGTGGCCCAGCATCTTTAATTTTTTGAAGCAAGATAAGAGATATGCAGGGGGATTGAATTTCGTAGACCTTTGTGACAACATAAGGCCCACGCCAATTGGGTTGTAATTTGTCGCTGGATTTTTCGGTCGTGACTTCCCTTTCTTTTGACCATGACGAGTTCATCTCTTTTGAACGCCCTTTGATTTACCAACTTATCATAGGCTCAAGTCATTCGGGCTTGGTATGGCTGAAGATGTTTGTAGGCTTCCAGCTTTTTGCTTTCAAGGTTAGACAGCTCTTCAAGCCTCCTTTCTATTTCATCCTGTTCGTGGGCTTACAAGTCGATATGCACGGCTACCCGATAAAATGACATTTCAATTTCAATTGATACTACAGCCTTCGCCCCGTACACCTGAGAGAAGGGAGAACTGCCGGTGGGAGCCTTGTAGACAGTTTGGTATACCCAGAGAGCTTCGTGCATTTTCTCGCCCCAATCTCTTTTACGGTTGCCGACGATCTTGGCCTGGAGCTTGTAGAGGGTCTTGTTAAATGCTTCGGCCAATCCATTAGGTTTGGGGATTGTAGACCGCTGACGTTCTCCAGTCGATATGAAACTTTACTACCAACTGGTAAATAGTCTTGTTTTTGAATGGAGTGCCACTATCTGACATGATTCGACAGAGGGTGCCAAATCGGTATATAATATGGTGCTTGACAAATTAGACGACTGCCTCTCTTATGACCTCTGGCAGAGGGATAGCTTCGCCCCACCTGGAGAAGTAATTTTTAGCCGCTAGGATGAATTTGTTGCCTCTTGTGGATGGTGGAAAGGGTCTCACGATATCCATTCCTCATTCTGTAAAGAGCCATGTAGGAGCCATGGTGTGCAGCGAGCTTGGGGGTCTTCATGGCACTGGGCAGAAAGCTTGGCGCTGATGACGTGCGGGCGTATCGGTTGCAATCCGCATACATGGTGGGCCAATAGAAACCCACAGGTTTTATATTGCTCTTCATTTTGTCCCCGACTTGATGGGCATCGCAGAGCCCTGGTCGGACCTCGTGCATGACCATCTTGACTTCCTTTGGCGAGAGGCAACGCAAGAGGACAGACTTGTCCTTCTTCAATTGTGTTGACCTCGGAGGTGATTGGGTCGGCTTCTTCATCACTTGAAAATTTGAGAATTTGGGGTGGTCTTTTGCGTTGACAACCCCAAAAGGACATATGTGAATAAACACCAAAAACTTGAGAATTTTTTAGAATTGACGGTCCAAACGACACTTGTAGATCAAAACCAAAAATTGAGACTTAAGTAGGGTTGACGGCCCAAAATGGACATGAATGCCAACACTACAATAGAAATTTAGTGGAATTGACGGTCCAAAAAGGACTTAATGGTCAAATCCAGAGTTGAAATATGGGTAGGGCTGATAGTCTCAAATGGCATCAGGTCAACACTGCATATTTAATTGAGATATGCTTGGCCCAACATAGGGACTAAATCATAAGAAAAAGAGACGTCGATGACGACGGCTCATGGTGACGGCTCATGGTGATGAATAACAATAGTTCTCTTTTTTTTTCTTTTATTTTTTCTTATTTTCTTCTTTTCCCTCTTTTTTTTAATTTTTTCCTTTTCTCTTCTCCTTTTTCTTTCTTCAAGTGGCTCAAAGAAGGGGCCAAGAATACTGCTTATTTTTATAAAATTGTCGCCGGCAGGAGGATAACCAACCACATTGTCTCGATTAGAGTAGATAAGCAAACCATCATAAGGGATGAGGAAATCAGGGTGTAGGCTAGGGACTTCTATAAACTCTTCACTGAAGATCAAATGGTCAAATCTGAGATTGCAAAAGAATTACTCCCTCAGCGTTCAGCTGTAAAGAAGGAAGCTCTCTCCCGCCACTTCTCTGAGGAGGAGATCTGACAAGTAGTCTTCTCCCTTGTAGGTGATAAAGTCCCAAGCCCAAATGGCTTCCCTATGGCCTTCTTCCATAAGTGTTAGGATATCATCAAGAATGACCTCCTTCAAGTTTTAATGGAACAGGAGGGCAGGGCTCACTTGAGGGGTATCAACAAAATTATCTTGATCCTCATCCCTAAGAAGTAAGGGGCAAGGCTTACTGGACTACAGACTCGTCAGTTTGCCAAATGGAACAAACAAGATTATCATTAAGATGTTGGCCATGAGACTAGACAGTATGATTGGTAGGGTGGTTAGCGGGCATCAAGGGGCCTTCATCAGAGGACAGCACATTCAGGAAATTTTCTCGTTGCACAAGAATGCATGTATGCCATGAAGACCCAAAGGAAGAAAGGTGTAGTCCTAAAGTTGGGCTTCGAAAAGGCGTATGACCATGTCAATTGGCAATGCCTATTCGAGGTCCTAGCTAAGATGGGTTTTGATGATAGGTGGATTGGGTGAATCCGAGCATGGGTCTCCTTGGTCTCCTTTGTTGTACTAGTCAAAGGTCAACCCACTTCCCTTTTCAAAGTGGCAGATGACTCCGATAGGGAGACCCCATGTGGCTCCTCTTATTTAATTTGGTGGCAAAAATCTCAACAAGATGTAGATGAGGGCTGAATCGGCAAAACTGATCAGAGGCTTCTAGCCAAGACTAAGTAGTGTGGGCATCAACCATCTTCAGTATGCAGATGATACCATCCTTTTCCCAGTGAAGGACAAGAGCCAATTGTATATCGCTGAGTTGATGTTGGAGCAACTATAGGAAGTCAATGGGTTGAAGGCGAACTTCAACAAGAGCCACATTGTTAGGGTCAAACATGGAGGAAAGGACTCTCAAAAGAGTAGCCTTCATACTAGGCTATCAACTCGGAGACTTTCCTTTCTCCTACTTGGGTCTCCCGTTATCTTCAAGAGCCTTACACTATAGAGAGGTAGGTTGTGGTGCAGACATATGAATCCAGACAAACGGGTTGGAAGGAGAGGCTCCTATCCTAAGGGGGGAGAATGGTCTTGTGCAAATCAGTGTTGGATAACTTTCCTATATATATTTCCTATCCATCTTTAGGATCCCGAAGACAGTGGTTAAGAGACTGGAATCCATCTAAGCAAGATTCTTCCGACATGGCAACGGTGACACTAGCAAGGGTTGACATGATATCTCATAGGAAAAAGTCTGTAAGAGCAAGGATGTGGGAAGAGTGGACATCAAGACATCAGAGACTTCAACCTCTATGTACATGACTGTGGAAACTGGGATCTGATGATAGTGGATTGATGCATCTGGCATGGGCCTCGGATGTGTTTTGATGCAACAAGGAAGGGTTATCGCTTACTCTTCTAGGCAGTTAAATAAGCACGAGGAAAACTACCCACTCTGGGAGGAGGGGCTATTTGCTAGAGATCCATGTTACAGATAGTGACAACACTATCTACAACTGAGGCAAAATATATGGCAGTGATAGAGGCAGCCAAGGAATCTTTATGGTTGAAGGGACTGTTAGCAAAATTTGGTGTGGATCAGCAGGTAGTCCGATTGTAGTGTGAGGGCCAGAGTGCAGTATATTTGGCAAAGAACCAGATTTATCATGCCAGAACAAAGCATATAGTTGTCAGGTTTCACAAAATAAGAGAATTGCTCAATGTCAGAGAAATTGATCTTCTGAATGTGGGGACCAAAGAGAATGTAGTTGACATGTTGACAAAATCGGTCATAGTAGAGAAATTCAAGAACTACTTGGATTTGCCTCACATCACCAAGTGCTAGTTGGTGGAGGTAAGAGTTTGAAATTTCGGCAAGGTGGTGAATACTCATGAAGGTGGAGACTTGTTGAGATGTGACTCATATTCTTCAAGGTGGTGAATATTTAGTGACTAAAGTAGTTTAGGGGGCTTGGACAATGAATCTTCTAAGTTTAGGATAGACAAAGTTTAAGTTAGATGAAGTACAAGTCAAAAGAAGTCTCAACAAGTTAGAATATGGATCGTCTAAAAAATGAGACTACAGATGACTTAGATGATACAACTTGGATGGAGCAGACTTAGATGGTACAAGGTCTAAATCGAGAACTTAGATGGAACAACGTCTAAATGGAGAGCTTAGATGATACAACATCCAAGTTGGAAGTTGAAGCTGACTTAGACAGAGTAGCATCTAAGTGGAAAGAAGTTAGACGATACATCATCTAAGTTAGAAGCTGAAGCTAACTTAGACGGAGTAGCGTCTAAGTGGAAGATTTGGATGATGAGAATACCCAAATGGGAAACTTAGACGATGCATTATCTAAATTTACAAAACGATAAAAGCAATGAAAGACGTAAATGACATCATCATCTAAGTTGTAAATCTAGACAAAGAAGACTAAGGATTAGGTGGAGCCTAGGCAGAAAGTGTACGATATGTCTTAGACAATGCGTGTGGCATTTCTATACGATCAAGGTTCTAAAAAAGGGTGTATTTATCGTTGTAGCCAGGGCCAATAATTGGGGAAATATTCTCTTTTATTGTAGAAAATATTTGTTGGGTAGTTCCCAGAATGCCTATATATGTGATGTATTGGAAATTGGAAAAATCTAACCTCATCTTATAACCTGAGAAGGTGAGTCTTAGAGACAGGCTGTCGCCACTATATCTATGTTCTCGATGTTGGTGCAGAGAAAGAAATTGACAAAAATTTTGTGAACGTAGGGATATAATTTGACTAATCAAATCACATAAATACGAATGTTCTCTCTCTTTCTCTCTCTCATCTTTTATTTCCTTCTCTCTTCGCCAGACATCTTTGTTTCTATACTAATGATCCGTTATCAACTTCTTCTAACTAGAGTAAGAATGGTGAGATTTCCGGTGTAAGACTCCCTTGAAAATTAACTAATTTTGATGATAACAAAACAAGAGAACAAAACTAATAAACAATTTACATTGAAATAGATAAACTTGAGACAATGTAAAACATAGTTGTTATTTAGGCAACACTAGGTTCACTTAAACATGTTAAATTGCTGCATGAAAATTTTAGTTATAAATCATCTACAACTTTATTTGATTTAGTCAATTAAGAATTAAAGCTATTATTAGATATAGTCGATATATAGCCAAGAGGAACTTAGCCAATCTTTACACAAAAATATCAAGCGAAGTTCACATAGTTAATACATTCGACTATATGCAAACTTAGCCAATCAAATTAACAACCCTATCAAGCAAAGTTCACATAGTTGATAATATCATTCAACTATCAGGTAACTTTAATCAAATTAGTAAAACGACTACCAAGAAACATTTACATAGTCGATAAATTTGACTATCAAGGAATTTAGTCAATCAATAAAATGACTATCGAGAAATATTCACATAGTCGATACATCATTCAACTGTCTAGTCGAACAAGTATTCGACTACCTCAAATTTGTCTTTGACTATTAGTTAACTTAGTCGAACATTTATTCGACTATCTCAATGTTGTCTATGACTGTTTGTCAACCTAGTTGATGCCTCATTGTTGAATTAGCTATTCAGTACATAGTCACATGCACATCGACTATCTTAAATTCTACCATCGACTATCTCAACAAGATTTGAATTTCAAATGCATTTAATGTACATGTGTAGACTTTTATTGTAGGACATGCAAAAACTTCTCTACATTTATTGCAAGTCATGCAAAGACATCCCTTCTCATATTACGTCCATCTGACGACCTAGAAAGGTCGAGTTTCTCGTTATGCTATTTTAATTAAAAATAAACAGAAAGGAAGGCATCGACATAGTGATCGAGTAGACACATTTCAAGGTTTGATCAAAGGAAGAAATATACTCTATCTAAATTATTTCTTTTGCTTTGTATATTCAGATAAAAAATTTACTTTCTGTAGAAGTGACAGCCAGATGAAAAGACATACCTCGGAGAGGTACTTTGACTTTAGGAAATCATGCCAGAAAAGGATCTCTCTACAGTTTGACTGACCTCTAAGGAAACAGGAGATCTGTTGAAGAAACAGAAGCTTTGAGATGCATGTTACTAACGAATATATTAGAGCCTAATGTCCACGACTATTTGTGACTAATGATCATATGTTTATGTCTAACAAATATATTATAGAGTCTAACGTTAACTATTTTGTGTCTAACGACCTTAGGAATAAGTATAACGATAGTATATTAGGGTAGCCTATAAATAAGCAAATCATAGGAAGATTTGTATATGAACTTTTTCAAGCAATCTATAACCAGAAATTCACATTATAAGAGTTGAGAAAAGCAAGCCAATCGCCTACAACTCCTTTTTCTACTCAAGCCTTTGCAAGAAGCGAATCGGCCACTGCAATCCTTCTGATCTTCTTTCTCTAGTGATTTATTCAGGCCTTCTACATTACTCTGATTTAATTCTTTAGGCCCCTCTTTGATTGAGGGTTAGCCCCAGGTTAACCCAAAGTCGATAAAGATGCGGCCTAGCACACAGGCGAGCCAGGCTATGAGCAGAAAGGATAGGACTGCGGCTATATAATGCCGTTTGAACAACAGACGGGGAATCACCCAATAGGCGACGGCATAAGCGGCAAGGAGCCCGGGGATCTCGTACAGGAAATCGGAGAGCAGTTCGAACCCGTAATCGGCCTTGTCGCCATCATGGTAGTGGCTCGAGCTCACGCCCACCACCAGCAGCGCCAGCCAAAACAGCACGTGCGCCAGCCAGCGGCGGCGGTTGTGGAGGTCGAGCAGCTTTTCCAGGAGGTTCATAGCCTACAAATTAGCTATTTATGGGCAGACCGGGGGGCTCATCGACCAACAGGCAAAAGCGCCCCCTGAATGGGCGAGGATGGGAGCCGGAACCTTTGTGACATGGGAGCCGGGCTGTCGGGGTGGTTTGCGGCGGGTCTCGTCGAGGGGGTGAATTTGGGGTTGGTTTGGCGGGTATTATTGTGAAAAAACCTCCTATGGCTAAATTCCTTTTTCTTTTGGTGGGCTTTGCGTCGATGATCTCTTTTGTCCGGGGCCAGGATACGTCTGTTGTGCGGCGGGATACGCTGAAGACGGCTACGGTAGTCCGGCAGCCGCCGATGATCCAGCATCAGCTCGACAGGATCGTGCTTAATGTCGATCATATGGTTACTGCCGCCGGTTTGAATACCCTGGAATTGATCCGGCAGCTGCCGGGCGTGCAGGTGATGCCCGACGGGACCATTACGCTTAATGGCCGGGCCGGAGTCAACGTGCTGATCGACGGAAAACCGACCTATCTCTCCGCAGAAGACCTGGCCAGCTTACTGACTGGGATGCCGTCCGCGGAGGTGCAGAAGGTGGAGCTCATGACCAACCCACCGGCAAAATATGATGCGGCGGGAACCGGCGGCCTCATCAATATCATGCGGAAGCGGAATCGTGTCGACGGATTGAATGGCAGTGTGACCGGGACTTTTGGTGAGGGGAATTATCCCCGGTATGCGGGGAGTGCACTGGTGAGCTACAAGACCCGGCTGCTGAATCTTTGGGTCAATGAGAGCTATAGCTATAACAAGAGCTTATTTGCGCGGAGTCTTACGGCGGATATCCTGAGCAATGGGATGCCGGCGACCCGGGAAGTTTCGGGCAACAGGGATGTTACGGCTAGCCGGTCGAATGCCGCTACTTTAGGAACCGACTGGTATTTGACGTCTAAGACCACGTTGACTGTGAGTGGTAATCTTGGGAACCGGCAATACCGGGATGTGACGACTTCGGGCATGACGGTTTATGACGGAGGGCTTCACGAGACGGGGGTAGTCGGGTATAATGCCGTTAATGCAGATGCGCCTTTGAATTATACTGCGGGTTTACAGCTGAGGCATCTAACCGATACTGTGGGCGGAGAATGGAGTGCCGACGTCGATTATTCCGAGCATTCCAAGCGCGCTTTCCGCGCATGGTTGCAGAAGAAATACGGCACGCTCGATGCGCTGGCCGAGGCCTGGCACCGCTATTCCTACTACAAGTGGGAGTATATCGAGCCGCCCGTGCGCATCGGTCCCTACCCCGATCTAGGGACTAATCGGTAATTCACTAAGTTTCTAGGGACTATTATGTAAAAATCCCTTTTATTTATTATTGTGCGTGGACGTGCCAGTCACTAGGTGACAGTTTATTCGGACCCCAAGACCGAGATGGCTTAGAGTTGTTAGTGCACAGCATCTGACCAATCAGACGATGGTGGGTAGCATGTCGAGATTGGAACCCATCATGCCGTAAAAGTCACGACATTAATTATATCTCCCCGAATGGGAGAAAACCCTTGATTAGTCACCAAGAAGAAGGACTCTGTAGTTTGAAATTTGATTTATTGAAAGAAAAGAAATAACAAAAAATTAAGCGCGGCGGGGCATCCCATGCCGATGACAGGGATGCTCAGACCGATTCACTTATTCATTATTTATTTTATTGTTATTATTATTATGATTCATTAGGAGATCATTTTAGGTCAAAAGCATGATGTAGTAGTGAAATATGCTTCGAGTAAATATTTGCCAGAGAGATGGCATAATTTAATGTTTGGCGATGGAAAAGCTGGACAGAGCTCTGGAAAGTTATCGGCATCGGGCAAGGTTAGATCCCAGGCATGGAGGGATGATCCCAGGGGTTCGAATTCAACCAACAATAGACATTATTTATATTCCCTTTATTCTCATTGCTACTCGAGTGACAAGGAATTAGAATTTTGGCAGTATCACCCCTTTGTCTCAGAGTATGTCGGGGTATGTAGTGTGTGCTCGTCTACAGAAGTATGGGACAGTCCCTTAATTGTTCAGGTGTGCATGGAGCAGCAGCACTCAGGCCCATACCAAATGCAATACCCTCGAGGGCCAGCCTACCAGGAGGTTCAGATCATTTGAGAGATTTCTCGATCTTATTTGTGTGAATTTTTCAACTCACCGTTGACACCATCGGATATGCATGCAGGTTCAAAGGTGAACCGGCATAGCCACAGGCGATCGAGTCTGGGACTAAAAGCATCGCAGAAAACTCATTTGGTTACAAATCTGAGATTGATTTATGATGACAACGTAGCAACGCCGTGGGCACTCCTTTGGACATATGTTCTTCTATGATCTGACATAATTTAATATTAAGAAAGAAGACAAAATCTAGTAGGAGTGGGTTCGACCGGAAGGGTTATTGGCCCCGAAGTGAGATAAGGTTGTGGCCATAGTGGAGCATGCCCATGGACTTAAATTCGGCTCAGGATAGACCATATTTGTATTCACTGTTATTCATGATTCAATGGACCTGATCGAGCTAAATGGCCATAAAAGGGCTGATCTGAGGGTTCCGACTGGGGCAGCATAACATAGAGTGAAGCCCGGTGGTTGGGGGTCGTGTGAGGGGTGAAAAGAGCTCATTTCGGGGCGTAGAATTACAATGGCAGTGAAATAAATGGAATTTGACTCTTAATGGGCCCAAAATGAATAGTTAAGATCACTATTCATTATGCTCCCTTTTTCCCCAATATCTAGCTATCCGGTAGTCTGTAGAAGCTCCCTTCGAAATAGGGCGTAGGGAATCACTGGCTCTACCCCATGAAATAAACAGGATGGTGATGCGGGATCAAATGGACACCCGGGG
>JANBPO010003504.1:0-10316 GCA_024336825.1 Amorphophallus titanum | reverse complement strand
ACACCAAGGGCGGCCAAAGCTGAAATGGTGCATGAGGAGATCATCCCACAGTGCTTTCTTCTCCTCCTGGCTCTGTGATCCATAGACCCCATTAAAATCCCACATGAAACCATCATTGATGCTATGAAAAGAGAGAAAGACAGGTCCCCTTCCAATACACCTGAGCTCCTCTACTTCTTTTACCTCAAATTCATCCCACAACACCATGATGCCTTCTGCCAGAGAAGCCACTCCCCTAGTAAGTGTTGCACCTCCTCTCTCTCATGATACTCTCCTCATTCTCCTCACATTTTGACTCTTGTAAACACAAGATGTTGATTTTACATCTTTTGACTAGCTCCCTCACCACCCTTCTCTTCTTCCTCTTCTGATCCCTCTTATGTTCCACAACACTATCCTCATGGAGACAAAGAGTTATCTGCCCCACAACCCTCCTCCGACACCCTCTGCTTCTCATGACCACCACCCTCCTCCTATAGTCCCCCTATTTTCTGATTTCCCCCTCTACTCTCTCTAGGCAAGGAAAGCAACCACCTTTTCCAAACTTTAGAGAACAACCCCTTGATATGCTTCTCAAGGCCCATGAAAGACACCCCGATCTTATCGGCCAGTTCTTGAACCTGCTCCTCCATCCATCTCTCCACTATTCCCACCATCTCCTTCACCTCCTCTCTCCCCAAGCCATCACCCTCTTTGAGGGCACCTGCCTCCGATTGATCCTCATGTGAAGCTGCTCCGCCTCGATGTACAAGGCAGCCAGGGACCAGCAGATGTGATCCTTCGACTTGGTCCTCCTCGTATAGGTCCAACAGATCCTCCTCCCACAGTATCGGGAGCCTGTGTACTGCCACCATGTCATCAAAAGCTGGAACATGCTTGGACCCTCTAAGTACGATGGCCAAGTTTGGGAGACCGTCAGCATCATAGGATGTTTCAGGGGGTTGTCGATGAAGAGGCTCCAATGCCTAATCAAAGAGGCTGGTGGGACTGACATCCTCCTCCAAGTTGACTGGTGCTACCCCTTTGCCGCAATCCGAGTGCAAGAGGCGCAAGTCGGCCGCCACATCCTCTCCTTCCTCTTCACCTTCTGCTCCCCCTATTGATAAGTGTTAGCACCCGTCGTAAAGGTCCCCAGCCTTGTCGCCAGATGCCTCTGTGCTTCTTCCTGGCCCTGACGATCGTCGGCAAAAACCAGAGGAGCCACATGCTCGACCAACAACTTCACAGACCTTAGAGCGTCGTGGTGAACAATGATCTAGGTTTTGGCGAGAGAGAAGAATAGTACCAAACCCTCAATACCAGTTACCCCTGTGACCCCTAGATTTGAGTAACTCACGGGGTGTCAGAATCGAGTTGGGCGAGCGATTCAATAAACCCTTGTACCCGTGAACCCTCATTTTCGCACGCGGAATTATTCGAAAGTATAAATGCACATTTGTAGCTATTTAAGTAGCATGCGCATTATTAATTCTGCGAATTTAAGTTTATCGAACGATTTAGGGTTCGAATACTGAACATTCCCTATGGACTGCAGTCGATGTTTATTTATATCGGCGTAAAATCTGAATACCCTTGATTAAATTCTGCCTTGGTATCATGACTTTCTGTCTAAGTCAAGTTCTTTGGCGTCATTACTTTTTATCTAAGCTGATTAATATTCTACCTTGGCGTAATAACTTTCTGTCTAACCCAAGTTCTTCAACGTTATGGCTTCTCGTCTAAGTCGATTAATATTCTATCTTGGCATCATGACATAATGTCTAAGCCAAGTTCTTCGGCGCCATGACTTTCTATCTAAGCTAAATTTTTCGGCGTTATGACTTCTCGTCTAAGCCGATTAATATTCTGCCTTGACGTCATGACATACCGTCTAAGCCAAGTTGTTCGGCGTCATGGCCTTTTTGTCTAAGCTGATTAATATTCTAACTTAGCGTTATGACTTTTCATCTAACCCAAGTTCTTCGGCGTCATGACTTTTCATCTAACTCAATTAATATTCTGTCTTGGCGTCATGACTTTCTGTCTAAGCCAAGTTCTTCGACGTTATGACTTCTCGTCTAAGTCGATTAATATTCTGCCTTGATGTTATGACATACCATCTAAGCCAAGTTCTTCGACGTTATGACTTTTTGTCTAAGCTGATTAATATTCTACCTAGACGTCATGACTTTCTAAGTCAAGTTCTTCGGCGTCATGACCTTTTTGTCTAAGCCGATTAATATTCTACCTTGGCGTCATAACTTTTCATCGAAGCCAAGTTGGTTGACATCATGACCATTTGTCTAATCTGATTAATATTCTACCTTGGCATCATAACCTTTTGTCTAAGCCAAGTTGTTCGACGTCATGACCTTTTTGTCTAAGTCGATTAATATTCTACCTTGGTGTTATAACTTTCTGTCTAAGCCAAGTTCTTCGGCGTCATGACATTTCATCTAAGCTAATAAATATTCTACCTTGGCATCATGACCTTTTGTCTAAGCCAAGTCATTTGACGTCATGACATTTTCTCTAAGTCGATTAATATTCTACCTTGGTGTCATGACCTTCCGTCTAAGCCAAGTTGTGCGATGTTACGACACCCCGTTTGATCCAATAAACCCCATAAACCAAATGAACCCAAATAAACTTGGTAAACTAAATAAACCAAAGAAGTTAAATAGTTCAATATCATGACCCTTCGTCTAAGATGACAACTATCCTACCTTCGGTCCAGAACTCCTATCCGCACTAATGAACAAAAAGACCCCTTTTGTTATCAACGTCATGACTTTTCATCTAAGCTAACATATATCCTACCCTTGGCATCATGACCTTATGTCTAAGCCAAGTACCTCGACGTCATGACATTTCGTCTAAGCTGACAACAATCCTACCTTTGGCCCAGGTCTCCTGTCTGAGCTAGTGAACAAAATGACTCCCCTTCAGATGACACCAACCCGTTGTCCCATCGAGACCCACTCCAATACATAAAACTCTTCCTCCTTGCTTCAGCATTGAGCTTATACCCATAAACAACCAACGTACAGGTTTTCCTACCAAGCCCTTAAAAAAAAATCTCTCAAATGAGCTTGATTTTGAATGATTGCTCATCCTACTTGCATGCTTATTTATAATATAGTTTAATACGCTTCATTTGAATCTTCTAAGGCCAAACCCCCCTAAATGGTTAGACTTAGTTATTTCTACTCCTCTTGGAAATGAATCCGAACTTACACACCACTATCCAAATAGTGACGTTATGACTAAAGGGAAGAATCTACCTACCGATTTAATATGCCTAGACATAAAGGAGTATGATGTTATATTAGGGGCTGATTGGCTATCCACACACAAGGCTACTGTAGATTGCCAGAAAGGCAAAGTGATTTTTGAAGATCATCTGGAGCTAGTTTACACTAGTCCTCAGAGTCGGAACAAGTCACCTCTTATTTCGGCTCTTCGAGCCCATAAGCTATTTAGGAAAGGTTGCACAGTCTTCCTTGCTTTGGTAACCATAAAGGAGGATAAGGAGTCAAGGTTAGAAGACATCCACATAGTTTAGGACTTTTTCAATGTTTTTGCGGAGGATTTTCCTGGCTTACCTCTAGAGAGGGAGGTGTCATTCACCATGGACCTTATCCCTAGTGCTAGTCCAGTCTCTAAGGCACCTTATGGAATGTCCCATGCTAAACTTAAGGAACTCAAGGAGCATCTGATGGAACTTTTAAAGAAGAGATTTATTAGAACAAGCTCTTCCCTATGGGGAGCACTTATTTTGTTTGTCAAGAAAAAGGATGGATCCATGAGGCTATGCATAGACTATCAGCAACTCAATCTAACTATCAAGAACAAGTATCTACTTCTATGGATAGATGAGTTATTTGATCAAATATCTAGAGCCAAGTATTTTTCAAAGATTAATCTCAGGTCGGGATACCATCAATTAAGAATCAAGGATGAGGATATCTACAAAATGACATTTCGGAGTAGGTATTGGCATTATGAATTTACTATTATGCCTTTTGGACTAATGAAAGCCCCTATAGCTTTTATGAAGTTAATGAACAATATATTCAGGTCTCATCTAGACCAATTTGTTGTGGTCTTTACTGATGATATATTGATCTATTCAAAGACCGGGGAAGATCACGAAGAGCATTTAAGGACTGCAATACAAATATTAAGGAAGAATCAACTCTATTCTAAACTTAATTAGCAAGTGTGATTTTTGGCTCGAGGAGGTATCATTCTTGGGAGATGTGATTTCAAAGGATGGTATTTCTGTTGACCCATCAAAAGTAGAGGCTGTGAAGAATTGGGAAAGGCCGACCAATGCAACTGAGATAAGGAGTTTCTTTGGTCTAGCTGGTTATTACCAGTGATTTATAAGGATTTCTCCAAGATTGCTGTCCCTCTTACTAGGCTGACGTGCAAGGATATTCCTTATAAGTGGAATGAAGATTGTGAGAAAAACTTTCAAGCCTTGAAGGATCACTTGACAATTACTCCAGGTTTGGCATTACCAATAGAAGGAGAGAAATTTGAGGTTTATACCGACGCATCCAGTATTGACCTCGGATGTGTGTTAATGCAACAAGGGAAGGTCATTGCTTATTCTTCCCGACAATTGAAGAAGCAGGAGTAGAACTACCCAGTGCACGATTTAGAGCTAGCCGCGGTAGTATTTGGTTTAAAGATCTGGAGACACTATCTCTACGCAGAGCAATTCACTGTGTACTCCGATCACAAGAGTCTCAATCTCCAGAAGGATGTTTAAGCTCAAAGGCTGTTATTGAAGCAAAAGTGTAGCAGCAGCTCAGTGGCAGCAACAGCAGGGAGTATGATAAACATCTTAGAAGATTTTGCCTAGTTGAATCTGGATATAGACACGGAAAGTGACAGGTGTATCGTTGCTAACATGCGGTCACAACCTATATTAATAGAAGATTTAGCGAAGCTGCAAGAAGATGACCCTACACTAGTTGAGATCAGAACTAATATTGATCAACAGCCAGATTTCTCTATCATGACTGATAGAAGATTATTATTCCGAGGTCAGATCTGTGTGCCAGATCATGCTGAGATAAAGAAGTTGATTATGGATGAAGCTCACAGGTCGTGATATGCGATTCACACTGGAGCTACCAAGATGTATCAAGACCTAAAAAGGAACTTCTGGTGGCCTAATATGAAGAGAGAAGTGACGGATTTTAATCTTCGCTGCTTAACTTGTTAACAAGTCAAGGTAGAACACCAAAAGTTTGCTAGAAAACTACATCCCTTATAAATCATCGAGTGGAAGTGAAAAGGTATAGGGATGAATTTCATCATGGGTTTGCCAAAAACAAGAGGCGGACCTGACAGAATATGGGTGATAATTAATCGACTAACAAAGTCTGCACATTTTCTACCCATTAAGAGTCGATAGACAATGGATGTATTAGTAACATTATACATCAAGGAGATTGTTCGACTATACGGAGTCCCTATCACGATAGTATCTGATCGAGACCCGCACTTCACATCACATTTCTGGAAAGGTCTACAACATTCCTTGGGGCCAAGATTAAATTTCAACACAACATTTCATCCCCAGATGGATGGCTAGATAGAAAGAACAAACTAAGTGGAGGAAGATATGCTCAGGGTTTGTGTTATAGAATTTGGTGAAAGTTGGCATGACCATTTGCCTTTAATCGAGTTTACTTACAATAACAGCTACCAAGCTAGCATTCAAATGGCACCGTTTGAGGCACTATATGGAAGGAGTTGTCATTCACCAATTTGCTGGAATGAAGTTGGGGAGAAACAACTTCTAGGCGCAGAACTTGTCAGGAATACGACAAAAAAGGTACAAATTATCATAGAAAGACTTCAAATGGTGCAATCAAGACAAAAGGCATACGCTAACATCAGTGGAAGAGACTTAAAATTTTAAATTGGAGACCATGTGTTCCTCAAAGTTTCCCCAGGTCGTGGAATCAGAAGATTCGATGTCAAGGGCAATCTTACTCCGAGATTTATTGGCCCTTTTGAAATTCTAGAAAGGGTGGGCGAAGTTGTCTATCGAATAGCTTTGGCACCTCAATTATTTGAAGTACATGGTGTGTTCCACGTCTCAATGCTAAAAAAGTATGTTCATGACCCATGTCATATTATAAGTCGTGGTGATATTGTGATACAGAGGGACCTGACATACGAGCAAAAGCCACATAAAATACTTGATCGTGAGGTACGTCAGCTTAGAAACAAGGCCATTCCCATGGTAAAGGTCCAGTGGAATAAATGCATGAAGCAAGAAGCTACCTGGGAAACGGAAGAAACAATGTGCAAAAAATTTTGCGTTTAATTTGTGTCCCCCTTCGTCGTTTCAAGTCCCTATGTTTGTACCCCCCTCTCCTCTTCGTCTGTAAGCATTCCAAGGTCGATCAAAGGGAGCTCGGAGCTGAAACCCCGCCCTCAACAATCTGCCTGCGGAAGCGCTATATCGTCCGAGCGCGTTCATCATGAACGCGCTCCCTTCATATAGCGCGATCTTCAGGTCTTTTGGGAAGAAGCTCCCCTCTGTCGTCAAGCTGCTGCCAGAAGAAGCGCTATATCGCCCGAGCGCGTTTACATCAGAAGGCGCTTGGGAGGTATAGCGCGACAATAAACTGAATCTTGAAGACCCCTCCACTCCGTATCACATCAGAGTGCCTGGCGGGCCAGCTCATCCTTGCCGGATGATCCTGCTTGTTCTATGGGAGAGGACGGAGCTGGTGCAAGGACTAGGACACTGACAGTGATCTCCTCCATGCTGGAAGGATCGAAGATATTGGGTCCTTTCTGAATTTCTACCACCAGACTGGGGAGGATTCCTCCCGTCAGAAGAGGATAATTCACTCTGGGTCGATGGTAGACGGGTGGACTGGTAGCTTGGGAATCCTCCTGCGACCTCTGTCGCGACCTCGGTCGCGGCCTGTAAGTTCCGGACCTAGCTGTAGCCCAAGCGGGGCAGTAGTCCTTTGTCTCATTCGGGAGGCCCCTAGCTCGCCTCGCCAGGAGATGTTGATGTTATTAGGGGGTAGAATGGCCACCATGTTGCAAGTGTAGTCCCGAAGCATTTCTTCCAGCTGCTCTACCATGATCTCCTTGTCTTTATAGAATAAGGAGAGTTCTTCTGGGATGAGGAGCCTTTCGCCATTCTTGATCTTCTGGATCATCTCTTGGACCTAGCTTCTGAGGCGAGCTTGCTTCTGCATTTCTTTCCACGGGATGTAGCCATCGAGTGAGACCGCTCCCATAGGATGAGGAGGGATGTATTCCTCCAGGTTGTCAATGAGTCGCTGTAGCCTTTGGACAGGCGTTAGCTCATCTGGCAATTGTAAGGCGGCTTCTTGCTCAACTTGTTTCTTGAGTTGCCACTTGAGGTTCTTTCTTCTACTCCTCTCATATTTCTTGGCGATGGTCACCTCCAAGGGAGTAGGAGGAAGAGGTACTAGAGCTGGAGTTGATAAATTGCCATGAGGATATCTCTGAGCTGATGTCTTCGCAGGGTGAGGTCGATAGCTTTTCTTTAACCAGATTTCAATCCAGACACCTATCGCTCATTGTATTTGGAAGGTGGTGTTGAATGCCTACTCGATGACCTCAGGTGGTAGCTCCTGTTATGCTGGAATGTCGGGACTGGCATTCGAAGACGTGTGCGTGGTCTGATGCCTTACCTGTGTTAGCGAATGAGATAGCCTTTGATAGGCTGGTAAATTGGGGCCGACGTTTGAAGATGTATGGGCGGTTTGATGCCTTACCCGCGGTGGCAAAGAGGGCATCTCCTGATGAGTTGGTACATTGGGGTCGGCGTCCAAAGACGTATGCATTGTTTGATGCCTTACCCATGGTGGCAATACTCTTTGTTGAAATGTGAACTGGGAGATGTGCTTGGCATCTTGCTCCTTAGCCTTGCTTTTACGATCTGGCATGGAGCAGGGTCTAGTGACAGCCGAAGACGTAGCAGGGTATTGCTGCTCCAGGTAGTTACCCTAACTTCGCACGTCGATTGGGTCTTGTGATGGAGGGCTTGACTTATTGGCCGAGGTCGCTGAAGACTCCGAAGATGCCTTCTCTATGATCTGGGTTGGGTTGCAGGGCATGCAGAGAGGACCCGAAGGCCTCACCGGTCGGGGTGACATGACACGATCATATCAGAACCTCACCCTACTTTTGCTTCCCCTTCCTATCTCCTGCTACTGGAGATGGAGGTAGGGTATGAGGGGAGCGAGAGGAACTTGGGTCGCCCATCGTCGTCTCGCTCACTAGGACATCCTCTTGGCCAAGAAGGACTCGGAGTAGCCTGGCAATATCTTCCTTGGAGAATGGGAGGGACTCTAGCTCTTGCTAGGGCCGCCATTGTATGGCCGAAATAGCAAGGGCTAGTCGGCTAGCAATCAGTGTTTAGGCGTCTAGAGGGACAAGGGCGACAGGAGGATGGATGACGTTGATCGAGAAATCATTCGACTCCGCCTCCTGATTGACATCCCGCTCCCTACAACTTTGCAATCACTCGAGAGCTTCTCGATTATCGATTTGAAACTCGAGCCATTCTAGGCTTTGTCGATAAGGCAGCCCGTGCCCATTTGCTTGAGGAGATGCTAGTCGCTCTGGTGCATTTCTAGCGATGCCCATGGTCTCTTCAATGGCTTGTCGAAGTCTCATAACCACCATAGAGTTCCCCTCACCATCGATTTGCTCCCACTAGATTTGTTCTTGGATTAAGTATTAAACTTCCTCGCAAGATTCAATCACTCGGCCAATTCTGGCATGAAAGGGGCAATACTAGGGATGAATGAAGTCCCATTGGATGTAGTTTGCTAGTGGGTCGCAGGGCATGATTTTCCCCCTCTCGAAGAGGCCATCGAAGAGCCGCCTAGTCCTTTCTTTTTGAAACGAGAGAGGTATGCAGTCATGCTAGGGTCTCCACCCCGGAAACCACAGTGAATACTTGCCTTGGCTAGTGCTAGGCTCCTCTGCTTTGACATTAGAGAGAGAGAGAATGTGGCCATCATGTGAATCATACTAGCTATGTAGTGGATCACATGCGCAACCTTAGCAGGCCTGGACTACGCATGTGACTTTGGGGGTTGACAAGATCGCTCTTCATTTTGATTCAGCCATCTTGGATCAACTTCTGTGCTTGAGTCTTGAAGACATAGCAATCTTCAAGTGGATGGCCTAGCATGCTATGATATGGGTAGTAGCTAGGGTCATCAATTTTTTAAGCCTCATCTAGCTTGTGAGCTTCTGGAAGCTTGATAATCTTCTGGGCCATGTAGAGGTCGAAGAGCATCTTTGTATGTTCCTTTTTGAAGGAGAAGGGTGCCTTCATACGCTCTAAAAAGGAAGGGGCTGCCGACTTGTCTGTTGAATTCTTGTGAAAGCCGCTTTGCTCCCCCTCCTTACTGGCTTTAGCTGTCACGTCCCGAGCTGTATGTGTGTAGTGGAAGCAACCTAGGAACGGGGATGGTCGGCAATACGTCTCAAGCTAGTAATATAATCAGAGTGTAATAACATCGACATAAGAGGAATGCACAAGATATGAACTCAAAAATTTAACTTTTATTGATAAAATAATCCAAAAGTTACATAACAGTGACTCTTCTTACCACTAGACTCAAGAAAATTAAAATTATAGGACTAGACTCAATAAAATAAAATTACATGATGACATCAACTAACATAAAGAATCTTGACATTATAGGTCTTCTCTTGATCATCAATTATCACTCTCGGACACTTCATTAGGGCAGTCTGAATCTGACTCACTTGAACTTCCTAAAAATAGTGGAAAAAATAGGCATGAACACACTCACCTAGTAGGTATCTTCGCATCAACATGGAAGCAGGCTTTAAATGATTAACATTTTAGCTCTAGAAGGTGAGGTAAAAGGAAATACGATAAAATCTGTGATATAAAATCAAAGTAACATAAGTAACAAGATATGACCACGTTAAGAGATACGAGAGCATGATCGAGCAAGTATATAACAAGAATTTAAGTTTGGCCTTTTGACGAACAAGAATGTACAAGCACTTAACGAGAATGCATTTTCACTTTTCATAACCATGAAGGCTATGTACTAGAATATCATGTAATGGGCATGTAATAATTCAATCATGAGATAGCTTCATGGATTTCACTCATTTATAAAAATAAGTACTCCCAGCGTAATGCGATGCCAGTGTTCATCATACCCCATGGTTTATAGTATGTTTCTGACAATCAGTCGAGGGGGTTAGATTCAAGCCCTTGGATACAATCAGTGCCCGATCTGCATCTTCAAATTATAATCAAGCTACTT
>JANBPO010003496.1:0-28534 GCA_024336825.1 Amorphophallus titanum | reverse complement strand
CCCACCTGCAAGTAGGAAGGGTGAGTCACAGCCAGACTCAGTAGGGGTCACGCGGATCCCTACCTTGCAACTAAACATGCAAGCATGAAAACGTAACAGTAATTAAGACATGCATTTAATCAATACGCAAGCAGATGGCATAATTAAACACAGATATAGTAAAGCTGTAAAACTACCAAACAGTGTAACAGCTAATCTATATGCCAATACAATATAGATATAATGTCAAAACTAACCCCAACAATAGAAGAAAGTTGAGCGGACCCGGTGATAGGAAAGGGAAGAGACACACTAGAAGTGAGAGACCAGACGCGTCCCCTGACGACTTATACTACGCCTCAGGCAACTCGCGGTTAGCAAAACACAACCAGCGAGAGGCGTAAACAGTACCGAAATAAGAACTAGTCGGAGTGACACTCGTCAGCGTTAGTCCCACTGCCTCCGACTACGTGTGCACACACTGACTCCTGCCTAGAGCCAGGTCTCTAGCTAGTTCCCCCCCCGTAGGACGCAATGGTAAAGCAGGGGTCCACAGTAACTAGCTTAAGAGAATCACCCCTCCACCTTTCCCGGGTGGGTCGACACCCTCGGTCGCAAGGCTACGACTAGTGGCTCCATCACAAGGAAAGAGAAAGCTACTCTATTGGGGTATAAAATAATACCATAATTTTTATAAAATAATTTAAACATGACGAATATGCACTATTGAATGCATTAGAAACTAAGCATGCTCTTTTAGAATGCCAGAAAGCATAACGGACCAGGATGGGACCGTTACCTCACATAACGGATCAGGGAAGGGGCGTTACATGGCACATGACGTGCCTCCCTCCAACTGTTAAACTCACCCGAACACTCAGGTGAACACAGACGCAGAGACATGTAGATCATAACACACAAATGATGGGGTGTTATGTACAGTATAACACATCTGCTCCAGTGCGTTATACTCAAATGGACAATGCCGTGTAATCAGAAATGCAGAGCATAACGCACCAGGAATGGGGCGTTATGTTGAGTATGACGCGCCTCGCATGGCCGTTATACTCGCATGAGCTGAGACCAGAAACCACAGATAATAACGCACCTGGGAGGGTGCGTTATGAAACTATAATGCATGGGTCTGAGTCCGTTAAGGTCACCCGAACACCAAGAATCCACAGAAAACCACGGTTTAATGCATGATATAACACACCGGGTGAGGGCCGTTATATCACCACAATGGGTCTACCCTATACCGCCATGCTAGTCAATGGTCAATGGTCAAACCATTCGGTCAAAAGTTAAATGGCGGTCCACCAGGGAGCCGTTAAAGCCACCCGAACGTGAAAAATCCACAGAAAATCTATGACCATAACAGTCAAGGACGGGTGCGCTATACTAAACCACCTATCTACGATGATCAGGAGCATAACGGACCTGGAGTGGTCCGCTATGTGGCCATAACGCGCCAGGAAAGGTGCGTTAAAGACATAACGGTCACGGGGTGACCGTTATGCGATCTGGGCGACGAGCGTGAACGGTTTGAAATCGAACAATGCCCCGACCGATAGAAATCAACGGGTTCGATTACAAAAACCATTTATTTTTAGCTATATTTATCGAAAGATTTTTTTATTAACCATAATTATTCCATGACTAATATTTATAGTTATTTTCATTCATTTCCTATTTAAATTTTCAGGGTGCTACAGATTAGGTGATCATGTTTCAAGACCTCCGTAAGTCTCTGCGAGTCTGGGATTCCTACTAGGACGTCGAGCTGGTTGTACCCTAAAAAATCATTAAACTAGAAAGCACTTGCATTATCAGCATTTTTCCTATTCCCTGGCTAGTTGCGGCCATCAGGCGATTGCCAATGTCAAGTAGTGGCCTTCCTGTGACCGTATTATGCCATATTACTCTACTGTGTCGACCCTTTTCTATTCTGGCGTCGACCCTGTAAAGAAACGGTCCTTACTTGACCGCCGCTTCAAGATAGCGGTCATGGCTTGACCACAACCTCTTGAAAACGGTCTAGGAATGACTGTGTTCTTCCCAACTGTGCTTAACCTAAGGTTTGACCCAAGGGTTGATTATCCTATGTTCCTTGATGGTCTATTGATTATCTAGAACCTAACATCTTGTTCAATAAGTTATCAATAAATTATGAAAGTTAATGAATTTCCCGTTATGCTACCAGATTCTTCCTGTAGCATGACCTTGTCCTTAATTCATTCTTTGAACTCACAGCTCATATTTGGTATGTTCTTACCTTGATTTTGCTATCATGAACTTATTATTGAACTTGTTATTATTGGTCGAACCTTATATTTCTTGTGAAAGTAGCTTGATTTATAACTTGAAGATGCAACAGCGGGCATGAACAGTGTCCAAGGGCTCGACGCTAGCCCCTTCGGCGGATGGCCGGAAACATATTATAAACTATGGGGTATGATGAACACTGGCGTCACATTACACCGGGAGTACTTTTTTTATAAACAGGTGAAATCCACGAGACTATCTTATGAAATTTACATACTTACTAGTACATTCTTATTACATGACTCTCTAGTGCATAGCCTTATAGTTATGAAAAGTACATTCTCGATACATGCTAGTACATTGTCATTCATGAAAGGTCAAATTTACATTCATTCTATCGTCTTACTTGATTATGCTCTCATAGCTATTATCTTGATCCTATCATGCTACCCATGTTACTTTGATTTTATTCGTGAGATCCATCGCATTTTCATTACCTGACTTTTTTAGAGCTAAAATGTTAATTACTTAAATATATCTTCATGTTAATACGAAGATACCTACTGGGCAAGTGTGCTCATTGCCTACTTTTTCAATCTTTTCAAGAGATACTAGCAGGTGGGATTCGGACTATGCAAGTGGCGGATCCGAGAGTGAGTAAGTTCAAGAGAAGCCATAGTTAGCCGAGTCATGAGTCATGTTATGTAATTTTCTCTTTATTGAGTCAAGTATGTCAAAGAGTCAAGATCAAGTGATGATGCAAACTTTGATTATCACTATTTAATGAAAGTTGGCCTTTGCGTTATATTGCCTTGTGTTCACTCTTATGTATGTGAATGTTTAGCCCTCTAATTATCTTTCTAGCGTGAGGCTGATCTTGTCAGCTATTCACGTTATCGACTTAATTCCACTGTATATCTCGGGGCGTGACAGTTAAGTTGGTATCAGAGCCTAGACATAAGTAAGTCCTAAAAAAATGTCATGCCATAGGTTAAGTCTAAGGTTTAAGGACCCATATCTATGAACTAGAAAGAAATCTTTCGAACCCATGTGAGAATGGGTAGAGCCCGGGATGAGATTGTTAGTTAGAAATTATGTCTAGGTTAAATCTTCATCAATTCCATAGGAAATAATTAATTGTTTATTTTCTCAGGCACCTCATTCTCGCAATGGCTGCTAACCGCACGAACTAGGAAGCTATGCAACAAATTGTTGCGGGTCTTACTTAGGCCCTCCAAACCATTGCACAGGCTGGCACGCGGGCTGGCGTCGGGGATCTTCATCACAATTTTCGGAGTATGAATCCTCCACGATTCTTAGGTTCTTCTAACCCCAACGAGGCAGAGAATTAGATCGATAAGATGGAATGGATATTCAATGTAATGCAATGCTCGAACTAAGAAAAGGTCCTTCTCACAACATTCCAAGTAAATAAAGATGTGCGCACATGGTGGAAGGCCACCTCGGCCCATCTACAAAATGGACAACTTACTTGGGTGGAGTTTCTCAAACTCTTCCATGCAAAATATTTCTTTGAGTATATCAAGCAGAGGAAGGCTGTGGAATTTGCCTCCCTTCGGCAAGGGATGATGTCCGTGGTGGAATATGAGTTGCAATTCTCAAGGCTGGCGCCGTATGCCTCACATCTTGCATTTACGGAGATTTTAAAGGTAAATCACTTTATGGATGGTATCAGGCCCATCTTTATTCAACAACTTGGCCTACAAAATATTTGGACCTATACGGAGATGATCCTTAGAGCTCATTTATGTGAAAGGACCTTGGAGAAGGTCGAGATATTTAAGGGTAAGGGAGAAGAGTCGAGCCAGAAATCTAGCAAGCAAGGGTAAAAGGAGGAAAGATTGAACATCACGGGGTCTTACAAGTCCTGTGATAATAAGAAAAGATTGTGGAACAGCAATGGGAATGACAACAATAAAAATAAGAAGGTCAAGGAAGAGGAAAAGTAAGTCGCAACAGCTTGCTCGTTCTGTGAGAAGTTCGGCCACTCGGTCGAGGAATGCTGGAAGCATTTAGGCACTTGCTTACGTTGTGGGAAGTTCGGCCACCGCATGCCAGATTGCCCCCTCATGAAAGAGCAATCTTCTAACGGTGGACGTAGGCGGAAAGCTCATCTTAATATTATCTTGGATGATGAAGCACCCAAGGATGATGGGTTGATGGAAGGTACCATTCAAATTTATTCCCATCCTATCTTCGTATTATTTGATACTAGTGCTTCTCATTCCTTTATATCTACTACTTTTGCTAAGACCTTGCCAGTCTCACCTGTTCCTTTACCATCGGACCTAGCAATTATAACACCTTTAGGTCTTGGAGCAAAACTTACAACACACTACCCAAATAGTGAGGTAACTATTGTAGGCCACAACATTCCCGCAAACCTCGTATGCCTTGATATGGAAGGGTACGATACTATTTTAGACGTAGATTGGCTTGTTGATCACTATGCCAATATCAATTGTCGCAATAGGAGAATATCTTTTCACAAACTGGATCTTCCGCAGTTTTCTTTCCTTGGAATCAAATATAGGAAGCATCCTATTCTAATTTCTTCTCTTCACGCCTACAAGCTCATCTCGCAAGGTTGTGAAGCTTTTCTTTCTTCCGTGATAGTCACCGGGTCTAAGAAAATTATCCTAGAAGAACTCCCTATTGTATGAAAATTTCTTGATGTCTTTCCTTCTGATCTACCCGGTTTACCGCTCGAAAGGGAAGTAAACTTTACTATTGAACTTATCTCCGGAGTAGCAACTATTTTGATAGCTTCCTACATGATGTCCCCCACATAACTTAAAGAATTGAAGAAGCAACTCCATGAGTTATTAGACAGGGGTTTTATTCGACCCAGCACATCCCCTTGTGGTGTGCCGATCTTATTCGTCAGGAAGAATGATGGATCCCTCAGGCTCTGCATCAACTATCGACAGTTAAATCAACTCACTATCAAGAATAAATATCTGCTGCCACGTATCGATGAGCTATTTGATCAAATCTCCGGAGTAGAGCATTTCTCAAAGATCGACCTCAGGTCTGGCTACCACCAACTAAGAATCAAAGATGAAGATATTTATAAGACTGCATTCTGTAGCAGATATGGGCATTATGAGTTCATAGTGATACTGTTCGGGTTAACCAATGTCTCGACAACTTTTATGTAACTTATGAATAATATCTTCAGGCCTTATCTCGACTGATTTGTGGTCGTCTTCATTGATGACATTCTTATTTATTTCAAAACGAAGGAAGAACACTTAAGGATAACTTTACAAACACTAAGATAACATCAATTAGATGTGAAGCTCAATAAGTGCGGGCCGTTAACGAGGACCAGCCCACCCCCCACCCCCCATCTACGTCCATATAAAACCCTTAGTGAGGGGGGGTTTACGCAGACCTGCCCACCCCCTCCCACTCTCACTCTATGGGGGTTTATGCAGACATGCCCACCCCCTCCCATTCTCATAGAACAAAAAAAAGTAATTTTGTTAATTGAAGGGGGTTTACACGAACCAATTTACCCCCTCCATTCAAGTCCGCGTAAATCCCCTCAACTCTTCAACTTCTCCTATAAAATCCCCTTAGAAGCTCAAGGGGCACATATAGAGGCATACATTGCTAACCTACACAGGACTCAAGCGGCAAGGCTTCCAGCAAGGACATGAAAAGCAAGGTGCATTGGGTGGCTTGTTGATCAGCTTTGTATACGCTGAGGGTATGTCGAATGCACTCCCCTCACATGGTGTCTAGCCGCTTCACTCAAGTCCATTCCCTTGCGTATGAGGTGTTATGATAATGACAATCACACTCGCACATCGGGTCCACCTGCATATGGCATGTTATGATAACAACACAGATGCTAAAATGTCAGATTTGCTCTTTCCAGGGGACGACATGCCTGCTGCTCCCCCTGAGCCGGCCACCAATGGTCCCGACCGCTGACCCGAGTTAGCTGGACCCTGGCCAGGAAGTAATATTCTCGGGACTGGCTTTAACTCCCTGGCATGAAGACACTCACCTTTCGGGATCTATATCCGGCTGCTCACCTCGAGCCGCATCTGGCCTCCCTTAGGTGTCAGCCAGTGTCCACCCTTGCCATCCATTCTAGTCCTCTCTCGGCAACTCTTGCATGCCTTTAGCTCCTTATGGAGAGCTTCTGTAAAAATAAGCAGACATCCGCTCTACCCTGTACTGACCCAGGGATCGACCCTTTCATCAGAATTATTTCACGGCTTGCACTTATTGTATTTTGGCTTTTAATACCCACCTGTAAAGTCTGCATGGCATCTATAAAGAAAGAACCCAGTTGTCTATGCATACCCATACTTGGGATCCGATCTCACCCTCACCCCAGCTGATGTGTGACCAGTCTCCTAGATTCTGGTCAACTAACCCCACCAGTCGAGTGTGAGGGTCACCCTATGCCTATAGTGTATATCTAGTCCTCTACCCATGGCTTCAGAAATGTCCAGGTCCTCCTTCAATACAGAACAAAAGTGTTCAAATTCAATCCAATGTAAAATAAACATCGGCTGCTTGCAGTCAGTGGGGAAAGATGTCCTATACATGAACCCCCACAATTGCCCACACACTCGTACCTATGGAACCCCCTTTTCTCCACGTACTACCTGACAGCCCTCGTGCCCACGTGCCGCGTCCTGGCGGCTCTTTCACTGACAAAATTTGGTTCCATAGGCAATCGTCGAGAAATGGACTGGCATGCCCACATTCTATCTAGTCACCCTGGTTCCATTCATCCAGAATGACTAACCACTCTGTTTTCACATGCATCTATTATCCTTCACTCACCCCTGTCAAAACCCCCAGAAACCCCTCGTGCCAAGTCAACCTATCTGGACCTTCCATAAAAGGTGAGTGTAAGGTACTTTCGCGCGCCTTGCTTTACCAAGAATCGGCGCCCCCATTTCCATTGAGCCGGTGGGATTTATGCGACGAGAGTCGGCGCCCCTTAAAAAAGGTGAATCGGTGCCCAGCGAACTTGGCGGGTGATGAATCGGTGTAAGGCGGCCGGTCGCATCCCTCAGTTGATCCCTTGTTTCTATAAGAAGGGGGGATCTGCCTTAGACAGAAGGAAGAATATAGAGAAGAAGATAGATAGATAGACAGAAAAGGGAGAGCGATCGAGAGGGGAGCACAGGCGAGCAGAGAGAGAGGAAGAGAGAGAAGAAGGAGAGGAGTGTCTGTACCCTCTGTTCTCCCAGGAATGAAATAAAAGAATTGATGCACCTTTCATATTTTATCTTTGCATATTTATATTATAAACATTTGCATTATTTACTGCAACTCCTCGATCGTTCGAAGACATTTCTCAGTTATCTCTGCTTCTTTACTGAGCGTGAGCCTTACGTCCCTATCATGAGGGGGCCCCGTAAGGGCTATATCCATTCCTGAGATCCTTAGATCGATCGGGAACTGTAACCTCCAGTTCGAAGCTCTATTGTTAGAATGGCCAATGGCCACGTCCAAGGTGGCGACAGTGAAATCCCCTCCCTAGGATTCAATGGTTTTCTCCGCCTGTTTCCATCGTATGCAAAGTGCTTGTGAATGTGCTCAAACGGTAAGTGTACACCTATGAGCGCACGTGTTATACTGAATGGATGTATACGCTATTACTGGGAGACCTCCATGTGTCCTTTCACCCATTCCAATGGGTCGTAGGGGTATGGTGCACTCCGAAATAGGGTATGAGTCTGTTGTTCCAATCACAGCGTCATTCAATTTCTGATGGCCATCGTGCGCATTATGTTCGGTCGAGTGCCCTCGAGGGCTTTATCCTCTAGGCTCCTCCCTTCTATGCCCTTTCACAGGTAGGCATGAGTCCATTTTTTTATGAGCTGGGATTGTCTCGCTCGATCTCACGGGAGAGCCCTCATTATCTCACCGGATTTACTGGCCTCCCAATTATGCTAATTGTTTCTCGATCGTGACTGTGGATTCGTTATCGGGGAGGGGGACAGTTCTCCGTTCGTTAATCTCTGCTACATTACAATCCACTCACTCTGGGTTCTGGGGGGGTCTATCTCATCGTGGTATGTTCCCCTAGAAGCCCATTGCACAAAGTGAGATACAAATACCTTTCAGTTGGCTACACTGATAATGACCCTCCAAAATTTTTGATCCCCTAGATTGCCATGAACCCTTAATAGGCTAGCCCTCAGGGTTCCCTAAGTGGTGATCTCAGGGCCTGAGACAGCCTTGTAGGCTTCTCAGTTTCATGGCTTGACACTGGTCACCCCATGTGTTAACCTGCTTGTTGGATTGAGCCTCCACAGATTAAGGGAAGATGCTGATGAATTTTTGCAGAGACAGTTAGATTAAATCATAAAATAAGATAACAATAATTATATATATATATAAACAAAATAAAAAAGGTTGAGTCAGTGCGGGTGGCTCCGACTCACCACCTTAAACGGTTGAGTCGGTGCGGATGACATCGATTCATCACTCAGAGCTTCCTCGTAATCACTTTGACATGGCACGAGATGAAATCTGAGTTCAGGATTTTGTTATCATCAAAATCACTCAGAGAGACTCAACAATGCCCTAGGAGGAGTGGATCAAAAGAAATGGGATAGGGAGGATCTGGAGGTTCCGGAGGATGAGAAACATGAGGGTCAAAGGACCCGAGAAAGATGAATGAATGCACATGAATGGAATGCAAGGAATGCAAAGGATGTAAGGAGGGGATCCTCCTTCTCACCCAATGGGCAGCCCATAAGGAGAAATTGGTTGACAGAATAGAACAAAGGGTGAGTGGATTGGTAGAAGGCCTGTCATCAAGAGAATGCCCACCCCTCCAAGGCAAATAGCGTGCTCAGCCAGATAGCTCAATTGATGGAATTAAGGTCCGTAAGCTCTCATTTGATGAAGCTTCAACAATTGTATAATTCAAAGTGAGTGGCAATTCTTTTGACATATAATTGAAGCGAAGGTTCGAGAGTTCTACTTGCAACGTGGTAACTTTGGGATAAAATGGCTTCTTGGATAACAACTCCCGCGAAAGGTGAGGAGTATCAAAATGAGGGAGTTGGGATTTTGACATGGGAAGCTTCGAAATGCTCAAGGCTCTTGGAATGTTTTTGTTAAATGTAGTGGGTAACAAGGGCGCTTACCCCGTGCATGGAAGCGAAGAAGGAATAAGCTTGGTATTGGAGGCTTCAAACAAGGGATGCCCTGCCCGGCCCTTGAGCATGGACTTCATCACCTCCTTAGCAACGGAATGTGTCATCACAAGATTTAAGGAGGACCCCTTCTCTTGGCAAGGAACTTGCACCGTGATAGAGTGAGGGGTAATGAGAGCATGGAGGGCATCTTAGCCAATGACCGATGTAATCTTGACAATCTTGGCCTTGGGCCGCCATGGCATCAACTCACGAGAATTCTTCTTGGTGAGCATAGGTGGAGACCTTTCAAAAATGCCCGACACAAGAATAAGGATTGGCATCCGGCAAACATAATCTTCAGTTTTATGTAGCATAGCCGCTGCCAAATCATTCTTGCCCGACTCTTGACCATCGTCCTTGGCACATACACTTGTAGTCACACACCCACTCCAAGTGGAAGGCGGCGAGATGGAAGCAGTAGGCTTAACGAGTGATGGAGGTTTAATGGAGGATGTTGTTGGAAGGGTTAGTGGAGGTGGTGGTCTAAACACGTCGGGCTTCTCCCCTTGCTCGGAAGTGGATGGGGTTGGCTCGAGTGCAACAATGAATAGATCCTGCTCAAGATTAGCCATAACTGGCTTTGGGGTTATAGGGATAGTGTAGGGCCAAGGTGCCGGCAATGAAGGATTACTTGGTTGAGGTTTAATGGGAGGTTCAGTAGAGGCCGGTGGTAAGGTTGTTAATGGAATAGTTGGAGGGGAGTCAATGGAGGGCCGGGATGGCTTGGTGAACGTTAAAGGTATGGTAATTGGAGGTGTAGAAGGAGGGGGTTTGGTGTGTTGGAAGCGTCAGATTTTAACGGGATGAGAGGTTTCAAGGGTAGGAGAAGGTTCATGATGCGCCAATGTGGGTGATTGGAGTATCAACCGCGCCCTCAAAGGGGGCGCACCGTTTCAAGGCCACCCCTACACCAACGGTTTGGGGGCATCGTTTAAAGCCCACACCTACGATTCGTGGTGCCGTTTCAACCTTTCGCTACGCGTATCATGCCATTTTCATTCCGGATCGCGTCACCGTGTTGTCTCAGTCTTTTATTTGCGTCTAAGGTGATTCCTGATGCTAATAACATGATTGAACAGACTCTTATAGTCAATAAATCGAATGTTTTGGTTTGTCTAAACCCGAGCTATTTAACCCCATACTTCTACTATTACATCTCCCTTTAAGCATTCGCGCCGCATCAATGCATGTTTGTGTGCACGAACCCTCGGTATATCAAATGACATTAGTAGAAAGCTGGGCGACGCCCGATCGAAAACTATCATTATGCATGGTGGTGGTCTTCTGACCTATGTTCTCCGTCACGTATTGAGAGTTTCGCTCTAATAAACCATGTGTGGTAGATTGAAACATCTTGCATGATCATTCACATTCATTATCCCGGCCTTGACAGCCCTTTATCTCAGCAATTAATCAAAAGTTTTCCCTCCTAGCGGGGGATGTAATTAACGCCATAGCCTTTATGGTATGGCGGACTGCTGGTCCCGACCGAACCTCACTCTCGCCCGACACGGGTCAGAATGAGCACACAATAAATTCGTCACGCACGTGACTGGCACGCCTGCGCAGTCAATCAATCAGTTAATTAATTGATCGATCGACGTGTTAATAAACCAAATAAACCCTCCAAAATCTTTAATCAATTTAATTCTCTTGAATTAATCAGAGAGATTAGAGAGGATAGGAATAAAATAAATCCCATCGCGAACACCTCCCCATGGGAGAGACGAGGGGATCACTCCACCACGCGAGCCTCGCGGCCTACCAAGTGGTTCCATGAGGGAGTTGGACCTGAATAGGTTGATTCGACCCATAGGGGGATGGAGGGAAGAGTTTGTTGTCCAAATGATCTAGACGAGGGGTCCAAGTCAAAGGGGTATATTCACCACCCGAAGGGACAGCGAGAAGGGTTTGTTGGTCCAAATGACCCGGACAAGGGGTCCGAGTCAAAAGGGGTATTCGTCACCCGAAGGGACAGTGAGAGGAGTTTGTTGATTCAAATGACCTGGACGATGAGTCCAAGTCAAAGGGGATAATCACCACCCCGAGGGACAGAGAGAAGAGTTTGTTTGGTCAATGATCTGGGCGAGAAGTCCAAATCAAAAGGAATAGTCACCACCCCAAGGAATGGAGAGAGGAGTTTGTTTAGTCAATGATCTGGATGGGAGGTCCAAATCAAAGGGAATAGTCACCACCCCGAGGGATGGAGAGAACAGTTTGTTTAGTCCGTGATCTGGACGGGAGGTCCAAATCAAAGGGGATAGTCACCATCCCGAGGGATAGAGAGAATAGTTTGTGTAGTCAATGTTCTGGACGGGAGGTCCAAATCAAAGGGAATAGTCGCCACTCTAAGGGATGGAGAGAGAAATTTGTTTAGTCAATGATCTGGACGGGAGGTCCAAATCAAAGGGAATAGTTGCCACCCCAAGGGATAGAGAGAATAGTTTGAATTATGGAATCTCTATCTCTACGACATTGACCTTGATGGCTGTTCACTAAAAAAGAACATTGAAAGAATATTCTCTAACAATGGTTGGGGTAACAAATGAAAAGACCTCCTTGTCCTTAGATTAAAAATTAGAAGATTACCCCCCCACTCTCTACCCTACCTTCATGCTTATTATTGGCACAGGAGGTAGTGGTGATGGTTGAAGGGACTGGATGACAGTGGTAGCAGGAGGGACTGGATGGCAATGCAAGAGGTGGGGAGGACCCACAAGGGACTGTGGTGATAGAGGAGGAACGGAGAGGGAGGGATTAGATGGTAGTGACGACAGTGGAGTTGGAAGAGGAGCAGGAGCTCTGGATGCAGTGGAGATGGGGATCAAGGGGCCCAGACCACCTGGACTACTGTAGATCTGCCATTGTCTCCCCCCCCACCATCTTGTTTTTTTGGTTACTGTGGTTGCTTGTTCTTGTTGTTTGATCTCTCTCTTTCTCTCTCCCTTTTCCTTATCTTTTCCTCTCTCTTCATTTTCCTCTCCCTGTGTACTCCCTTTCTTCTGCCCGCTCTATTAGCCATAATTAGAAAAAGCACCCCAGGAGTTGGATACTCCCTATTGGTAGTATCTTCTCTTTTCTTTCATCTCTTAGTTGCCCTCATAGTAGTCAAGACGGGCGCCTAGGTGTTGCCTAGGCGCTACTTAAGCATCTAGGCACCATTGAAGGATCAAGGTGTTGACCCGCTGTGTTTTTTAGGGAAAAGGTGAACTAGGTGGTCGTCTAGGTGGGCTGGGCGCCAAGGCGGCCGCCTAGTCACACGGTCCGCTTTGACCCGCGACCTGCCACGCTTCGAGTCTGACTTTCGTGACCCACCATGCTCGAGTCCGATGTTCGCGAACCGCCATGCTCGAGTCTGACCCATTTTAAATTTCGCGGATCCCCATTTTAAACCTTGTGCAAACCCTCGATGGCCTGATCCCCATTCTGACCCTTCACCCCCTTCACCCCCTTCCTCCCCACTTCCGACCCTTGGGTTTATAGTGGTCCCCTCCTCCACCATTGGTGACCCTCCTCCGTCAGTCAGTCACTCTCCTTTGAAGCCATCGCCATCGTCTTTCACCGCAAGAGCGACCATCATCGTGTCTTCCACTACCGGAGCATCATCTTCCATCGCAGCTGCCATATCCATGGCCAGATTGTCATCTACGTGCCGGAATAGCCAACTCCGCCGCCGGTGTCTACCATCTCTGGTTTGTCCCTCTCTCTCTTTCTTTCTTAGTCTCCCCCACAGAGTCACAAATCAGTCCCCATTCACCCCACAATCCTGACACACACTCTCTATGTTCGAGCCCCAACAAAGGGCTCTTCCTCTCTCCGTCTCTCTCTCTCTCTCTCTCTCTCTCTCTGTGTGTGTGTGTGTGTCTCCCCCACAGTCCCTGTTCGACCTCCCTATCTCCCCACTCTCTCCTTTTCTCTATAATCATCATGCAATTTAATTTTACGTAGTCGGTCCTTGGTCTTGGGCGGCGACACCTTCGGGATTTTCTGGTGGCTGAGCGATTCGCGGTAGTTCTCCACGCGTATCAGCTCTCCTCTCTTCCAACCAAGTTTGTCCTAAAATGATGCATGGACCAGCAAGTGTGTCAACCTTGCACCATGCTCCGTCGTCATATAGGATGGGGCCGAACCTCCCTTGGAACTCTTCGAATGTTAAGCCACCGTTGAGAACAATCTCCCCGGTCTTAGAGAGTGACTCGACAATGTCCTAATAGACACAATTAGATGACACCCGACTAATGAAGTTGATCTCCGTATGCAACCCATTAGTTAGAATGGTAGTAGTCACTATACGGCGCTGGAATGACTCGGTCGTCGGCATAGGGGTCGGGTCAACTGGTGGCTGAATGGTAGGGACCGCACTCGGGAGTCGGGCCATGAGAGCCTCGAATTGGGCCGCCAGAGAGAACGAATCGGACACGTGGTCTCGAGGAACCGCCATGGAGCTGGTGGGTAGCTGGACATGCAGACATAAGGAGACAAGACAGGTTGGCTCTCTAATGGAATATACACGATCCTAAAACAACAATGCAAAGTTGGAATGCAAACTCAAATACAAACCTAGACAATATCCAGTACGTGGCGGAGATATCAATCCGAAGACCGATCTCACACAAGGAAGCTACCTTCCAAATAGGCTTAACCTATCTTTCCAGTAACGCCTTTTGATATACCGGGTACTGAGATGAAATACAAACCTAGGACAAGATGACCTTAAACTCAAGACACTTTTTAAAGCAAAGACTACCCTAGACTCAACCATGCTCTAATACCAATTTGATGCGGGATGGGGGACATGACTCGATACCAATTGAATGCGATCTTGAGACTCTGGGCAAACTCGCGACTCGTCCCTAGCGAGGGAAGCGTGCGGATGTGCGCGGTTGTGAAATCGGCAATGAGTCAAGAGTATTTGACTCTTCCGTGCTCGGATTGAGTCATGGGATGGGTCACGCACTCACTCTCGCAGCGGTGATTAAATTAATATGAACGGGATAATTATTCTAACACTCAAGTAGCGGCATAAAAAGAACACATACAAACTAAGCAAATGAGGCAAAAAGGGAGGCGCATGTACCTCCACGCTCCGAGCGTGGGGAAGACGACCCCAGTCGAGACTCGTATTCCCGGTACAGTAATTAAACAATAGCTACAATAGTGAATTTTATGCGCACTTCACGCAAGGAGGTAAAGGGCTACAGTGAGACCTGAGAGTAGTGAACTCGGGTTGACGAGTAGCAAGTCGGAAGGGGTTTCGGGCCAGAGACGGGTTGCTGGTCTGGTTTGGTTCTACTGGGCCCACGGGATAGCAGGCGGGTCTGGCTACTGGGACAGTGGCGTTCGGGCATCTCCTTGCTGTGGTAGCTGGCTGGGACGCTACTGGGGGGTTGCTGGTCGATCCTCGGGAGTGGCGATCGCTGGTTTGGAGCCGAAGATTTATGGGAGAATTAACCTTGGACTGCTCTTGCTGGCCTGTTCACGGAACAGATTTGCGCACCTCCACAAAAATAATCGCCACGTTCAAATCCGATGTCAGATCGAGGCGAGATTAGCACCATTGGAAAGTAGACTCAAAGATATCAACATACATGATTTTCACATCCATCCAAATCAGAGCACAGTAACATCCACACATAAAGAGTGAACACAAGTGAGTATAACTCCAAACTTCACTTTTATTAAATAACCAAAAGTTTACATAACCATATGACTTTGACTCCAATGACTAACTAGACTCAATAAAGAAAAAAGTACATAATTGACTCATGACTGGACTAAACTAGGTTTCTCTCATTCTTCAATCACTCTCGGATCCACCATTTGTACAATCTGAATCTGACCCACTAGTATTTTTTAAAAAGATTAGAAAAGTAGGGAATGAGCACAGTTCCCCAGTAGGTATCTTCGTATCAACATGAATGTAATATTTATGTTATTAACATTTTAGCTCTAGATGGTAAGATAAAAGGCGATACGATAAAACATGCGAATAAAACCAATGTAACAACACAAGTGGCAAGATATAATCACAGAGATACGAATGTTCATGTAGAGTAAGAACATGAATAGGTAGGAAGGTAATGTGGCCTTTCATTAACGAGAATGTACTAGAATGTAACGAAAATGTACTTTTCATAATCATAAATGCTATGCACTAGAAAGTCATGTAATAAGAATGTACTAGCAAGCATGTAAATTTCATAAGCTAGCCTCATAGATTTCACCCGTATATAAAAAAAGAACTCCAGACGTAATGCGCCGTAAGTGTTCATCATATCCCATGGTTTATAGTACATTTTCGGCCATTCGTCGAGGGGGCTACCGTCGAGCCCTGGGACACTGTCCATGTCCGCTCTTGCATCTTCACATTATAAATCAAGGTACTTCCACGATAAATAATAAATATGGCCAATAATGTGAAGTACAAATAATAGTTTCATGATAGCAACCATCAAGGTAAGAACATACCAAATATGAATCATGTGTTCAAGGATGAATTAATGACAATGTTATGCTACGAGAGGAAATCGGTAGCGTAACGATACATTCATTAGCTTTCATAATTCATTAGTGACTTATTTAACAAGATGTTTGGTTCTAGATAATCAGTAGACCATCTAGGAACATAGAAAAATTAACCCGTCGGTCAAACCTTGGGTTAAGCACACTAAAATAAGAAATGATCATACCTAGACCATTTCATGAAGAGACGGTCAAGAAAGGATCGCTAATATGAAGTGGCGGTTCGCTCCAGGCCAATACTAGATACCGTCGACGCTAGAGAGAGGAAATGGTAGATGTAGTGGAATTCTAGAAGAATGCGGTCACGAGAAGGATGCTACTTGATAGTGGTGGTCGTCTGATGGCCGCCATCTATCTAGAGTATAGCAAATGTCGGGAGGACAAGTGCTTTCTAGACCAATAGATTTTTAGGGTATAACTAGCTCGATGTCCAAGTGAGAATCTCAAGCTCGCAGAGACTTATGGAGACCTTGAAACATGATCACCTAGTCTGATAGAAGGAATATCTAACGGAGAGGATCACAAGTCCAAGAGGGTGTGCTTAAGTGCAAAGTGTAACCAATGACAATATACCGGGATATGTGCCATGCACCAAAGAAAATGACTCATAGATAAGAAAGGATCGTGATAAAACTGCGATCAATCAACTAGACAAGTTCATGAACCAGTCTATTGGGGCACATATATTTTTAGCCCCATTTTTTTTTTTGAGTACCTATGGTGCCATAAGGCGGAGAGGGTTTGGCACTCCTGTAGGGACGCGTGTGCCGCTTGAGTGGGACAAGCGAGTGGATTTGACTGTCCTAGTGGGAGACGATTAGCCAAATCCAAAAGCCAATAGGTTGAATGAGCTGGCAACCCGAGAAGGGTGTGCAAACGCCAAGCCCGATTGGGATAGCAAAGGGGTAGGTTTAAGGGTCCAAAGGGACATGTGGCTTAAACTTGGGAACTGATAGGCGAGATGGGTTGGTAGCCCGGAAGGGATATGTATAGGCCAAACCCAAAAGGATGAAAGGATGGATTTGATAGCTCAGGTGGGACATATGAATCAAATCCGGAAGCGGATAGGGAGATAGGGTTGGCAGCTTGAGAAGGACATGTATAGGCCAAGCCTGTGGGGACAAAAGAACAGACTTAACAATCCTAGTGGGGTGTGAGAGTCAAGCCTGACGCTAAAAAGTAAGATGGGTTGGCAGCCCAAAAGGGGCATGCATAGGCCAGACCCGAAGGAAGGAAGGGATGGATTTGACAGTCCTAGTGAGACTTGAGAGTCAAGTCCGAAAGCCAATAGGCAAAGGATGGGTTGGCAGCCCGAGGGGGGGCATATATAGGCCGAACCCAAAAGAAGAAAAATGATGGATTTGACAGCCCTATTGGGACATGAAAGTCAAATTTAAAAGTCGATAGACAAAGATTCGGTTGGCAGCCCGAGAGGGGCATGCGTACGCCATACCTAAAAGAAGGAAAGAGATGGATTTGACAACCCTAGTGGGACGTGCAAGTCAAATTCAAAAATTGATAGGCAAAGGAAGGGTTGGCAGCCTGAGAGAGGCATATGCAGGCCAGACCCAGAGAAAGAAAAGGGGTGGATTCGACAGCCCTAGTGGGATGTGAGAGTCGAACCCAAAGGTCGATAGGCGACAAGATGGGCTGGCATCCCAAAAGTGACATACATAGGTCAGACCTAAAAGAAGGAAAAGATGGATTTGATAATCCTAGTGGGACGTGAGAGTCAAACCCGAAAGTCGATAGGTAAGATGGGTTGGCAGCGCGAGAGGGACATACATAGATCAGACCCAACAGAAGGAAAAGATGGATTTGACAGCCCTAGTGGGACATGAGAGTCAAATTCAAAAATCGATGGGCAAGAGATGGGCTGGCAGCCTGAAGGGACGTACATAGGTCAGACCCGGTGGGACAAAAGGGTAAGTGGGTTCAACTGCCCGTAAGAGACATACGAGCTAATCCCGGAAGTCGATAGGCGAAATGGTTCAGCAGCCCGAGAGAGGCCTACGGACGCCGAGCCCGACGGGACTAGAAGAACGGATGGCGTAGCCCGGAGAGACGCGGGATCTGAACCAGAGAAGTCCCCCAAAAACACGAGCAATCCCCGAAGGGGCAAAGGCTGACAATGTCGGGACGCTATGGTGGGGACTGGGTGTCACAGAATGACATAGTGGATGTAGTCAAAACATCAGTATAATGCCTTCGCCATTATAGGGTGGAGTCGCTGACTCAGAACCACCATTTTCTACACATCGTATTTCATGTTTTACCATGACTGTGCAATTAACTTAGTCCTGCATGCACATCCTTGTACCTTAAGAAGAAAAGATGAAAACTTTATCTTAATCAATAAAAACCCATGCATCTCCATGAGCTATTTTATTCTAGCATGTCTTATCTCCCTGTTTATCATGTTTTTCGTATGTTTAATGCCCTGGAATAGGCCTGCATGCGTGATTTTTATCCTTCTATCTGAGAAGGTAGAAGGCGATAGACTGTAGCTTTGTGATAGTAGCCATGCCTTTACCGCTACCTATTTCTGCAACCTATTCATATATATGTGTAATCCCTAGTATACTTGATAGTAATCATGCTTTAGCCCTATTATTTCGGGTATCCCTTCATGGTTAGAGGTTATTTTATGCGATTCATGATTTCTGCTATGGCTTGGTTCATGTTAGCATATTTTAAACTTTATTTTTATATGTATAAATTTCGTGCCCAAAATCATATACTCTTGTATTAAAATTATATTTCATGAGTTGATGGACTTGTACTATTGATGTTTTGATCACTATTTTCTATATGATTCCCTCTCATCTATAAGTCTTTCTTAAGTACATAGGCTGTATCCCGATACGATGCTATTAGTTACACTTTGCACTTATAGGCACACTTTCTTGGACTTGTGAACCTCTCCGCTAGATATTCCTTCTGTCAGACTAGGAGATCATGTTTCAAGGCCTCTGTAAGTCTCCGCGAGCTTGGGATTCCCACTAGGATGCCAAGCTGGTTGTACCTTGAAAACCTATTTGTCTAGAAAGCATGCAAGTTACGGGCGTTTTCTGCATTCTGGAATAGATAGCGGCACTCTTACGACCACCACCTTCTGTTAGTGGCCTGCCCATGACCGTCACTTCCCAGACTGAACCCTGCATCAACTCTTTCCTATTCTGGCGTTGACTCTATAAAGTAGTAGTTCGGAACTGACCGCTATGTTCAAGAAAATAGTCCTCAATAGACCGCCTTCTTCTGTCTTGTCATGAGACCTGGGGTTTGACCCACAGATACATTTTCCTATATTCCCATATGGTTCTATGGATTATCTGGAACCCAACACTTGTTCAATAAGCTATTAATGAAATATGAAAGTTAATGAAGGTACCGCTATGCTACCGGATTCCTCCCGTGGTATGACCTTGTCTTTAATTCATCCTTGAAATCCCATGATCATATTTGGTACGTTCTTACCTTGATTTAGTTGTCATTAACCTTATTGTTTGACTTGTTAATTACTGGCCATACTTTATTGTTATATATCATGGAAGTAGCTTGATTTATAACTTGAAGATGTAGATCAAGAATTGATTGTTTCCAAGGGCACGACGCTAGCCCCCGAGTTGATTGCCAGAAACATATTATAAACTATGGGGTATGATGAACACTGGCGTTGTATTACGCTAGGAGTATTTTTTTTATAAACGAGTGAAATCCATAAATCTCATGATGAAATTTACATGCTTGCTAGTTACATGACTTTCTCGTGCGTAACCTAGATGGTTATGAAAAGTACATTCTTGTTACATGCTAATATATTCTCGTTCATGAAAGGCCAAACTATGTTCATGCTTGATCAATCTTGTTCACATAATCTTGAACTATCTTGTTATATCCTTGTTACTAGTTGTTAGTTTGGTCTTATCTGTATGCTTATCACATTTTCATTACTTTACATTCTGGGGCTAAAATATAATTACTTAAATATTACCTTCATGTTGATACGAAGATAACTATTGGACAAGTGTGCCCATTCCCTACTTTTTCACTCTTTTCAGGAAACACTAGCGGGTCAGATTTGAACTATACAAGTGGTGGATCTGAGAGTGAGTAAAGGACGAGAGAAACCATAGTTTAGTTTAAGTGTCATGAGTCCATTATGTAATTTTTCTTTTTATTGAGTCCAGTAGCCATTGGAGTCAAAGTCATGTGTTCATCTAAACTTTCAATTCTGATTTAATAAAATTGAAGTTTGGAGTCAGACTCTCTTGTGTTCACTCTTTATGTGTGGATATTTATTACACTCTGATGTATTGCTGGCTTGAAATGTATTGCCTACTGTCCACGATCTCAAGGTTCTTTCGTTGTACATATATGTCAGGATGTGACAACCGGTACTTGTAGAAGACTTGGAGAGATCTGGCTTTGGCAGGGTGAGAGAGGGCTACGTAGACTGCTATGGTTCCTTTGAAGGTGTGGGTCTGCAATTTCTACAACGGGCCCTTTTGCTTCTACCATGAGTTTACGCGAGATCAGACCCCGTGGGAGGAGTATACGGAGGTGGAGCTACAGTTTAGGACCTACTCCAGATATATATATGCGCTGCGAGAGGGGTGGCCCCCATGGGCTGCCAGATGTGACTCATCTAGTTTCGTATCTAGCATATTGGCTGGTGACATTTATGGTCCCCTATGGGGAGGACAGTCTTCTGAGGGTCAAGCTATTGTGGCCCGCGTGCTTACTGGCAGAGGGGCGGAGGCTGGCATTCGCTCTTTTAGCGTTGGCCAACATTTACCACGGGCTGGGAGTATTGGCAACACACCTTGGGCCGCGTGAGTGGAGTTTGCTTCTGCCGACCCACTACCTCAGCATGTGGGCCGATTTATTATTTCTCGGGCTGGTGATGAGGGCAACGGTGGCGAACCTAGTGGCCCCTTTATTGTTCAGCTTCACAGGATAGCTCGATGGAGATGCCACGGTGCAGCTAGAGGGAGCCAAGAGAGACCTATCTTGCTTGCCTGACAGGGGCGAGGACAGGCTCCTATTTGATAGTACTTCGAGGGACTCTCATCTGGCTCTGGTGCCTTTGAGTGGCGGGGCGGCCTGTGCCCTTCCATACCAGCCAGAGCCGGATGTCGCGTTATACACAGAGTGGGTGATCAGCACCTGGCTGACAGTGCTGGCATTGCACTGGTCAGCTATGAGCATTCTGGAGCCTTACTACCTACACTGGTTAGCCCGGAACATTGGCTACGACCAGGGGATCCCGCCGAATTAGGAGTTCCCTTTGGCGAGCTGACTATACATGGGTCAAGATAGCCACATGTTAGTAACTGCTTGGTGGGACTTCTATTGTCGCGGGGAGTCAGAGTGGTTACCGACCCCAGGGTTAGACCGCCATGGGAGGTTTGACGTCCATTACTCCAAATGGTGGTTCGAGCACAGCCATCTGTACCGTCAAAAGGCTTCGGCGATCCGGAAGGCTAAGGAGAGTTGACTTTTGCCAGAGGTTCAGCCTCCTATCATGTTAGATGACGAGTACTTGAGGACTCGCTTCTCCCAGATCCAACGGGATGTGGAGCAACTTGCACAATAGTGGCCTCGAGGCGGCTGGGCCTCTTCCTCTTCTGGTCGAGTTTATAGTGGGGCTCTCAAGCCCTTGAGGTTGGTGCAGGTAGCGCCTATGGGTGCTACTGTTAGGGTTTCACAGTCGAGGCCACCGAGGACTTGGTGGACCCAATTCCAAGCCAACTACGACTTTCGAAAGAAGGGTTCCTTGGACAGGGTGCTCCCGGAGGGGAGCTTTGCTGACACTGTTGTTAGCGACTAGAGACGCCACATAGCCCACATGATCGGGTTGGCTGGATCGGTAGAGTTTGTCTCTTATATCGAGCGTTCCAACATGCTGAGAGACATCAGGGAGGCAGTTGAGAAGGCTGCCCGAGTGCTGGGCTTGAAGCTGGAGCAATTGGTTCCTCTACCGTTGACTCCCTTTGTGGCCATAGGTAAGACTCTTTCTTTATTATGTTGCCTTAGTCTTATTATTTTAAGTGTATGGCTAAGATGTTGTGTATTGATGCATATCTTTGACAGGTTCCCCAGTAGGGGGAGATCCTCCCTCCGTGGAGGGGTCTTCTGGAAGCGGGGATGAGGGTCTTCAGCCTAGGGGGAAGCGACCCCGGGTAGATATCGGAGCAGCAGGGGCAAGTGAGTCTTCTCAAGGACTCAGGGCAGAGGATCTTACCATTCAGTTTCATGCTTCCTATTGATAGTATTTATTATTTTACTACCATCATGCACTTAGGTCAAATCTATATACATGAACCTAACCCTTACATAAGAAAAAGAGGTTTTTGATTTATTTCACTTGGACCCATGCATCTTCATATCTAAATATGGTGTTATCAGGGCATGTTTACCCGTTGTCATGTTCTACTATGCATTTAGTGGCCCTAGATTTGCATATCTTATCGTTAAATTACTGTTTTCAAATAGACAGGAATAAACAGTCCTTCTCTAGACAGCATGTGTTTCCTTAGCGGCCCCTCGATAGACCGCTTATCCCAGTGAAATAGCTATCACGAGACCGTTTGTATTGCAGAGATCTGTGTTAATGTTAATTCAAAACATGATGCAGAACAGCCCTACTTATCTTATGATAAGCCTAGTTAAATAGGTCTTGACCCTATTTTTAGTATTGGTTTTCTATATGTGTGGTTATATTAAGTGTCATTTCCAATAGATTTCATGCTTTTATGCATTTGGAATTTATTTTAAACTTACGATTAGTTTCATGCCAAAAGTCATATATTTTTGTAAATATCTTAGATTTCATATGATTCATGGACTTGTCTAGACCACGGTTTCATCATTTCTCTTCCTTCTCTATGAGTCATTTTCTTAAGTACATGGCACATATCCCAGTATATTGTCATTAGTTACACCTTACACATTAGGCACACAATCTTGTGATCCTCTCCGTTAGATATTCTTTCTACCGGAGTAGGTGATCTTGTTTCAAGGCCTCCATAAGTCTCCACGAGCCTGGGATTCTCACTAGGACGCCAAGCTGGTTGTACCATGAAAACCCAATGTCTAGAAAGTACTTTACCGGTGTTTCATGTGTTCTGGACCTTAGCGGCCTTATGGACGACCACCGGAGTCTGTAAGCGGCCCATTATATGACCGCCAAAGATGCCTAGCGGCCCATGCCTAGACCGCATGGATCTGGTTCATTTGTTTCATTCGTTTCATTCACTCTGACATTAAACGGTCCAGGAGTAGACCGCATACCTCTGTAAACGGTCCAGTAAACGACCGCTTTATCTCTGATTTTGTCTAACCCGAGAGTTGATCTTTAGGTTGGGTTATCGTGAATTTCTAGATGGTCTAATGATTGCTAGGAACTTAACACTTGTCAAAATGAGATATTATTAACTTATGAAAATTAATGAAAATATTGTTATGCTACCAATTTTCTCCTTGGCATAACCTTGTTCTAAATCAACCTTATTCTTACCTTGGAATTTTGACATCATGAAACTATGGTTCGAACTAGTTACATTATTGCCATACTTTATTCTTATACTCATGGAAGTAGCTTGATTTATACTTGAAGATGCAGTTAGGGCACTGATTGTGTCCAAGGGCTCGATGCTAATCCCCTCGGCTGATTGTCAGAAACATACTGTAAACCATGGGGTATGATGTTACTGGCGTTGCATTGCATTGGGAGTACTTTTTTTATAAATAAGTGAAGATTTATGAATATTTATGAGCCAAACAAGTGAAAAGTACATTCTTGCGTGATACATGACTTTATCGCCACGAAGTCGAGACGGAGTCCTTTGATACTTAAACCGGCACGACCGGCACTAAAACCGGCGCGCCCCCCTCCAAGACCCTAAACAGGCCCGCCCCTCTCCCTTTGCTAAACCGGCGCGCCCATGGGAGATGCTGAACCGACGCGCCCCTCTGCATTCTCTAAACTGGAGAGCCCTGCATCTTCTTGCTGATCTGGCACGCCCCTTTATGCTGTGAAACGGCATGCTGACCCCTGCACCGTTTTAGCCCAAAGCTATCCCATCCGCAGCCCGGTACCATATTTTCCTGTGAATAGACCGACGATGGAGACCTTTTGCCTGAAATGGAGTAAAGGCCTGCATCTAACCGGTGGGCAACCACCTGCGCACCAAGAATAGAAGGCTTCAAGCACCGCACCGAATGACGCATCTCCACCGGTCACCATCGACCAATCCCACGAAGGCATCTTCCCTACTCTACTGCCACCCTATCTGCAAGCCACTTAGCATCTTCGAGCAGGAAGAAAGAGAAGAAGGACATGAAAGGTGATTTTGGGCTTCGAAGGCCAACCCCATCTCCACTCCTATAAGAAACTGGCATACTCCACTGGAGAATGGGCTGGCTGGCAAAATAGAAGAAAAGAAGGGCTCGTTGAAGAAGAGAAGGAGGGCTACCAGAGGAGATTCCAGCCAAAGAGAAGCCTCGTTCCCCCTGCACCTGCGAGGTGAAGAGAAGGAAAAGAGAGAGTGTGTGAGAGGAGAGAGGTGAGCTTGGGGGAAGGAGCTGGTGCTCTGCTCCCCTCCCACCAGTGTATCCCTTTCTTTCATTCTGATGTTTCTCATTGTCAAGGGGTACATCCCCCTCTTGTATTTTTGTTCCCCTGTGTATCCCCCTTCTCTTATAAGTGAATGAAAAGAAAGGTTGTTATGGTTATGCGTTGTGTTCTATCTCATCAGCCCCTTCCTTCTCTTTGTCCCCTAATCGCCCGAGGTCCTTAGAAGCCTGCCTCACTGTGGCATGGCTCTTGAGGGGACCCGTCCGAAGGGTGAACATCAATAGCCTTTCATGGCGAACATATGTCCCTAAGAAACTCTTCTGGAACTGTTGCTCATGAGTTGTTAGGACCCTTGAAGGCTAGTCCTCAGGTCTCCGCACTCACCTGTGGATTATCGGACCGTCGTATGGCTAATCCGAACTTTAGGGGTCATCCCGGAACATTCCATCTGATGATCCCCCATTGTCCCTGGCAACCCTAAGTCTAGGGGAGATTCTGCTCGATTTTCGCCAGGGATGCAAGCAATAAGAACAAAGAAAAAATACACACAAGGGTGAGCGAACAAATTGAACTCTCTGCATACAAGAACCATGTGTGCTTAATCCCTCCTAAACCAGCCATGAACCGAACCCCCAATTTCAAGACATAATAAACCTGTGAATAATGCATTTGAACCCCCTTGCCCATCCAATTTGCTAAGTAAACAAACAATGCAACCAACAATTCAACCTACTAGCTATCCAATCTGAATCTGCAAGCTGCTCACTCTGCAAGCTGTTCAATCTGCAATCAATTATACAATTTGCAAGTGAACAAAAAAATGGGGCAATTTCATAATTTTGGCATTTTATGCCGAAATCGACTCATCGCGAGCTCGTGACCCAGAGTATCATCAAGGCTATTCCTGTAGCTTCATAAAGTACTTTGAAGTCCTGATTTTGAGTTTTTGGGGTTTTATGACACATGCCGAACCCGTATTGATTTTTCTGGGTTTTATCCTGATTCGGCCTTCGGAACTGCAATTTGTACTGCCATACTTGTTTTGGAGCCACGTGAGGCTTCTTCGTCGAGTGGGCCACCCCTTAAAGTATTCTCACGCTTGTCAGACGTCTTTTCGATCTTTTACAGACCATTTCGGCATTCTGGACACCTTGATTGGCTTTTTTGATTTTTCGCTAAATCGGCCTTCGACCCCGCCATTTTGAGGACCCAGGGGCATCTCTTCATCTCGGGAAATGTTCTTTGTCAGGTGGATGATCACCTAGTACATTCTTGTCCGACCTGGGCAAGGTGTGGAGATATTTCTGGCATGATTGATCTCATTGTCGGATTCATTGGCTCTGACCGTTATTCGGCCTTAGTGAGCTACGGAAGGTATGTTACCTGGAGATGATGAGAGATGGGGCCCTGGTAATCCTTATGAGGTGACCTGTGGCTTCAGCAGTCAAGCTGGACCTATCTTTGACTTTTAGTTGACCATTTTGGGCATGTAATTATTACATGTTCATATTTTAGATGTCAACAAATGCCCCACCGGCCACTGACGTCGCGAGTGAGGGATGAACGGAGCAGGGTCTGCAGGTGTGCTTGCCTTTTTTTTTATGAGTTTGGGTATGACACTAATACACCCAACCTGGGGTATGTTAATTTGTAAGAGCAGGAGAGCGCTCACACCTTCAGGGAAGGTAAGAGGAATTCGCTCCACCGCGGCACGAATTTCCCGGAGGTTAGGGCTATACTAGCTCCAATAGGGGATCTTTAAAAATAGGTGTTGAAATGCCATTGTAGTTACCAGCATTGAAACATATGCCAAGGCAATGAGAGGGTTACACTCATTCATGGGGCGAAAGGCCAAGATTAGTGGAAATTGACTGGTCTTGCCGATGGTGACAAGGGTCAAGCATGGTTTGTTCATTGACATTGGCTAAATGTCGAAGCAAGAAGATTTGTTCATTAACGAGGATGAAAGGTCCAAGTTAAAGGAGTTCTGACCGGTCTTGTCGATGGTGACAAGGGTTAGTGACGGTTTGTTCATCGACATTGGTTAAATACCGAAGCAAGAAGATCTATTCGTTAATGAGGATGAAAGGTCCAAACTATGGGAGTGCTGACCGATCTTGCCGATGCTGATAAGGGTCAGTGACAATTTGTTCATCGACATTGGTTAAATGTCAAAGCAAAAAAATTTATTCATTAACAAGGACGAAAGGTCCAAGTTAAGGGGTACTGACCAGTCTTGCCGATGGTGACAAGGGTCAGTGACGGTTTGTTCATCAACATTTGTTAAATGTCGAAGCAAAAAGGTTTATTCATTAACAAGGATGAAAGGCCTAAGTTAAGGGTTAATGACCGGTCTTACCGATGGTGACAAGGGTTAGTGATGGTTTGTTCATCAACATTGAATAAAACCCCTTTAAACTTATGGAATAAAATATCTTTTCAACATTAGGAAAGATCCGTTAAATAACGGGCCTTACAGCTCTGACATAGTTAGCTCTCATAAATTCAGCAAATCAGATTGTTTAAAGACAATACTTCCAATGAAGTTTCCCAATCAAGAAAGCCTTTGTACTAACGATAAACTTTCACATTCAAGAAGGCATAACATGTCAAAACATGAAAAACTGGTTTAGGTCTATTAAGTCTAAGTGTAGCCAATTTCAAGATAATTAAACTCAAAAGCTCATGAAATCATCAATTTTAAACCAATAGCTTTCATGGTTAGGGTAGTCATAAAGCTCTATGAAGGAAGATTCTTCTAGAAGATTTACTCTGATAAATGAATTCAACAACAGACCGAGAATCCTCCAAGACGTTCAAGGCATTCGAGGAATTCTAGAAACACTCAATTGATGAATCAAGGAATGGTAGATTCCAGACAATCCAAAGCAACTTAGACCCAAGATAGAACATAGCATAACAGCAATATGAAGCAGGGTCTGATTTCAGTAGAGTGGACAGATTTGTAGAAAAGAATTGATAGAGAATACTCCCGTTAAGAAGGTGTAGAGCAAGGCAAGCTCCCCCTATGAATATGCAGTCTGCATGAAGAAATTTAAGAAGGGGCATTATGCAAATATGTCAATTGGATGTTCTTGATAACTCCCCCTCAATTTATGCATGAATTTCTGAATGTCTTAGTGAGACTTATAGAGAGGGTATCTTTCTGGCAATTCAATTCGACAACCGCCCCTGCTCCTCCTACCCCTGCTCCTAGCAGAGAAGCCCTAGCGATGGGGGATGGGCTACGCCCTCCCCCTCCCACCCCTGCTCCTCCCGTGGTTTCCTCCCATCTGCTGGTTCCTTCCCCTGTGCCAGATGCTTCTCTCTTTGTCTATGGTGATGCTGCTCGGTCTGTTCCCCCTGTTGGTGCACTTCAAGGTCCTCCTCTACCTGCTGGGAGATCTGCTGGTGCTCTTGATTCTCCTCCGCTTGTTGGGTGTTCTGCCGTTGGTGCTACTGTTCCTCCGGTCTCTTCTTCTCCTGTTGCGCCATCCTCTTCAGCATGGAGACCAGAGGATTGCTCTTCTTTTGTTCACGTTGTCCGGTCGTCCATGGCCCCTCCTGCCATTCCCGTTCCTGTTCACCCTACTGCGTGCACCGACATGGGTGATCCTGCTGCGTTTTTCTCTTTGGCTGAGATTGAAGCTTCATGCAAGCCGCTCGAGTATGCTATTGTTGCTTATACTCCCCTTGGTAGACCCTCGTTTCCAGAGATTAGATCCCAGCTCGCCTAACGATTTCAGTTTCAAATGGATTTCGCTATTAGTGCGCTGGACAACCGTCATCTATTGATTCGATTCCTCTGCCGTGAGGACTCCATCAAGGTTCTCTTGAAAGGTTCTCTGCCCATCCTTGGTCGAGTTTTCAAATTTTCTCGATGGACAATGGATTTTTCTCCAGATATAGACTCGCCTATGGTGCCGATGTGGCTTGAGTTCCCGGGGCTCCCAGTTAATTTTTTCTTTGATACTATGATTAG
>JANBPO010003494.1:0-11871 GCA_024336825.1 Amorphophallus titanum | reverse complement strand
CATTTAGTCTTCATACTATTTGAGAGAACATGATTATTAATAAATCTTGGGTTATTTCTATATTGCGCGCTCTGTCTATATGTGTTGAATGTACTACGCTCTGATTGACTTGATCGTTATAGACATCATCACGCCACTTCCGAGTTATCTTCCGCGCTCGGGGGGTGATAGTTAAATTTGTCACTCATCCTTCCTATTCTGATTTCCAACAACGGCAAGAACTCCTTGTATATCTCATACAAATATGTTGAAATTTTCGTCAGACTGCTTGTTGTCTCTCTCGATTGCAAACAATTCTACTATTCATCTCCATCCTTGGGTGAGTTAATTGCTGCTCAAAGTTGTTTGACATTTCCTTCATGCTAGAGTTGACTTCCATTTTCAACTGAATCATCTGATGCTCAAAGTAATTAGACTATTCTTTTATAGCAGAATGTAATAGCCCAAATTGGGCAGATATAAACCGATAAAGGGTACCAGTCTCTTGTGCAGAAAAGGTAGATGCTCGAGAAGTCTAAGGGTCAACTGCTGCTACTTGTACCTCAGGAGGGATGTTTTGTTCTTGATGTTCTGGTGATGCTTGAGGTGAAACATTTGCAGTTTGGTCACCCAGCTAAGGTAGACCCTCAATCGGTTCCAGTTGAACCTCAGCTCCTTCTTGAACTGCTGGAGCTACAGGATGTGGTACATCTTGTTGCTGCTCAGGCTACTACTCACACTGCTCAGCTTGCTCTACCGGTCCATTTACTTGTGGTGGAGGGTTCCTAGGTAGCTGCCTTTGTATTCTTCCAATCGTTTTGAATTTCATAAATTTCTCAACAAAGTCCATAGTGTAGACATTAGACATAGGAATTTCTTTGAACTTTTCATTCTCCAACAGAATCTTCTTCCTTTTAAAAACTACTATCAGCTGAGCTGCAAAAGGAAGGTGTCTGCTAGCATTCTTGTAAAACCTAATTATCGAAATCATCAGGTCAGGCAAGTAGACCTTGATGTTCTTGAACATGCAGTAAAAAAGAAACCCCTGGGTTTTAGTCAGTCTACCTCAGCCACCACCCTGAGGAGTTATGATGGTTGTGAAAATATGATGTTGCAACCTCTATAGGGGTGGAAACTTGTTGGTGTTGAAACTAGTGAGGTATGTTTGTGTTTCGTTTGGGGATCGACGACCAGACGGAGTGAAGAGATAAAGCAGTGAAGGAGAACACGGGAGCTTGATATGTCTCAGGTATACCCTTTCACAGCTGTATCTTTCTCAAGGCAGTACTGGGCACTCACCTTTTACGGAGAGTCGAGTGGGACTCAAATGGCACGGGAAGTTTCTAGGATTTAAGGAAACGAAACTGGGATGCAGGCGTGCCAGTCAATTTCTCGATAATCACCTATGGAACCAAGGGTTAACTAGGAAGCATTGCCAGGACGCAGCACGTGGGCTCAAGAGATAGGGAGACATGTGGAGAGAAAACGGGGGGGGGGGGGGTTCCACAGGTGCGAGTGTGCAGGTGATTGTGGGGAATCATGTACTGGATGTCTTTCCCCACCGATCGCAAGCAGTCAGTGTTTATTTACATCGGATTGAAGTTTTAGGGTCGGATTTACTAGAGGTTTTCCACTTAGTAAGAGTGGAACGGATTGAATGTGTTCTATGCGATGATTTCCTTTTTAGGAATTTTTTTTCATCAAAAAAGGGTACACCCACACCCTCTCAGGAACAGATTGGTGATCTTCCAACACGCATGGAACGCATTGGATGTATTCCAAAAAAAATAAAGTGTACCATTTTTCTAAAAAAACATCAAAAAAGGGTATAGAAAACACGAAATTTGATGGAACGCATCGAGTCTCTTCCGTATTAGGAGAAAAAAGACTTGCAAATTTTATTCCTTCTTTTTCAGGTGTTTACAAAATTGAATGAAACGGGTGGCTTCCATAACAATAAGTTTGTATGGAATGGTGTCCCTAGGGGATCGACATGTCGAGTTACAGACTTTCATGGTCATCTCTTCGGGTATCCGTTCAAGAATATCCAAAAAGCGCCTCCAGTTGCTAAAGACGTCTTTTTTGGAATCCACAGAAATGAAACGATTTGAATGAAATTGATGAATCACATAGAATTGCTGGGGAATGACCTCTGCTTTCAGGCTTGGGGGATCCCAATGCTTATAAAAGTCTTGGCGGTAGACTGGAGACAACCTAGTCACACTGAGCCGGATTCTTCTTCTTTGCTCATCAAACAGGATTGATCGGGTCTCAAAGAAATCGGGTCTGAAGAGACTATCATGATTAACGATCGAAAAGTAAGGGTCTCTGGGCATTCCATAAGGACTCTCGAGAAACTCTATGAATATATTATAATTGTTTTCGAGCCTACTGAACTGAAGCAACGCTTCCCCAAACGACTTGGGGAGTGTGACTTGATGTTCAAGGAATTCTGATGATTTTGCTGTAAATTGCGATGCAAGGAAAAACACTGTGTTCTTCTTGTCCTTATTGGTGTAATAATCCAGAGGCTTCATCCCAAAGATGTCAACCTGGTTCATCATGTTTATGGTGGAATCAGTGTGGTGCTCGAAAAGATATTTGATGATTCCCAGGTAATCTTCCTTGATGGCGATGTGGAGCAAATTCTGCTGGGTGTTGAGATCTTTGATATCCTCGAGTTCTAGAGACGAATCATTCATTTTTTCTCTTTTCGCAAGCATTTTCAACATGCACAAAAGATAGTTCTCATCAAACCAGATCCCCTGAGAGACAGTGTCAAGAATGTGTTCTGCAATCATATCGCGTGGGGTCGCTGCAGAGATGATAAATTCTTCCAACAAGTCTGCAGCATAGGCATTGTTCTTGACAATACTTGGAGGAATGTCTGCTATCATATTTGTAGATTGGATATTGAGGTAGTTGTAAGGCACGCTCACATGAAAATACCAGTTGAATTCAGGCAATTCCATCAACTGTTTCACCAGACAATATCTACGTCGATGAAGCAGATGTTGCACGATAGTGCAGTCCATGCATTCGGTAGGGTTTTTCCATCTCTTATCCAGATCTAGAAGCCCTGATTTAATAAAATATTCATTGATCATTTCAAAAATATACTCTGATTTGACAAGATTATAATCGTTCAAGGACAGGTACAAATGAAACAGCAAAGGCCATCTATCGTTAGTCACGTAAATACCTACCTCGTCAAATTCCCCATCATCGATGATCTCCTGAACACAATCAAGTGCGAGAAAGTCTCGAAAGCGTTTCTCGATTGTCTCCTCGTCTTCCTTGTACATGGCGTCAACATCCAAATAATCAATCGCATGGCAGCAGACTTGATCCATAAGACGGGACTTTCTGTTGGATTCCTCGAGTTCCAAAACAAATTTGACAAATCTGTTCGACTCTACTTTGATATCGTCTTTAGGGATGAAATCTCGACAATATCCATAAGCCACATTACAAATCTTCATCTGCAGTTCAGCGCTCTCTACCTTGGAGAATATGTAGCTAAAACTCTCCCAGTTACTGGAATCAGGGTCAACCTGGAGGAATCCCCGGGAAACAAAGGAAAGTGCCACATAAACTTGTTGAGGCCATATCATGGGTCTATATCTATTCACGGCCTTATTACATTGCGATTTGTCACAATCTGGCAGCCTGCATTTAATATTCATGTAGGGATATACGTTTCTGGAAATCAGATGGTACAGTTCACCTCTCCTCAACATAAATTCATGAATACATAGACCCCTTTCCCGAGTATTTTGTAATTCGACCTGTTGCCCCCAGGGGGTTTTCAGCATCAAAACCAAGAATCTTTCAGGAATAGCGTAGAAAGATTCGACCTCTGTGGAGAACCGGAGCTTGTTTAGATCGTATTCTAATCGGTCAACCAACAATTCCATCATACGAATAAATGGCTTGCTATAGCAATTGAGCGAAATATATTCCGTTGGGGTCTTTCCCTCTGAATCCTCCATCTCCAGCATTCTGGGATATCTTGCAATTAAAATGTCTCGCATGTTTTCCGAGTACGCGCCTTTGAGATTTTCGATTACCAGATGAAGCATATTCGATCCTTTGGTGACAGATTCAGGTTTGAATTCACATACATCAAAATCCGGATGATGTTTTTGCAACAACTCAAAGACTTGTTCCAGGACAAAATAATAAACGTTGGGATGCATTAATATACAATTCAGGATCACTGAAGGATCTGATCTCTTGTCTTTGATGATATCCATGAACATATCATGTTGTGCACAAGTGTACTTTGAATAAATGCTGATTCTTTCATTGAGGTGGAATGTTTCAAACGCTATGTGCTTGCGATGCTTCTTATTCACATTGATGTCCCAGTCAAATTCTGGGAGACTGAGGAGAGATCTCAGTAATTTTTCTGTTTGGTTGTATGCCATCAGAAACTGAAAAATGGTCGTGTCGTAGCCTTCAGGGCCCGTATAGTTAACGTCAAAGTCTCCGGATCGAGTGAACTTTTCCAGAAACTTGTCCTCATCACAGCCACGAAATTCAAGTATAAAGTGTATGAGGAATGGATGAGAAAACCGAATTTGATCTTCTGGTTTCATATCAGGCTTTGGAATCATATGGAGATGTTTGAGGAGCCCTAGCTCTCGGAGTTTAGTGAATGGCTCGCTCCCCATCAGAGCCTGGTATGCAGAATCATCATATGTTCGATCGGGAACGGCGTTCCACACGTTGTCAAAATAGTCGATGGCTGCGGCATACAATTCCATTCTATGGTCCTTCTCTTGCGCCTGGCTTTGCTGATTTTGAGAGCTTTGCTGCATTTGCTTCCTCTTCTTTCTTCCCATTTTTTTTGTGTGTGCTTGCTTGTTTTTATTTTTTCTCGCAAACGAAATTAACATGTTTTTTTTGGCAAAACCAACAAAACAAAAACAAAAAAATGATTTTTTTTGCAGTATTGGAGAAGAAGAAGAGTGAACAAAATTGCTTTTATTTGGTTTGCAAAAGATCAAAGAACAGGAGCCGAACCATACAAAACACTTGAGTGGCATCCTCGTGTTCAAGATGGAACTCTTTTCTGAATTGCGTTCTGTTGTGCTTTGGGTTGCTCACGTATTCATTCAGCTCCACTGAAAATGTTGGGACAAGTTTAGTAATATTTTTCTCGAGTCGCTTTGAATCAAGCTGCATCTTGCTGAAGGGGCGACAAGCCAGCGTTGCTTTGAGCATCTCCTTGGTCATACAGAGATCTAGACGAACCCCATTTGGCTGGATTTCAAAGATTTTGGTGTTTGGGTGTGTGACCAGCCCCATGATTACGTGGGTATTTCGTTGATGGATCGCCAAGGACAATGGGGTAGTTTTGGAGAAATTCAGGATGTTGGGATTCAAGTCAGGAAATTTGGAAAACAGGTACCGAATCAGTTCATATGAACTTTTGGAATTCTCGTGTCCGGCAAGATGATGAAGGAAACTCGTCTCAATATCAAATAGTCCCGTGAACATCTCAAAGTTCTCTTGTGTGTATCCCTTCTCGATAATCAGGTTCTCCAGTCCCCTCAGACCCTCCTTCTTGTGGACATGCAGTATTTGTGAAACCTTTTTCAAATTCATTTTTTTTCTAAAAAAAAGCTTTTATTTACACAGAAAACACATTCAGGTAGCCAATATTTATCAATTTCAAAAGGGCAAAAACGTTAGCGGCGTCTTTGTGGTCGTAACCTTCTATCTTTCGAATAGCCCTTCTGACATCCAGAGGATTCAACAGATAAGCCATGGCTAGTTTTCTGTATTCGTTGTCTGATTTATCGCTCGCGTTAATTATTTCTCTGACTTTGGATATCGTGACACGCGCTTCTGGAATATGGCTCATGTCTCTCATAAACTGGGGAGGTCTGCTGGCAATCAGATAACACAGTAGCTTGAAATCGACTATCTTGTACAGACTCCCATCAAAATCCAGTGACTCCTGTTTTATCAGCAGGTTTATCACTCCATAGTCTTTTACCTGGCTCTTCGTGGCATAGTCCCAGGCACTCCCTCCTGAAAAATCAATGACATTAAGATCTAGTCCTTTGGTGTTCTGCAACAAATACTCCACAGATTTGTAACATTTGTTCAAACACAGGGAGATGATGAAATACGTCTCTCCTACTTTCGTTTTGTGATTTATCACAGAGTTGAGATGCCTAGCTGTCAGCTTGCCCTCTCGGTGCGCTCCCTTTAGGAACTGCAAAATTTTCTCATCTTCCCACCCCACTTCCCTGGCCTGTTTTATCATCACATCATTCATCCACCGAGTTCTCATTTTTTTGGATATTTGGGTACAAAAAAAATTTTAGGAAGCTCAATCATTTATTACAATGGCAGCATCCTTTTTCAATTCGTTTACAATTTCATTCGTGACTTGGGCAAATTTCTTCTTGTACTCCTCAGACAAAAAACCATTTTCATCCGGTTCAGAGGAGACATCAGATACGGCGTCCTTGATCTTGAAAAAATCATAGTAAACTCGAGTGCCAAAAACCTCGATGCAAGGCACAATGTTTCCACAATCCTCCGTTCCATAAGAACCCTCCCGCATATGTCCCCGGGCACAAGATCCTCCCATGCAAACCATACCAGAGCACTTGATTACCTGGTATTTGTTCTGTTCATCCTGGGAGAAATGACCACTCTTGCGTGGATTAACCTTGTGAACCCGGCACAGAAACTTGATTATCATCGCATCTTCTTGGCTCATCGAGCTCCAATCGTATTGATCTGGTAGGACTCTCTGGATATCATCCAATCGGGGTTTCTCCTCTTTGTATTCCAGCAAGGCTTTGATTTTCCTGTATTCCTCATCAGTGAGAATTATGTGGGCTCTGCGCTGCTTCTTGGGTTTGCTATCACCACCTCCAACCTTCTTGACCTTCTTTCCTTTTTGCTTGTTTTTCTTGCGCTGCTCGATAATTTCAACGGCGTCAACAAACACGGTAAGACTTTCAGTAGCAGCATCAAAAGCAGCAGCAGCAGTAGCAGCGGGCAAAGCAGAAGAATGCATTTTTCAAAAAAAATCTCAAGTTTTTTTTCCTTTTTTTCGCTTTTGTTTGTTTTGTTTGTTTGTTTGTTTTGCAGCAGAAAAAAAACTAAAATTCGGGCTCGCTATTTATACCAATTTAGACGAAAAAACGTACAAAATAATAAAAATAACAAGCCAAACAAACACAAGTTATTCGATGGCGCTGAGGATTTTCTGGATCTTGTGGAGGGTGTCCTGCTGGTCAGGGTTCTTGTTGTAGGTGTCTTGGACCATCTTGTTTGTGGATTCTCGGGACTTTTTGGAGATCCACTTTGCGTCGAGGGTTTTCCACCACTGGTCACGGCCGGCCAAGACGTTGATGACCGGCAGGAATTCGTGGGCGATGGCGGTGTTCAGAACTCGCCACAGGTCGGTCGTTGCAAGATCAGGGGATCCAAGGGGTGGGTGCTTGTCCAAGAGTTCCCTGAATTTCGCGCATCGCTCTTCACGAGTATCGGGGGTGGTGGAGCCAACCAACTCGTAAACACCCCTAGCAATCAATTCGTCAAAAACATGGCTAACATCTGAAAAGCCGATATGATCCTCTGGGGTGAGCTTGGAAGCGATAAAATCAAAGAAGCTTGCGTTGTATTCACCACTCGAGAGGAGCCTGTTCATCTCTCCAAAGTACCATCCTGCGGGGATCAGCTTTTGGATATGGAGGCGCTCGATCAGCTCCGACTTGCGATATCTAACTAGGACCGAGAATATGCTTTTTTTATCGGAGTCACTCACGGCATCAAGGTTGGTTTCTGAGGATTCTGATGATTTTGAAAAGATCTCGTGAGTCTTTTGAAACACCAGGTTGTAGAAGCTCTTGTCTGTGGGATTCTGCTCGTCGAAATTCAGCAAGACTGAAATCGGTTCCAGGGCACCATCCTTTGGCGCTCGCCATAAGGGTTGAACATGGAGCTCTTGAGTCCCCAAACTTCATTCCACGGTTTTGTGACCTTGCCTTCACTCTCAGTATTCTCAGATGCTCTTCTCTTTTTGCCACTCATTTTTTTGTGCAAGTTTTTTTTGGGTCAAGGAAAAAAATGGAAAAGGTTTTTTTTCTTTTTTTTATTCTTTATCATCGCTTTTTGTTCTTGTTTTATGCCAGAGATTTACAAAAAGCGACAAGGTGGCAACTTTCAAATCCAAACTCGTTATTGCGGTGAAATCAGCAAAATTGCCGTGATGCGCAAACACCAGAGTCATCATTTCTAAAGGAAGTTTGGCAACGAGATCAAAGAAGCGCTTGTGTGGGCTATCGTCAGGAACGAAAAAGTATCCGCCGTGTCCGCAAAGATGAACAGCGGCCACGAGTTCACAGTACACACGAAACCATTCTGGTTTGGCCACACTGACCACGGCTTCTGGCCATACATGAGACAAATAACTTGCGACATAATGCCCTACTTCAAATTCATTGTGGAGAATGTGATTAAAAATATATGAGGACCTCATGATGTCGTTGAGGAGGAGAACAAAGTGTGGCATCAGAGACCGGTAACAATTTTTGTTTGATATAAGAGACCACACGAACTCGGGCATCTGAAAATGTGGTTTGAAACAAATTATCAAGTATCTCAATAGTTGCGGTTTTTGGAACAATATGGTTGTGAATATATCTATCAATTCCGTGGTATCCTTTGCTACAAATTTTCCTTCACACAAAACTCGCTTAATCAATTCCAGTGATTTGTAGTGGCTTGAGCAAAAAGCGAGTATGATGGTCTTGACATTAGAGACCTTGAATATGACGATCCCGCTTTCCGTCTTCTTCATGAGAAGAAGAAGTGCCTCGTGGTAACATTTTTTATTCTCCTCATTGACACGATTGTCATCGTCGTGGTATCGACCGGTTGGAGAATAGAAGGTTCTTTTGTCTCGGCACAAAATATCTATGGCAGTTTCCAGGCGATGATTCTGAGTATCAAGTCTCAATCCTTTATCAGGAATGGTCTTCACAAACTCAAGAAACTCGGGTGCCGTGCAGTACGTGGCCATTCTATGAAGTATTGTGCGCCCGTTATGATCTTGGGCATTGACCCAATAAGCACTTTCGTCAACTTTCGGGTAAATGGTTTTCAGGGTGTCCATGATAGAACTCAAGTCACCAGAAAGTTCACATGCATCAATGACCAGGACATAAGGTATGCACGAGCCCCTTGGAATGATTGGAATATAGAAATGATGTTTATAAGGATAATAAAATCGACATGATCCTATTTCCCGAGAATTATCCAGGACATATTCTCCCAGATCACCCTCAAGAATCACCAGTCCACTGTACATGATCCTCACCGCACCAGTTTGGAATTTTCTCTGAGTACCCGCTGGTTCTATCTTTGATGCATCTCTTTCTTGGGCGACATGGAACGGCAGCTTCGCAAAGAAGAAGACTGGGTTCTTGTGAGCCAGATCGTTCATTAGGGCTTGAGGCTTTTTCAATCTCCTTTTCTTTTTTTTCCAAAAATAACAAAGTTTATATTAGTTTTAGTTGGCAGCAAAAAAAACGCTTAAACTCCAAAAAAATGGGAGTGACCACAAGCAGAGAGGTAGGCCAAGGATACTCGGTGACGAAAGATGGAAGTCAAAATATCCATTTCGGGTGATACGTCTTTGTCATCCCCATATGTACAAGTTTATGTGGAACCTGTTGGTAGTAGCAAATAAAAAAAAATAAAAAAAATTAAAGATCAAACAACTTTATTCTGAACAAACGATCAATGTTACAAAGATCTCCTTCCTTGTGGAAGGCGAATCGGTAGTCTCCAGTATCGCTGTTGTTCCTCTCGTGGAAATCATTGAACCACTTTTGAAATCCCTTGGTGTGTTCCTTGGGAACCCAGAACTTGGAGGGGTCCTCGGAGGGATCCACATCGATAAAGAGATAATGGAGGCCGCTCTTGAGTTGGATCTCCCGCTCTCTGGTCATCTTCTCCTTGTTCTCATGCACATACAAATCATCATCGTCGATGAGTCCATCAAGGAAGCGGTTCCCGTTGCCATCAAACAAGGAGAGCACCGTGGCCACCGTATCGAACTCCTGAGGATAAGTGCTTCTCTTAACCTGCTCCTCGAGCACACTGAATTGTCCAATAGAGACGTAGTAGACTTGGATCGTAAAGTTGGAGAGCTTCTTCGCCTTTTCAGCATGGATACCAAAGAGCAAGTCTTCCTCCTCCTGTGTGACTTCCAGAGGCGGAGGTTGGACTTTCTGTTTCTTGTTACCGACTTTTTGGCTCATTTGTTTTGTTTTTCACAAGAAAAGACTTTGCAAGAAAAAATATATGTTTTTTTATTTCAATTCGGTTACAAGCCTCATCTTTTTGGCGGGCCTCTTATGTTGGAGGGCCTTGGCGGAATTGGCGATCTCGTTGAAAATGGCTTCGAGAATGTGATAAAATTTGTTTTGTTTTGCGTACAAGAGAATGTGCTTGTTCTCAGGATCAGACATACTCCTGATTCCCGAGATGGATTGATCCCAGTGAAGGGTCCCAAGCCATGATTCAGGCTGAAGTCTCTCCTTGAGATAATCAATCACGTCTTCTTGTTTGATGCTTAGATCTAAAGCGATATCATCCATCGTCTCGTAAAAATAATAATCTTGGAACCTGTTCCGGTCGACCAAAGCATCTACCCCTTGCTTGATCATGTTTTGCAAACCGTAAGATGGATCTTTGCATAACAAATAAGATTTTGTTTCGGGTTCATCATACACTGCGCCCAGGGTGATGCATATAACACTCACATCATCTCCGACCACCGGTGAATCAACTCCGTTTTTGATTGACAAGGACACAAGCGCTGTGGCCAGATCTTCGTTATAAATCAGGTTGTAATATCTTATTTGGGAATTGAGATAGTGATTGCGGTCGCTAGTCTTGAACATCATGGAAGTCGTGTCCACGTCGTTTACGTAGTCCCAGAAGCCATCGCTAGCAACCACCAAGTATGTGATCTCCTTCTTGTCTTCCTCTGTCATGGTGTACTCTGAGACATAAGGGTTTGATATCATGGGAAGAGAGGTAAAAGAGTTTTGGTTCTTGTTTTTGGTGTTATAGCGGGAATCTCCGATAGCGCGGCTGATGATCAGCTCTCCATCCAGGCGATTTCCATAAACAAAGGAACCCGCATCGGTAACTCTCTTGACCTCGTCAGGATCTTCAAAGTTGTGCAAAAGTGGGGTGAGATTAACCACATTGACAAAGTCATTCCGTTGGTGTGCAAATGGCTTCTTAAACAATTTGACTTCTGAATCTCCAGTCCAGGCCGTGTAGATCTTGTTGTTGATGACAAGGGATACAGATGCGGTCGAACCCGATTCTTCCAACTCTTTTCTCAAGGTTTCATCTGATTCCTTAAACTCGGTTTCTAACCACAGCATGTTCATCTTGACGAATGATTCATAAAGAGCCTTTGGCGGGTTTGTTCTTATCTCGGGGTGTTCCAACAGAACATGGTGCATGTAATCCATCAGAAACTCAGAAACCACTGCTCCCTGAGAGCCATGCCCATCAAACACCGCAAAGAAAGCGGTTTTCTCTCCGAGATAATCTTTGACGATCTTGGTTCGATCCTGCCCGTCTTGCATTTTCCTTAATTTATCATATTTGGTGGTGAACAACCCACAAGAAGATATTCTCTCTACAGGCCGCGCGTCATACTCAGGATCCCATCCTTCCTTAAGAACAAGGGAATTTTTCTCAATGTCTTCCAGCGTCTTGTACAAGACCAGGGACTCTTTTTGTTGTTGTTGTTGTTGTCTAGTTGAATCGACTGTAGTTGTCATCTTTGTTAGCAAACACAAGAACACAAGCAACAAGAAGAACATTTGTTTT
>JANBPO010003491.1:0-24537 GCA_024336825.1 Amorphophallus titanum | reverse complement strand
GTTCTTTTATGTTGCATGTGATAGACGGGATTGGCGGATCTAGAGGGGAGGGGTGAATAGATCAGCCCCTTCTTTACTAAACCAGCTAGAGATTAAAAAACTTTGCAGCAATAAGGGAGGATAACGAACGCCTATTTAGCTAAATGCAAGAATAAAGATAAACCGGCGCACCTAAACATGCATCTAGCGTCAAAGCAAGTAAACACACAAGCCACATAGACAGAAGTTTTTAAGGTGGTTCGGTCTCTATCTAGAGACCTACGTCCACCCCTCACTCAACTGAGTGAGGCTTCACTAGTGTCCAAGCACTAACTGCTAATTCACGGCTTCACACAAAGAGAAAACTCTCTTCGAACGGCTATCCAACTGCTTGCGGGCATACACAACCCAAAACCACAGAACTGAGCTTCTCTCAGTCTGTCTTCCTACACGCAGGTAGGGACCAATACAGAGGTATGAGTTTAACAAAGAAAACTAGAGATAAAAATAAACAAACAGACAGGATGTAGTGATGAGAGCTGATAGAGAAAAGCCTTGTCTCTAAATTGGATGAAGCTTTGGGATGGCTTCCAATCTCTCGGCCTCTTCAGCACGGGCTCAAGGTAGATGTTGGAGGAGCTTTCTAGCAACTGCGCAGATGACTGGAGACGGGCTGTTCTCTACAGGCCGAGCTCCAAAAACTGAAGAATAATCCACCACGGTGCGTTCTCGCCTGAAGGAAGGGATGTCAGGATCTCTTTCAAGCTCTTCTTCGCTGCTCGTTCTTCTCCCAACCAGTTCTTCACCTTCTGGAGAGGATGAGGCTACGAAACCTTCTCTCCCAAGCTATCTTCCATGGGCTGCTATCCAAGGACGTCGCTCTCTCACCTTCTCTCCTTCTGTGTCCGTGTTCCTTGTCCTGTTGTACCGTGCACACAAAGAGCATGAGCAGATGATGAATAATATCTGCAGTGGGGACCACTTTTAGAAGATGCCATTGTCACCCATTGATTCCTTCTGAAAAAGTGACCTTCCAGAAGCATTTTCGTGTACAAACCGGATCCCAACGAATGATTGCGGATCATAAAACGGACTGCTATCGAACTCAGATCCGTTCTGAGCGATATTGACAGCGTCGACACTCTTCAGCTGAAGTGTCGACACTTCCAATTGATTTCTTGAAGAAAGGTAGCGTTCTTCACCATGGTGTCGACACTCTTGAGCTCACAGGTCGACATGGGTACCACGAACGCATGCATCTTCAACCGCTGTGTCGGCACATGGCCCTGATGGTGTCGAGGCATGAGCGCCAGACATAGGTGATTGTCTGTGACGCTTGAACTGTGGTGTCGACACTATCAGTTGGTAGTGTCGACACTATGAGAGTTACATAACCCAAACAGAAACATGAAACCTTTGCATTTGTTCTGCAGTGTTGACACTCTTGGCTGGTGAGGTCGACACTATGAACTTGCTAAACCTGTCACATGAACACTTTTACATTTGGATTAGTAGAGACAACAAAGACTTAAACTAAGTCCTTCAATAGTGATTCATGGTTTGTTATCATCAAAACCTGGGGACACAACAGCATGGTTGAACGAAATCAGTCGACCAATTGGGCAACTCGATCGACTGATCGGTTGTTCACCACTGAAGGGCTTTCTACCCTAGATCGGTCGACCGACCCAGAGGGACTGATCTATCGACCCAGAGTAGTGGTCGACCGACCCCCAGATCCATTAATCATTCCTTTTAAGTAGGTTGACTGACCCAAGGGGTAGGTCGACCGATTTAAGACTTTTTCACCCATTTTGGCTGTCGGTCTACCCGGTTGAGACCCGTTGGTCGACCCTTTGCCCCGTAGATGTCCCGGACACCGCGTTGACCCAAGTTCATGTTTTTGGGTGTCCATGGGAGTCTTGTTTCCTTGAATAGCATGTCGATGTTATTTTGAGAGTCTGGGTGACCCCGTGCATTTTGGGCTTCTTCGTTATGCTAATTTGAATCACCGTGCACCCGAGTACGTGTGGAGGGTTATTCCCGCATAGTGTTAGTTTCGTCAGAAGATGGTTTTCATTTAGGCCATGAGTATAGTCAGTGACTGTGAGTTCTATTTCCCAGCCAGGGGTGCTGGCGGTTCCTTGACCTTCCCTAGAGAGGGAAGAACCCTGGTGGTTGTAAGCCGCCTTATGAGTTCTCTCCACTTGTGATTCGTGGTTTTGAGTCAGTTGCGGGCACTTGTGAGAGTGACCCCCCACTAGACAGTGCTTGCCTCGGCACGTGGGTGCCGATCCACTGGGGAGAGGTGGAGAGCAATTCTAATGAGACAGTTTTAGACTAGTTTCCATAGGGCCTCTTACTATGGCGGCTTGAATTCAGACCGGGAGGAAAATCAGCTAGAGGGCTTGACATAGCACAGTCAGTCAGTATGTGCACAAGTGATTGGGGACGTCGGACACGTGCTGATGAGCACGACCCCAACTGGACCCTTGTTCCATGTTACTATGTACAATGTCGCAGTTATCACGCTAAGGTGATAGGCGACACTTGAGGCATGGTCTAAGACGTTAGTGGATGCCGCTAGGCATGTCTCTAGTGGGTAGTTTCCTATCACTCCAGGTTTAGTTTTTTCGACTGTTAGACATAGTTTCTGCGAGTCGTGATCCTCCTGTCAGTCGAGGTTGAGCTTACCGATGGCGAGGTCACAACCCTCCTAGCATTTGAGGTGGAGACCATGACTATGAGTATGTGACTTCTTTTCAGACGTGACCAAGGTTTTCTGACTTCCGCAACGTGATCCTCCTGAGGATGAAGGTGGTGCTTTCAGGCCAAGTGGCCTCAAGCATGTTTTGATGAGGAATGCAAATTCCTCGGGCCTCAAGATATTACATGTTTTTTTGACTAGGGTTAGTCATGGATCCCGACAGAGGTGTCATAGGCTTTCCGGTGGCAATTTCGAGTAGTGGCTTCCATCAGTGAGAATGGAGCTTCCCCGACAGAGGTGTCAAATGTTTTTCCTAGTAGCGTAGCCATTGTTTACAATTGGTTTAGGCATTTTGACAGGGTGATTGAGGTTTCCCCGATATTTGTAGAAGCAACATAGAGTCCAGTTTCCTGGGCTACTGTTGTTATTGTTATTATTATTTGTTGTTGTCACTAATACTATTCGCCACTGTTGTGGCGCAACTCTAATTCTGATTTGTATTTGTAATACCCTATGGAGTAGTATAAATAGAAGAGGAAAAGGATGACCAAGGGGCTATCGAATTAACCCAAACAGTTGCCTTGCTCATTAGTCTCCTGTGCTGGTTCCTTCTTAGTTCTTAGAGTCCTTAGGATATCACTGTTGACTTACCTTCTCCCTTGTTCTTAACTTAGATCAGTTCTTACAGAGAGGAAACGATACTCTGTTCTTGGCGAAAATCCACTTGACGGCGGAATAGAGCTCGGAGCATTCCTGTAGCAGCTTGATCTGTCACAGGTTTTGCCGTTTTGGGCTTGGGTTACTCGGTCCAATTAAGGGGCACTCTCACCCAGGCCAGGCAAGGCAGGAGATATAGGAAGGAGTGCAGGTGGAGCCTCCGACCGCCTCTACGTTGTTCTAGGCAACCCTGGGCCTCTATCCGAGCAAGCCGCGGGAGAGGTGAGAGAGGGGGCGCAGCGCTCTAAGGTGTATATATATATATATATATAAACCTATTTTTGCCTTTTGCAGTCCCCACTTTTTTTAAAAAAAAAAATTATTCTCCTCCTTTGACCAGGTCGCAGCCCACATGGAAGACGTCTTTTGTGGACGGACGTTAAAGCCTGTCAATAAACCCCGACCTCCCAGTCAGACGGCGGCCACTTATTAGAAATGGACTCAGATTGAAAAAAAAAGAGAGAGAAAAGAATCAGCTGATCAAAAAAAAAAAAAAATGACAACTCGTGAGACAACCAAGCAGCGTCCATATTTTCTTCTTTACATACAAACGGCAATGCGCCAAATTGGTTAAGGCAAAACCTCATCTCGCTTTCTACACTTTGACAATGAACAACATCATACTTTCTAATCTTTTCTCAGTTCTGATTCATCGATCTCATTTCCATGTGATTTCTTGAGCTTGGCAACAAGAACCCACATGTTGGCCAGCTCATTTTCCAGATAAGCTTCCCTCTGTTTGGATTCCTCCACTCTCTTCTGAAGGTCCACCTCCTTTTGCTCCCTCTCCATCAGCGCTGTCTCGAGAGCGAGCTCTCGCTCCCTCTCATAGCTACCATTCATCTCTCTCTTGACGGCGTGGTTTTCCTGCCTCTTGATGTGGCCCTCTCTCTTGTTGTTCCTTGTTCCAATGCTTGCCCTCCGTTGAGCAGGATTCCGTGCCACCGCCAATTCGGCTGCCAGCCTCTCGTTGTGATTCATAAGCTTGGCAACTTCTTCTGACAGTGCCTTCAACTCGACACCAGCTGCTGAGGCCAGCCCTTTGGCATACGAACTCTCCTCAGCCAGTTTCTGGTTCCTAGTTTCCAATTGGACTTTCACTTCACTAAGTTCGATCACCTCTTGTTTCAATGCCTCTATTCCAGATGCCTATACATTGAAAAAGTATAATAGTGAGTTCACATGTGACAAGTGCCTTCATCGACGCCAACAATGCAGGAAACTAGTATCCTGAGGACATAAAAATTTATAGTTCATATGAAACTATCCATTTTTACTAACTGCTTTGTACTTCATAATACACCTAATGATGATCATTATCTACCTTGATACAGTCACTTCAGTCAAGAGGGCAGTCCCATCATGTTCATGTGAGAAAATATTTACACTTTGTTACCCAACCTTGCCTTTTCCAATTAAAATTATATTTTCCCGTATAGTTGTCAATTGTTCATCAATAAATGTTCCTCACAAAGTAACTTTCCAGTAGTCTTCATATGAAATCTAAAAATTCGCCTTAGATAGACTCCCCTCTTAGTGAATCTCATTAGTACTCCGATGATGTAAATAATTAACACAGCAAAAGCAATGCGCAAGAGTAAGGCCATCCACGAATAATGAAGCGGAGGAGATTCCTGGCAGGTTGATTTTCAACCACCTTGGAACAACATCCAAAGACTCCTGCCTCCTTATACATAGGATCACTAGTTCTACCTTGCCATTTGAATAAGGAGAGTGTACATGGGGTTTCATGTCTGAGGTGCTCTATCCGGCCATTTGAGTGGAGATTTATTTTTGGCCCGTTTAGGACCGTTTGGAGCAATTTTCCAACCCCTTCCTCCTCTTGAGGTGTAAACCAACACCTACCATCAGACATGGCCGCAGAAGGCACATCCACAAACATCAGCCATGCTCCTCCACCAGTTCTGTCCCTTCTGACCACATCAAATCTGTTGCCTCCTGGCCACCTCTATTTCCATCTCTAGCCACGTCTTACAACAAAGGTGTCTGGTTGAAAAACCGACACAAGAACATGCAAACTATAATGTATGGTAGTTTACAACCCCCCTAAGTGCAACACTGGTCATAAAAGACCTCATAAAGCACTTGTCTTGTGGTCATCAGAACCATGACTGAAGATTTGCAATTTAAGAGCAAAATTAAGGTTTAGGCACAATGCCCTTAGCATAGACTTTGCACTCACCCAGTTTGACATGTCACCCAATGGGTCTCCAACTGCTCTCATCACAGTTGATGTTCCTTCAGGATAGGCTGAGGGTCCTAAAAGGCACCCTTTGTTCATACTTGCCTCAAGGAAGATCACATATTACTAAACCAAAATTGCCTCCTTCCCCACTGCATTTGGATTGCTCCATTTATTTATTTTTTTCAATGTGGATGTACCACTGGTATTCTAAAATAGGAAAAGAGGGATGTACAAGTGTACAAGTGTAAATTGTTCCATAATTTAGGGAAACCTTCAAGGCTTGCTCCATCATTGGATGAACCATTGTTTCACGCAGAAAACTAACTGTATATCCATTTGTTGTATAAATATGCACATATTTTAGCTAATTGATTGCATATTATTAATTCTGCAAGTTTGGTTTATCAGACGATTTAAGATTCATATGCTAGACCTTTCTCTGCCAACCGTAATTGGTGTTTATTTACATCGACATAAAATCCGAACACTTTCGATTACCTATCAAAAACATCCCCTAACTTTACAATATCCATCATGATATTGAGGGTTTTATCTAATGGATTTGATCAAAGGGATCATCCATTGGAGATACACATTTGCATGAGAGAATTGAATATTTCATTCTTTGATGCAAGTACATGATACCCCAATAACATGATCGGGTCATTTGGTTCACATTTGGTCTTGAATCCACCGTTGGATCTACATTCTTTTTTCTTGAGTCTAGGGAAATAAGAGTCAACGTTATGTAACTTTGGATCATTATTCAATAAAGAGAAGGATTTGGCTATATCTTATGCATTCCTCTTATGTGTGAATGTTAGCACTCTAATTATGTTGATGGCGAGAGGCTTATCTTGCCGACTGCCCACGTTCCCGATATTCTCCTGTTGTATCCAGATGGCTCGAGACATGACAGCTAAGTTGGTATCAGAACATAGGCATAAGTAAGTCCTAGGAAAATGTCATGTCTAGGCTAAGTCCAAGGATTAAGGACCCACACCTATGAACTAAGGAAAGAAATTTCCAAATCCTTGTGAGATTGGGTAGAGTCCGGGATGAGATAGTTATTTAGAAATTATCTCTAGGATTAGCCTTGTAATTTCATAGGAAGTAATCGATTGATCATTCTTCTCAGGTACCACTGCTCACCATGTAAACTGGGATGAGATGCAACAAACTGTTGCGGGTCTTACCCAGGCCCTTCAGACTGTGGCCCAAGCTGGCGCCAGGGCTGGCACGGGAAATTTACACAAAAATTTTCAGAGTTTAAATCCTCCACGATTCTTTGGATCCTCCAACCCCGATGAAGTAGAAAATTGGATCGACGAGATGAACCATATATTTGAGGTCATTTAATGCACCGACCAGGAGAAGTCCGTCTTACCACATTCCAACTAAACAAGGATGCACGCACTTGGTGGAAGGCCACATTGGCACAACTTCAAAACGCACAGCTTACATGGGAAGGATTTCTTGGCCACTTCTTAGCAAAATACTTCTCTGAGCACGTCAAGAAGAGAAAGGCCGTAGAATTTGCTTCTCTTTGCCAGGGCGTGATGTTTGTGGCATAGTATGAACTTTAATTCTCCCGTCTGGCTCCGTATGCTCCTCATTTGGTTAGCACCGATCTATTAAATGCTAACTGGTTCATGGACGGTCTAAGGCCAATTCTCATTACTCAACTTGGACCTAAAAATATCCATACTTATGCGGAAATGGTCCAACGAGCTTATTTATGTGAAAGGACCTTAGAGAAGGTTGAAAAATTTACAGGCAAGGAAGAAGAGTCTAGCCGAAAGTCTGATCGGCGAGGAAAGAAAGGAGAAAGATTCAGCATTACGAAACCTTACAAGTCCCATGATAATAAGAAGAGATCCTGTAATGGCAACGCGAGTAACAATGACAAAGGCAAGAAAATCAAGGAGGAGGAAAAGGCTGTCACTATCACTTGCACATTCTGTGAAAAGTTCAGCCATTCGACTGAAGAATGTTGGAAGCATCTTGGCACTTGCTTAAGATGCGAAAGCTGGAGCATCGCATGCCCGATTGCCCCTTAATGAAAGAACAACCCTCACAGAATGATGGGGGACGAAGGCGGTAGGCTCATCTAAATGCTGTTATGGAGGAGGAAGCTACCAAAGAAGGTGAATTAATTGAAGGTGCCATCCAAATTTACTTGTATCCTGTATTTGTGTTATTTGATACTGGTGCTTCTCATTCCTTTGTTTCTAGCACTTTTACTAAAACCTTGTCAATTTTACCTATTCTGTTACCTTCCGATTTAAAAAGCATTCTAATTAGTTCCCTTCTTTGTTCATGTGATGAATGCTCATGTTCGTGTTTGTCAATGTAATGCGGCAGTGCTATGCCAAGTTCTCTTTGTGTATTCCACAGTTCTTACAACCCGACCAGAGCGTCTTATTCTTATTTATTCCATTTGTTTGTTGCTTCCTTTTATATTTTAATGTATGTATAGTTCTAGCAAAAATTTGACAGCATCTCTCCCGAACCCGGATGTGGGAGGGGTAAAGCGGGTACACGTCTAAAAGGAGTGACGTAACCCAAAGTAAAAGTGCCCGCAGGAGTGGCGGCACCTCGAGGAAAATTGCAAACCATTAGGTGGAAGGCACAGACCCACGGTTGAGACACAAGGCAGGAAGGTGGACTCCACCGGATCGGGGAGGAATGGTGGCAAGGCCACCGGATCATGCGGGTAGCAGGGCCACCGAATAAGGGGGGAAAGGGTGGCCACCGGATGGTGGACGCCACTGAATTATGAAGGTAAGGTGGCTTGCACCACCAGATCACAAGGGCGGGATGGCTAAACCAGGGGTGGTAAGAGGGCCACCGGGTCGAGGACTGAGGTGGCAAGGGCCATCAGACCCAAACGGTGGCGAAGGCCATCGGATCAAGGGAGGTGGCAAGCCACCGGATCAAAGGAGGTAGCAGGCCACCGGATGAGGGGATAGTGACGCCACCAGATCACACGCATGGTGGAGGATGCCATCAGACCTAGGGAGCCAAGCACGTCACCGGATGGGGGCTGGCCCGGATCACCAGTTCAGCAGTCATGCAGGTGCACCGGACCAAGGGTGGACCCACCCGATCAGGAAGGCGGGATGCCACCCTGTTACGAAAAAGAAGGCCACCGGATGGGGACCTTGGGAGGCCGCTGGGTAAGGAGGTGAACCGAGTCACCGGATCAATGGTGGCAAAGAACCCTTTGATCCTGCTAAGCGGAGTACGAGCAGGGAAAGGGGAAGTCACCATGTTAACCTACAAGGAGAGGGGTGACTGGGGAGTGAAAGATGATGGTGTACCGAGGGCAAACAAAGGGGACACCCAGACGAAGTGTAAAGCGGTTTGAAGGAGGGATGTGGTTGTCACGGGGGTTGCTGAGAGATGAAAGGATGGCCAACCAACCGTGGACTCAGGGCTGCCAAAGGACCGGCAGGGGAGAACTCCATTGTATCAAGTAAAGCAACCAAGGAACCACCGGTTGAGAGCCAGGCGGCTCCACTGGATCAAGTTCTGGATGGGCCAAAGGGGACGCGGGGGGTTTATCCTTGAGTGAGGAAACCTTCCTAGTGACGTGGAGAGGGCATGGCTTCGTTCCCAGGCCGACAGGACCCAAATGCTAAAGCCTACCCAATCACTACTTCAAAGGGGAGGGTAAAAGAAAGAGATGATGGGAAGAGGCAATGGGGTAAACCAGAGAGGATGGCGTCTTTAGAGTATGGGCTTCAAGCCTAGCTCATCACATTGAGTAGACTCTCGAGCTACCCTCCGCAAGACGCAAGAAACATAGGAAGACATACACTCAAGCCAAGATACTAGCAACTCTTATTCGCTGAAAAAGGTATAAGCAGGATGGGGGAGTCCTTGAACTAGGTTTGAATAAATCTCGCCCGACTATAGAGTTGGTGCATGTTGGCAATATCATTCATGGCCAATATGTTACGGAAGGTAGGTGTAGCATTGGAGATGATCAACTTGACCTTCTCTTCCTCCAGAATATGTTCGGGCACACGGGTGGCCATTTGCCTCCAACTGTCGGCATATGTAGCGAAGTCTTCATCAGCTTTCATCTTTTCAGCCACAAGATCTGTAAATGAATACTCTGGGGTGACCCGGTCTTGGAATCTTTGAATAAACTTCTCCTTCACAACCTTGAAGCTCTCAGCATTTTCTAATGACAGAGCATAAAACCACTCCAGTGCAACTCCGTCTAGCGATCAGCGGAATAAGTACGCCATAAGGCAAACATCATACAGGAACTGCGTCGACTCATACATGAAATCCCTCACATGAATAAAAGGGTTTCTATTCCCATCATATTTGTAGTATGTGGGGAGCTCAGATTGAGGAGGGAATCGAATGTTGTGGAAATTGGGAACGGGAACGTCTGCCAAGGATTGTGGGCCAACTGACTTCTGAAGGAAGTCGAGTTGTTGTTGCATGGTAGCCCATTTATCGAGGAGTTCCTGCTCCCTAGATGGAGTAGGTGGAGTGAAAGGAGCAAGCTCAAGGCGAGGAGCCGAAGGGTAGATGGAAGGAGGGGGAGTCCTATAAGAAGGATATTGGGCCGAAGGATGACCCAAATTGGAGTGGACATGGGCCGCCCCTTGTTGAGGGCAAGCGAAATCGGCCGGGCCAACAAGGACTTGTGGCACTGATGGAATGGGCCTATAAGAATCAGTCTGGGTGGATGAGGGAAGAACGGTCTTCCCTTTAACGAGGACTTGAGGGGCCGAGCCAGAGGACTGGCCGGCCTCCAGATTGGAGAATTGAAGGATCTTGGGCTGGACTGGGGTAAGATCAATAGGAATGGGTAAAACCCCAGGCCCATCAACCCTAGACTAAGGGATGGAAGTGGTAGACAGACCTTGTGCAATGGTAGGGGATGGGGCACTCGACCCCTGCAAGGTCTGGTAAAGGGCCTGAAGTTGGGCCGGATCCAACTGGGCCATCATTTGTAAGATGTGACTGGTAGGATTGCCAGCGGATGGAGTTGAAAGGGAGGGCTGACCACCCTCCATGGGAATAGAGGATGGGGGAGGGATGGATCCTTCTCCAGACTGAAGTGGTAAGACCCTGGGTGGGTCCTCTAGGAGCCCCTGAGGGAGAGAATCCTCATGGGAATGGGGAAGATCATAAGAAGACATGGTGGAGTCGAATAAATGATTGAAGAAAGAGGTGAAAGAGGAATTGCCCCTAGGAGATGAACCTATGAATTGGAAGCAACTCCACATGCAACGTGGCACCTGGAGATGACAACAACACAAACAACAATGAATGAACCACCAAGCAAAGTGACCCCTAAAGGGGATATGCAAAATAAATAAAAGGGACAAGAAGCAACCAAAAGTCAACCAAGTTATAATGATGCACAAAATTTTATGTGTTCCACCTTTAGAACCTTAGTAATTTTAATAAAATGTTCTCTCCCTTTCTCACACACGCGCGAATTGTCTTACCTTGTCGCGGCCGTGTCGTGCGTGCGCATGATTTCGAATAATTATTTTATTGCGCGTGAAGGAAGCAAACACCTTGGCTGAGCGGAAGACTGTTCCAGAGGTGGGTTGAAGGTCTCCAGATATCAGCTTAAGTATGGTTGATTTTCCAATGCCATTAGGACCAACCACTGGAAGTAATTGAAATACACCAAGCAAAGTGTATATAAGAGGAAAGGGATCAAAAAAGAAAACATAGCAGAAGGGCAAGAAATGAGATATTGAAATTACTCCTTACTCGCTATACGACTGTCAAGATCAATGCCAAAATTCAGGTTCTTGAACAGGAGAGGACCTCCGGGATAACCAAAAGATACATCACTGCAACCATATGCAAGAAAATCATAGAATTATGATCTTGGCAGAAATATGCACATATAATGGCAGTCACATCTTCAAACTTCATTCAGTATAACCAGTAAAGGCTGATGCAGAAATCATCTGCACAATGATACAATTTCCCAAAAGAAAGGAACATAATATATTTGTAGATAAGTCACATTTTATAGATAAAAACTACATCAAGAGGGCTCAAAGAAAAGGGTAAAAAGCCATGTTAGAAGGCATAAGGTTACAACCGACTCCACACATTTTGCAGGAGAGAAGCGTATATAGCAGTATACAAATGTAATTTATCACATGTTTGGAAGCTCAAATATTGTCATAATATCCAATTTTAGAATGCACAATAAGCCAACCAGGTCTTTCCAATAGAAGCAGAGGAGCTGCATGCATAAAATTATTCAGGAAGGGGGAAAACCATACTTTGTCCTAAATACTCTATCAAAATCTGACTCAGCTTAGTTGTGGCAAAAATCATGGATGAAGTATACATAAAGGTATCCTAGTTACCAGAGGCACATGTTTACTCAGGGCAATGGCTTTATTTACAAAAAAGGTGCAGCATAAAGTTACAGTAGAACATATACGATAAGATTGAAGCCACTAACATTTATACATAAGAAAGAATTATAACCAGGAAATCTACGAATTGAGAGCTAGTTTTCCACAACACAACCTAAAGCTATTGTTTTGCTCATTTGATTAGGGGAAAGAAGCACAGTTTAGATTGGAAAGATATTGGCTCAAGATAACTTTTTGGAGACTGTCGAGATGGAATGGGACTCCTGAAGGCAGGAGGGATCTCACATGGCAACTCTAGTCGGCAAGCTGAAACACTTGGCACAGGAGTTAACAAAGTGGTGAGCCTCCAAAACTCTCCCTGGCAAAGCAGCGAAGGAAACGATCATGAAGCAGTTGGAGAGGCTAGATGCGCTGAGGAGACAGGTCTGATGGATGACCAAGATAGAATCCAGAGAGAGAAGCTCAAGGCTAATTTTGAAGACATCATTATGAAAGAGGAAATCTACTGGAAGTAGAGATTAAGGGAAAGGTGGATAAAAGAAGGGGGCAGGAATACAGCTTACTTCCACAGGGTGGCATCAAAAAGAAGAAGAGTTAACTACATGAGGTGCATCAGGGGAAGGAGAGCAGCTCATCATGGACCCAATTAGTATGGAGAGAAGTATCACACAGTTTTACTCGAGACTGTTCACTGAGGAGGCACCTATCAAACCTGTCATATAAGAGGATTTGCTTCCTCAACTTTCAGAGGCAGACAGCAGGGGACTCTCGCGTCCCTTCCAGGAGGCAGCGAGGGAGGCTGTCTTCTCCCTGGCAGGGGAAAAGGCTCCTGGCCCGAACAGCTTCTCACTGTTCTTCTATCAGCACTTTTGGAAGATCATTAAGGGAGATCTGCTTCAAGCAATTTGGGCATTCCAAGATGGAAAGGCTCATCTGAGAGGAGTTAACAAGATATTTTATTCTCATTCCAAAGAAGCAGGAAGTTGAAAGCCTAAGGGACTATAGGCCTATAAGTCTGCTCAATGGGACCTATAAAATTATCACCATGTTGTTGGCTTCAAGACTTGATAATGTCATCCACAAACTATCAGGGGGCCTTTATTAGAGGGTGCATCATCCAAGAGAATTTTTTGATGGCACATGAATGTCTTTATGCTTTGGAAGAACAAAGGAGGAAAGGCGTGGTGATCAAGCTTGATTTTGAGAAAGCTTATGACCGGGTCAACTGGCAGTGTCTGCTTGATGTTCATAGAAGATGACAAGTGGGTCAGCTAGATTAGGGCTTGTCTCCATTCATCCACATTTGTTGTTCTCATCAATGGGAAACCATCATCTTATTTTCGTAGTGGCAGAGACCTAAGGCAAGAAGACCCAGTGTCTCTGCTTCTTTTTGTCATAGTGGCAAATATCTTGAGTAGGATGTAGATGAGGGCAGATCTCACGGTTTGACTAGGGGGTTCCCAGTGTGACACCCAGGGGTCAGCATATCTCCCACCTGCAATATGCTAATGGTACTACTCTCTTTGCGGCAGAGGGGGAGTAGTTGTACACCATCAGGCTAATGCTAGAGAGCTTCTACAGGAGGTCAGTGGGCTTAAGGTGAACTTTGATAAGAGTCAGGTTCTGGGCGTGAATATGGAACATAAAGCTATCAGGAGAGTTGTTGCTATTCTAAGCTGCCAAGTAGCCAACTTCCCTATCACCTACTTGGGATTCCCTTTTGACTCCTGATTCTGTGAGGTGCAAGGATTTGTAGGGTGTGATGCAGAGATTCTAGTCCAGGTTGGCAAGTTGGAAAGGGTAATTGCTCTCATATGGGGGGCTGCTGGTGCTTTGTAAATCAGTCCTCGACAACCTCCCAATTTACTTCCTGTCCACTTTCAGATTCCTATTTCTGTGGCTAGAAAAGTTGAGTCTATCCAGGCAAGATTCTTTTGGCATGACAGCAGAGAGAGTGGTAAAGGGTGTGAAAGCAAGCAAGTGGGAGGGTTGGGCATCAAGAATATCAGAGACTTCAAACTCACTTTACTAAGCAAATGGCTTTAGAGACTTGGAAGCGAGGAAAAGGGCCTATGGGCGTCAATCATACAACAAAGATATTGCATCAGGTAAAGAGTATGGGACCTTCAGCTCCACCCTCTGCACCGTACCTCTCATATTTGGAGGGGTATTTTGAAAGCCATTGACATCATTAGAGCTGGAGTTAGGGTAAACCTGAGAAATGGCTAGAAATGCCGGTTTATGGTGCACTGACAGCCCTCTTAGAGAGAGCTTTCCCCAACTACATGCAGTATCTTCACAGCCCGTCGCAGTGGTGGCCCAACTCTTCGCCGGTCAGCCGAAAGGGGGGAGTTGGAGCCCCATGCTCAGAAGACATTTGCAAGAGGAAGAGATTGAACTACCTGGGGAGTTGCTATGTTGGCTCCAAGAGCACACCGTCGATGCAGGCAAGCCGGATGAGTGGAGGTGGAGGTGGGGAAAGGATGGGAGATTCTTAGTCAGATCTACCTACTAGTCCTTGCAGATGGCGGTGTCAGACATCCTTTCATGAGGCAAATGTGGGAGCCAAAGAGCCCTCTCAAGGTTAAGGTACTGCTGTGGAGAATTTCTCATCAAAGACTACCAACATGTGACAAACTTGTTACTTTTTTGGATAGTATCCAGACCCTCTACTGTCTGTGTAGGAAGAAGGAAAATATGGATCATTTGTTCACTCGCTGTCAATTTGCTCAAGAGCTATGGCTTCATGTATTGAACAGAGTGCAATGCACCGTGCATCAAATAGAGATGGTTGCTCAGTCATTGAGGACGTAGTAGAGACCGTGGCCCTCAAGGGGAATAGATGCATTTGGTGGCTGATCCTCCACTCCACCTTCTGGGCCTAGTGGGGAGAAAGAAACAAGAGAATTTTCAAGGAGGCATTGGTACCAGAAAGGGTCGGGGTCTTTGTTGAGGATAGAGCCAAAAATGGGCAAAATGGAGTTGTAATGTAGATACACACAATTCAACTTTTTGGGGTTTATTGGGGGGCTAGAGTGTGCTACACCTTCTTGAGGTGGCCCCTGTACGCCTATGCTACTAAAACAAAACCCTTCTTTGCTTCGGCATTTATCACATGTCGATGATTAAGCTACCATCGAGTCCTTGACATCATCGTCAGGATCGATGCTAAAACCGTCCAGTGTAGGCCTTATGCCTATGCTGCTAAAACAAAACCCCTTTTTGCTTCGACATTTAGCCCATGCCAATGATTAAGGTACCATCGAGTCCTTGACATCATCATCAGAATCGATGCTAAAATTACCTGGTGTAGGCCTTACGCCTATGCTGCTAAAATAAAACCCTCTTTGCTTCGACATTTACCCCATGTCGATGATTAAACTACTGTCGAGTCCTTGACATCATCGTTAGGATTGATGGTAAAATCATCTGGTGTAGGCCTTACGCCTATGCTGCTAAAACGAAACCCTTCTTTGCTTCAGCATTTACTCCATGCTGATGATTAAACTACCATCGAGTCCTTGACATCATCGTCAAGATCGATGCTAATACTATCTGGTGTAGGCCTTACGCCTATGCTGTTAAAACAAAATCTTTCTTTGCATCGGCATTTACCCCATGCCGATGATTAAACTATCGTCAAGTCCCTGACATCATTGTCAGGATCGATACTAAAATCGTCTGTAGTAGGCCTTACGCCTATGCTACTAAAATGAAACCCTTCTTTGCTTCAGCATTTACCCTGTGCCGATGATTAAACTACTGTTAAGTCCTTGACATCATCGTCAAGATCAATGCTAAAATCATCCGGTGTAGGCCTCACGCCTATGCTGCTAAAACAAAACCTTTCTTTGCTTCAGCATTTACCCTATGCTGATTATTAAACTACCGTCGAGTCCTTGACATCATCGTTAAGATCGATGCTAAAATCATCCAGTGTAGGCCTTACGCCTATGCTGCTAAAATGAAACCCTTCTTTACTTCGGCATTTACCCCATGATCGATGATTAAACTACCGTCGTGTCTTTGACATCATCGTTAGGATCAATGCTAAAACCATCCGGTGTAGGCCTTACGTCTATGCTGCTAAAAGAAAATCGTTCTTTGCTTCAGCATTTACCCCATGTCGATGATTAAACTACCATCGAGTCTGTGAAATTATCATTAGGATCGATGCTAAAACCGTCCAGTGTAGGCCTTACGCCTATGCTGCTAAAACAAAATCTTTCTTTGCTTTGGTATTTACCCCCTACCGATGATTAAACTGCCGTCGAGTCCTTGACATCATTGTCAAGATTGATGCTAAAACTGTTTGGGGTTGGCCTTACACCTATGCTGCTAAAACAAAACCTTTCTTTGCTTCGGCATTTACCCCATGCTGATGATTAGACTACCGTCGAGTCCTTGACATCATCATCAAGATCATTGCTAAAATTGTCCAGTGTAGGCCTTATGCCTATGTTACTAAAACAAACCCTTCTTTGCTTCGGCATTTACCCTATGCTGATGATTAAACTACCCTCGAGTCCTAGACATCATCATCACGGTCGATGCTAAAACCATATGGTGTAGGCCTTATGCCTATACTGCTAAAATAAAACCTTTCTTTGCTCCGACATTTGCCCCATGTCGATGATTAAGCTACCATATCAAATGTATCAAGAGAAGCCCTAGATGTCAAGTGTCTAGTCGAGTCTTTTTGTAATTTTTATAGTTTTCTTGAGTCAAGATGTAAGAAGGTCAAGAGTCATGGATCATGTGTACTTTGCTATTATTATTATGAAATAAAGAGAAAGTTTTGAGAAATTACTTATGCAATTACTTTTATGTGATTATCTTGCGCTCTGATTACTTGCTTGCGAGAGACTTACCATGTCGACTGTTCATGTTCCTGATATTCCTTCTGCTATATTAAAAACTCGGGGCATGACAGTTAAAGTGGTATCAGAGCCTAGGCATAGAAGTCCTAGGAGAAAGTCATGTCATAGGTTAAGTCCAAGGCTTAAGGATCCATCCCTATGAAACAAGGAAAGAAATTCCCAACCGTGAGTGAAATTGGGTAGAACCTGGGATGAGATAGTAATTAGAATTTTTCTCTAAGGTTAATCCCACCAATTTCATTAAATATTAATAAATCTATTACACTTCTCAGGTACCTCATTCTCATAATGGCTCATTGTGTCGATTGTGGTGGAATGCAGCAAACTGTTGTGGGTCTCACACAATCATTGCAGAATATGGGTCAAGCCGACGCGAGGGCAGGTGCTGGTGACTTGCATCGTAATTTTTAGAGTTTAAACCCTCTGCGGTTTCAGGTTCCTCTAACCCGGATGAGGCAGAAAACTGGATAGACGAAATGAAACCTATATTCGAGGTCATGCAATGCACTGGCCAAGAGAAGGTTCGCCTCACCACATTCCAACTGAACAAAGACACACGTACCTGGTGGAAGTCTATTCCTGCACCACCTATAGATGCACCACACACATGGAATGGATTTCTTGCTCTTTTCTGAGCCAAGTACTTCTCCGAGCATGTCAAGGAGAGGAAGGCGGTTGAATTCGCATCACTACGTCAAGGCATGATGACGGTAGTGGAATATGAGTTGCAGTTTTCTCACCTAGCACCTTATGCTCAGCACCTAGTGAGCACAGATCTTTTGAAGGCAAAACGCTTCATGGATGGGCTACGACCCATTTTCATCCAGCAACTTGGCCCACAGAATATTCGGACCTATGCAGAGATGGTCCAACGGGCTCACTTATGTGAACGGACCTTGGAGAAGGTCGATAAATTAAAAGGCAAAGTGGAGGAGCCGAGCCGAAGGTCTGATCGGCGAGGTAAGAAGCTGAAGAAATTCAACATCACCTACAGTTCTCGGGATAACAAGAAGAGATCCCAGAATGGGAACAGCAAGGAGGATCGCTGGAACAAAAAGGTTAAACAAGAAGAAGATAAGCAAGTCATGGCGGCCTACTCATTTTGTGATAAATTCGGTCATGCGGCCGAGGAATGTTGGAAGTGCTTGGGCACATGTCTCAGATGTGGAAGTTAGGAGCACTGTATGCCTGACTGTCCTTTGATGAAAGAACAGCTATCCACGAGGAACAATGGTGGATGGAAGTGGCAGGTTAGATTAAATGCTGCATTAGAAGATGAAACAACAAAGGAAGGGGAACTTATTGAAGGTACAATTCATATTCATTCTCATCCTATTTTTGTGTTATTTTTAGATTTCAAGAAGCCCCAAGGCAAACTCCAGGCTCTTCATGCTAAGGAAAAGGCCAAACTATCATATTTTTAAGGCAATTGAATCTGTCTCAAGAGGCCAGCATATGAAGTGCTTGGATTGTAGGAAGATTGGCCATAGGGCTAGTGAATGCTGGTCGGCTATTGAAAGAAGAAGTCCTTCTTCTTGTTTTAATTGTGGGAAGCATGGACATACAGTCAAGGACTCTTAGCATGTTAAAGGGAAGTGAACTTCTCATGACAAACATGATAACATGTTTGGTTTTGGTCAGAAATTCCATGCTCATGCTCATATGCATAAGAAGAACACAAAACCTGGTCTCTCATGTAATTATTGTGGGAAGATTAGACATTCTATGAATGATTGCTTGGTGATGAAATCTGATGACATACAAGCTCAGAAAAAGTGGAGAGCACCCTTCAGAGGTGCCATTGACACTTCAGGACCCAAGAAATTTTGGGTACCTAGAAATGTAAAATAAGACTTGTGTTTTGTAAGAGTGCCTTTGGGATGAGGAATAAAAGGGGTTCAATAAGCCGAGGCACCTGAGTATAGTAAAACCCCATCTATGCACTCTTACAGGTTTGGCTATCTGAATTTTCAATAATCTCCTTCAGATAGATGCCTATCATGCATAGATCTTCACTGGTGCATATGAAATTTGCATAGGCCATGTATACTTATAGAAAATTCATCTGCACACTCATTTATAGATATCGAAAATTTGAGATGCATATAGGACTGTATTTGCACTACATTGTCTTGCATGATCTCATATTATATCAAATGGAATGTTGGGAGAAGGGTAGATCATTTTTGTCTGGAAACCCACCTTATGCGTAGAGGCTAGTCCTCCGTCAAGTACCATGGGTCAATTGTGTGTCTAAGGTGTTGCATGTTGGTTATAAATCATGTCAGTTTAATGTCTTGTATATGTTTCATGCCTGCATGGTTTTCATCTCATATCCTATAGTCTGGACTTAGTCATAAAGTGCATAATGTCAGGGGGAGTCTGTTAACGTAAATCTTGTACTTCATGCATATTTGGTAAGATTAATCCCATGCATGGTTTTCATATCATAATTGTCAAACAATGCATATAGACAGGGGGAGTCAGTCAAGACTAGTTTGTGTCTCATGCATATGCATATGAGTTAAGATTAATCAACTCCCTACATAGTCTTCATCTCATATTTGATGGTTGAAGTGCATTCAAGAAGGGGGAGTTCCTGCATTTTACAAGTCGCTCATGTGCAAGAAGTTGCATAATTTACTTGCACATCATCATTAAAAATTATCATAAGATTGCATGACATGCTTGCACATACATAGGGGGAGTTCATGCATGCTAGAATATGTTTCTGTGCACTCAGTTGCTCATATGCATAATAATGTCTGATAATTATGTGCATTCAGGAATGTCATCTCTTGAGTCTAATATCTTCTGTTTGCTAGTTCACACGTACAGTTAAGGGGTGCTTATGTCTTGATCTGAATTGATTGATTTGTTTTCAGCTATTCTGTAAACAATTCAAAGTTGATTCTTCTTTCAGCTCAGCTTCATACTTGCGTGCTTGAATGTCATGATTAACCGGTATATAAAATAACGTTAGTGGAAAGGTGGATTACGTCCACCTGGAAGATTTCCTTATGTGTGAGGAGGGTCTTTGGACCTCCACCTCCGCCACGTACCGGTAATCAGCTTGCTTGAGAATTCCATCTTGATACATGCTCAAGTGAATATAAAGTGCACACTTAGTTTTTGAATCCTCCTATGACCTTACTCCTTTGCTAAATAAAGTTACTTTGATTTAGACATGTTTGTTACATGGCACACATTAAGGGGGAGTTCTTTTTATAACTGTGCATACACTTAGGGGGAGACATCACAATGAATAGACCAATTCATCTCTTACATTTTATGCAATCTCTCACACTAATTGCACTTTTGAGTTAAATGATTCTATCTAATAAGGATTTCACCTATTCCACTCAACACACGTGAGGGCTCTTGATCCCCTACATAGAAAACACGTATCTTGTGAGGAAAAAGTTATCAGTCCCGTCAAAAAGTGAATAAGTGTGATTTGGCACCGAGTAGTTGGGAATCCCCCCTGAAATAAAGGAGAAAACTCGCATTGAAAAGTGTCTCATCCACATCATCATAAGTGATGATACTGAGTAATCGGGAAATGCCCCTGAAACAAAGGGCATGACTCGTGTCAAAAGGTTAGCCATCTTGTTATTAAAAAAAATTATATAAATTTGGGGTTGTGCGAAGCTACCAAAAGTCGAGCACAGTGTATGGAATTGTAGGGAGGAAAAGTTCTTACTTGTGTTCCTTAGAAAATCTGAAAATTCATATTACTTAGATTTCATTCCTCATCCTTCACATATAGGTTTAGGGAGTGATTGTGTGAATGTACCTTTTGAATCAGTCATATTTCATGGGTAATGGGAACAGGTTCGGGGACAGCAAGCAACAACGTCCAAGAGTCGGGCTGCCTTGCCTTCCACGAGGCGATCCAGCGCATTTCCCTCCTAGGGATTGTCCCTCCAGGAGTCCCTTTCACAGCGGTACCACTCCCAGCCCGATCGGCCCTCCGACCGGGGCACGGTCCCCACGTTTGTCAGCACGTGCTACCGTCAGAGCTACCCAAAATGCTGCCCGTCAACCCGAGCCCGCTACTCCCAGGTCCCACGTGTAGCCCTTTACCTCCTGCGTGGAGTGGGCATAAAATTCCCTGCTGTAACTATTATTTAATTACTGTTCCGGGAGTATGAATCTCGACCGGGGTCATCTTCCCCACGCCTGGAGCGTGGAGGTACATTCACCTCCCTTTGTCTCATTTGCTTAGTTCGTATGTGTTCTTTTATGCCGCTACTTGAGTGTTAGGTTAACTAGCTCGTCCAATTTTATCATCGCTGCGAGAGTGAGTGAGTGTGACCCATCCCGTGACTCGACCTAAGCACGCAGAAGAGCTGAATATCCTTGACTCACTGCCGATTTCTCAACCACGCAGATCCGCACGTTTCCCTCACGTGGGATGAGTAGCGAGCTTGCCTGGAGTCTCAGGTCCCGCATCAAATTGGTATCGAGTCCGCGTCGTCGTCCCACATCAAATTGGTATCAGAACTAAATAAGAAAAATCAAAATTTTTATAAAAATCTCTCGTCACTCATTCTCTCTCCTCACTCTCTCGAATCCCTCTCTCTCTCCATCTCGACACTCTCTCTCGCCCCATCATACGTTCTCTCTCCTCCACCCCCATTCTCTCGGTTCGCGGTCCAAACGGATCGCGGTCGACACGTGGGAGGTACCGACGGGACGGGCTCGACGCGAGGATCGCGTTAGTACCCTCCATCCCTCGGATCGTAGAGCGTGGAGAGGCGTGCGAGCGGAAGGACGACATGGCCCCCGTCGCTCGATCTGCACTGATTCGCGATCTTCGCCGCGCAAGATGTAGGGGAACGGACTCCTCATCTTGCCAGGAATCCGTTGACGCCCTCTACGTCGTCATCCGTCGCCATCTTCCTCGTTTTCTATGCAATTCTTATTTTGGGTGATTGTGAGGTTAATTTCTCAATTTGCATGCCTCTTTCGATTTCTGGTCCAGACGGTCGCTGATCGAAGCCGGAGAGGTACCGTTGAATTGGTCGCGTCGCGAGGATCGTGTTGACACCCACCTATCCTCGATTCGCGGAGCGTGGAGTCGAGCCCGGCTGGGAAGCACCGCGTTGCCCTCTCGCCGGATCGGCAGCGTATCATCGTTTTCATCGTCATCCAGGTAGGGGGATGGATTCCTTACCTCGTTAGGACACCACCGGTACCACTTGCGTCTTAGTCCGACGCCCTTTACCTCGTATTTCGTGCATGTTCCTAATTAGTGTATTTTAATCTTTTAATTAATTATTGAAATTATATCCATGGACATCGTATTTCATTTCTAGTGGCATGCGTAGGCTTGAATGGTCGGTATGGGTTGGCAGATTGAGTTGGTTTTGTATTCTGCCGCGTCCCCCGTCGATTTCGATCGGATGGGAAGGGGTTCCGATTTTGAATTCCGGAGTTGCGAAACCCAGGTGACATAAAGTGCCACCCCTGGTGCGTTATGGTCGTTTAACGCATCCCTATAGGTACGTTATATGGTCCGTGTACTGAGTTTTCTATGGATTTTTATGTTCAGGTAGCTTTAACGCGCCTCGTCTGGTGCGTTATAGTCCCTGTGTATTGAGTTAAAGGTCTGTTGCCTTTAGCGCCCCTACCCCTGTGCGTTAAATTCATATGACGCCCCCACTGATGGTGCGTTATATTCTGTAATTTTCTATGGGTTCCAGTCGTTCTGGTGGGCATAACGGCCCATGGGAGGTGCGTCGTGTTCATATAACTCCCCACCCCTGGTGCGTTATAACCCTTATCAGTGTGTTATGTACTGGTTGACTTTAACGCCCCTGCTCTCATGCGTTATAGTCCTATAGCGCGCCTTCCCTGGTGTGTTATAGTCTCATTTTTCTGTGGATTTATTTGAGTTCTGTGAAGCATAGCGGTCCTTCCCTGGCCCGTTATGGTATGTAACGGGGCCGTCCTAGTCCATTATATACTTGGAGATTTCAAAAGCATACATGTGTAATTTCTAATGCATTTATGTTCCATATGCACCATCTTTAAAATATTTTATACACTGTGGTATTTTTTTACATCCCAAAAGAGCAGCTTTCTGAAGCTTTCTGGGTTATAAGAGACTTCTGCCTATTGTAGCTTCTGAACCCCTGAATTTTCCTGAAAATGCTGATTTACCTGAAATGAACTTCCTTGATAAGACTGCCGCCGAATCTATTGAAAATTTTCTGAGTCTTCCTTCAAGAAAATCGAGCTCATGCATTGAATCAGGCTGCTGTGTTCTCCTGAACAACTGACATTCAGAAGCTTCTTTGATCATCAGACGATATGACCTTTCTGATCCCTGGGATTCTGCCCTTCATGGGGATTCTGAGCTTCATAAAATTAAGAACGTGTTCATCATGAAGAATCAGTTTGTTGATTCAGAAATGCATTCATGGAACCCCAAGCCAACTCAATTGAGGGTAGAACAGTGAACTGCCCACTCAGTGAGTATAATGAAGGGCCACAAGGATTTTTAGGAATGGAGGATGATTTAAAAAAAAGGAATGGAGGTTTCAACTCCCTCCCAATGTGGGGGGCATGAGGGATGAGTTCACTCATATGGGGGACATGAATGATTTTTGGTTTATGAATGCAATGCAAATGAGACTCCAACTTATTTATGCAATGCATACGAGATGATCAGCCTTAAAAGGGGAGCTGGATTGAAGGGCCCTGGCCCGGTGCAAACCAATACACAAGGAGGGCAGACAAAAGGGGACGGTCCTGGGGAGGGGGTCGACTCTTGGGATGCAAGTGTCGACTCCCAGTGCAGGAGATAAATGTCTGGTGAGGGTTTCTCCAAACAAAGAGCCCGTGTGCATCCAAAATGCAGCAATTTGCAGTGCACTTAGACCTGCCTTTCACACTACCGATGCAGTAGGGAATGCATGCTAAGAGGATACATGATGGACTTAAGGTTGTTAGATAAGAAGGTTCCTGCAATCCTTCTGAAGGCCAGCGAGGACCTTGTACATGGACACGAGTTATTTACAGGTAGATGAGAGGGGCAGATGAATTGTCATGCTCAGATATGCGTAGGGGCTGTTTTTTTGTAGAGGAGGGTTCTGTGGGAATCCAATTCAGAGCCATACATTGGAATTGTTACCATGCTTATGCTAAATGCAAGGGTTCCCTGTTCATGATGTAGGGGGACTGTATGCATATATGCAACCGTGTTCTGCTCATAAAGGATATTGAGTTTCCAGGCTGCAAAAAGGGATGTTCAAGATGTACCCGAATTCAGAAATGCAAGGAATCCCTGGGTTCATGCAATTCAGCAGTGGGATGGGGGTTGGCTCATGGTTCATTCCATTGATTTCAAAGTCATCTTTTGTTTCATTCTTCTCATTCTTTAGTTACTGCCATTAAAATGGTGAACTTCATTGAGGTGTTCATTCACCACAGTGTTATTATTTCATCATTTGTTTTGTTAAATTCATGTTATCAGCTTTAGTTACCATATTTTTCTTAAGTGTCAAATTCTGGGAGAATTTTGGCAACATCTCCCCCGGACCAAGCATCTGCCGGGGGAAAGCGAAGCACATCCATAGAGAGATGGCCTCTAAAACAGAGGAAGCCGCAAAATGGGCTGCTCTAAGATCTCCATAGTGGGCAAGGAAGAATCCCGAGGGC
>JANBPO010003486.1:0-21377 GCA_024336825.1 Amorphophallus titanum | reverse complement strand
AAATTTAAAATAATACAGGTAATAACTATATAATTATCTATTTTAATAACATAAAATTAATTAGTTTTTAATTAATAAACTAACTATAGAGTCTCTACAGAGTCCAGTCCACAAATTACAATCTACAGGGAAAGAAACGTACTCAATTGTCAGGTACACCCCGGCTCTAGCAACCTGGCACCTACAAACCTCAGCATTTCACCTACAAATCTTGAGGAGGAACCGCAACACCTGAAAAGAAAGGGGTGAGCTTCATCTCATTGGCTCATAGGGGTCTCACGGATTCCCACCACAAAATAATGGTGGTAAACAATAGCGATAACAGAAATAACAATAATAACAACATTAGGGAGTATAACAGCAATAGAAATTGAAAAAGGCAGTGGCACATAGCCCTCTAAGCTACTCCTAACGAAAATGGAAAGGAAACCCCTATCTCACAGTCGGGACCACCAAACTATCGGTAAAACTACGGCTACGCTACTGAAAGAAAAATCACGACATCCCTGTCATGAAGGCCCGTCCTCAAAGACGGAGGCCCAAACCAAGACCACGTGGTCTAAGGGTATAGCCACAACCTTGCTATCGTGAACCCTACATTATTTACGGGTGAAATCTCGATAACCCTATTAGGAACCCTAAACCTCAACGTCAAAAAATATACATGGAAACCACCAGCAGAACCACGTCCTAGCTAATGGGAATCCAAACCTCGAGTCAAGAGAGTCACGTGTCACGTGACAGGAGCGCTGCCCACTAGAAGTAAGTTCGGATGCGCCTACTAACGACTTAGTTCACACCTCGGGTGTCTCCCTACTCTCCCCAGGTAGAAACTGAGACACCATACAAGTAACCAAGGATAAGGGTCTAGTCGGAGCCGTACTCATCAGCACACGTCTGAAGTCCCCGACCAAGAGTGCACACACTGACTGACTACGCTACATCAGGCCCTCTAGCTAGTTTTCCACCCAGGCCAGACTCGAGCCGCCACAGTGGGAGGCCCTACGGCAATCAGCTTAAAACTATCTCTCCTGGGTCTACTCTCCACCACTCCTAAGTGGGTCCGCACATGCATGTGCAGGAAAGTTACGACTAGTGAGGAAAAGTCATTGGATGGAGGGGCTCTTAGTAGAGAAGAAACCACCGAAGTACTAACAGGCTACGCACGCACCCATTCGTAAGTATCACAGAACATAGGGTAGTTCGGTGACACCAGACTCAGGACGGCTAACTAGACCTGCTAATCCAATGGGCATCAAGTCACGTGACTCAGTCCAAGACTGTTGTACAATACAGCTCCATGCCGTTAAATTATCCTAGTCCTAGAGTCAAAAATCACGGTGTCACGACCCAAGATCCGGATACTGGGAATAACCCGATACCATTCGGATCCTGACCCGCCACCCACGAGCCAAAGAGCTCGAAAGGGCTGAAAAGTGTGTGTAGAGTACATAGAAATAGGAAATAAAGTAGGCAACAACTATAATTAACAGTTCAAATGGCAAATAAAATTACATTTTTAATTAAACTACAAAGTCCAGTCCAAATAAAGTATAGTCTATAGTAAAGGGACGTACCCATCTCCATTTCATCAAGTGAGCATACTTTTCATGTATTCTTTCAGCCCCGAGGGCTCTTCTACTTTGGCGATTAATCAAGGCTTGTCCTTCTTCTTGAAGGGCATAATTAACACCATAGTCTTTATGGTATGACAGACTTATGGTCTCGACACGATCATCTATAATTGTCTAATTAGTCAGATGGCGCACAATAAACTCGTCACTTCGTGGCTAGCACGCTTACGCTCAAATAAACCCCCAAATAAACAAATAAAAAGGAAACCAAATAATCGCAAACCCGCAAAGCTGGCACACCCTGTGGGACCGAGTCTCCCTTCATCTTTTTTCCAAGCTAGAAGGCCCTGGGGCCTTCCCCAAAAATATTGATTGTTTGCTTATTCCATTTTGCAGGAACTACAATGGCCTGCAGATTGGTTGGACTGACCTTTGGCCCTTAGGTGGTCACATCACACGCGGAGCACGGGTACCTGGCTGTGCCCATTGTCTTTGAAAATCTTCCACCTGTGGTAGAATTCTCGAATTTCCTCAGTGTCTCTTTCATCGGCCTATTACGGGTCAAGAAGGAGAAGGAAGAAGCTGTTGCGGCAAAGGCCATGACCCCCATGAAGATCGGCACTACCCGGAGAGCCGCTTCGCCCCGCCCCACCGCTACTTGCTTTGTCCACTAGGTGGACTACCAAACTATGCCCATTGGTAGAAGAATGGCTGGACGAAAGAAGTAGAAGAATTATAGAAGAGAAAGAATGGCTATTCCCAAAGGCCGAGTCTCGGCCTCTGGAAAGTCTGTGTTGGTTAGCAGCTGTTGGCATCTGCTTATTCTCTCTAAATTAATTGAGAATTAAGCATAGGGAAATACACCCTAAAAAGAGCAAAATGGCATAATGCCAAAGGTGCTCTACCAGTTGAGGCGGCCTCAGAAATCAAGATGCATCGCCAGGCCAGGCGGCATGACATAACAACCGGGGATCGCCCCTGAGCACGGGGCACTGCCCCAATTACCGAGCCCAACCAAGGGCCCTATCCAGCTAGCCGTGACCCGCAGCAACATCAACAATCGATCGGGCCTACCCCTGACTAATCAGTTTGTGGGTTTACCCGCGTTCAACACAGCTACCCGAGTTGACCCGAGGGCACCCTGACTACAAGCCACGTCATGTGGCATCCAGCAACGAGGCTAGGGTCTATCCCTGAGTCGCCTCCCTCCAACCCTCTGAAGTCAAAGGAAGACCCATCTAGGCTGACCACAAGCTTCAGGAGCTCACAGCACCCTTATACGGCCCCACACCCGTGTGTCAAGAATTTCCCCGAGCACCTGGTGGGCACGTATGCTCCAGCCACTCTAAAGCAAGCCGGATCCCAACTCGGGACTCACAGCAATCCATCGTGGCCTGCACCACCATCAGGCACCCTCGCACGTGGATCGACCTTGCGGGGTTTTCCCTGAAAGAAAATCTCTTTTTATAACAAGGGCATTCCAGTCTTTTGGTAGCCTGAACCCCCAGTTAAATCCCCAGTCAAATCCTCAGTCAAAGCCCAGTTAAATTCCCAGTCAAACTCCCAGCTAAACCCCCAGTCAAACCCTTGACAGTGGTTGCTCAAGGCACATGACGGGTGACAAAGAAAAATTCTATATGCTCATTATGAAAGAAGGAGGACATGTGACATTTGGAGGGAATACAAAAGGAAAAATTGTCGGAACAGGTAAAGTAGGTAAAAATCTATCCAATACCATTGATGATGTCCTACTTGTTGAGGGTCTAGCTTACAACTTGCTTAGCATAAGTTAGCTATGTGATAAGAGACCTAAGGTTACTTTTGACTCTCAAGCATGTACAATCTTTGAATCTAATTCTGAAACTGTCAAATTCATAGGAAAGAGGGTCAATAACATATACATGGTTGACTTATATGATCCTGCTCATAATAACCTTTGTCTCACTGCAAGCAAAAATGATTTAGCATGGTTGTGACATCATAGGTTAGGCCATGCTAGCTACAATATTTTACATAAACTTGTTATATTCAATATGGTAAGAGGGTTGCCTGACATTTCCTTTAAGAAGAAGAGTAAAATTTGTGAGGCCTGCTGTAGATATGTGTAAGTGAGTGAAATGAAACGGAATATGAGGGGTGTGACATGTGTGCCAATCTCAAGCAAGCAACAACATGCAACCTAGAGCATGTCGGTATATCATCTCAGAAGTGCATAGTAGAGCAGCAAATCGACAAAACTAGCACATGCCATGGGCATGGAGCAATGATAGAAATGAAAGAAAACACACACCCTAGGCGTGGAGCAACCAAGAAGAAAAAGTAATAAATAATGGAAAAAGGAAGATGATGAATACCAAAAAGAAAGATGTGATCGCCACCAAGGCCTGCAACACAAAGGGAACTGCACTACATACCATGGAAAAGGGACTGAGTGAAGGCACACTCGCGTGCAGGGGAGAACTCATGTGAAGAATAAGAAACGGTCTCCTTGTGGCCACAATATGACGTGGACGATCGTCGGATGGCCACAAAGGGAGGCTGACGGTCTGAAGATGACCGCTAAGTGCACCCAGAAAATTGAAGTGCAACACAGTCCTCCATCCCTCCTGGCCAGCCTGAAGGGCTGGGCCTCATGTTAGGAGTGTTGTAGACCTGCAAAAGAATGTAGGGACAAGAAGAAATCATCCCAATTAGACTTGGAGAAGTGTAGTATCTATAAACCAATGACAATGAACATGCATTAATGGATGGGCAAATACCTGGGGGTTGGTGATTTTTTAACCCCTTTAGAGGATGTTTAGAAATGAAGAATGGACGTAGAGAGATGATGAAAAGGGGAAGAAATAGATGCTATGGAGATGCAAAGATGAATAAAAGACCAATGCGAACTAACACAAAAGAACAAAACTATGAATACTCCCTGGACCAAACGACCCTAGGACGTAGAAAACATGTTCTCCCTGGTTGAGATTCGCTCCAGAATGTGGCAACACTTCGTCGTGACCTCCAGAAATCTCCTCCTCAAGCCATGAAGTTAAGAGTTCAATTTATAGACTCTCAAAACCCTAGGTCAAGTTGGAGGGATAAGAGCAAAAATAGAGGCCTAAAACCTAATAAAACTCATAGATAATACTACCAGGAGCCCTAGAATCGATCAGAAGCTTCTGGGTAGAATAGCGCATTCGACCCCTTTCGGTCGAATGCGGTATTCGACCCTGGGTAGGAGCAGTGTGTGTGAGAGGTGTTGGAGGGCCCCACAAATTTCTCTCTCATTGTGTGAAGAATCTTGAGGCGCTATTCGAATAATAAACTAGGCCTAAGTGCAACACATGCATTAATTGCACCGGTCCACAGTTAATTTATATTGAATTTTTTTGAGTGGTACTCACCCTCAAGTCATCATGGCGTCGTATGTGGCTGTGAGTGTCAGGTCACTTAAGTGTGGGGGTTAAGTAAAAAATAAAAAAATAATATTTTCACTATTCACAAGATCTAATTTTTATTTTGTTTGACTCTCACGGCACATCATCGGATGACATGACACCCATATCCTGATAACTTGAGGTAAGAGTCACTCATTTTTTTTAAAAAATTACATATTACATTAATTACACTGGTTGATATAATTGGTGCATGTGTTGCAGTAATAATTTCTTATCTTGTGATTGTAATGATAGAAATAATAGTGTAGCAGGATAACATCATGACAACAACCAGACATCAACATGTACATGGCAAACCATAGCAAGAGTCCATACGGGATTGATTAATCAAGAACGACCAAGAAGCGATATAAATAAGCATGATTACATAATTTAACATGATAATATAATAGTTAGTCTAAGATACAATAATCGAGGTAGGAGTGTCTCGACGAGACTCCTCTTAGAGAAGATATCGCCCCCACTAGAATGGTGTGACGGGTATGGCGGTCTTCCTCAGGATACGACTACCACCATGAAGTTATTAAGCGCACTCTCGAGAACCTCGTAAACATGCTAAATAAGAAACCTAGACCTCTTCGTAGCAAAAGTGTAAAGGTTGAAGATCATGCACTGAACACTGTAGAGACCAGAGAGCAAAAGAACGGGATAACGTCCATGTGCACGAATAGCGGCGAGGAAGATTTCAGTACACACAGAGACGCTCCACGGATGCACACAGCGAGCGGCGTGCAGCGAGGACGATGACGACGATGGGTCGTAGTCGCAACAGGGAGATGAGAGAGAGAGAGAGCAAGTATGCGAGCGATTTCTCGGGGAAGTGCAAAATGACATGGTTAGGGTTAACCATGATTAGGAGAATGTTAATCACCTCTTTATGCGCCCACGCCCGCGACAGTTCACTTCCAAACCATCGGTTTGGAGACCCCTCTTTCTCTCCAAGAAAGGGTAAAAAGATAAAAAAAAGGAAATCTAAAAAGGTGCCATTGCAAGCCGGTTGGATCCGCGTCATCACACGCGTGCGCCCGCCAAGCCCAACCCAACTCGACGCGTGATAGGATCTAGCATAACTCCACTATTGTCTATAAGACATAGTTTGAGGGACCCTTGAAGTTACAAGGTCCCCTCACCTCTTTGTGTTTTCCAATGTGGGACTAAAGTCTCCATACAAAACATAATACTTGAAGTAGCACCCTTTAGAAAATCTTTGAGTTTCTCTTTCTTGTATGTGCTCCCAAACATCTTCAAACCAACATTCCCCTACAAACTCAAGGTTTGATCAAAGGGAACATACAGAAGAGAAATGGTCGCCAATTCTTTTCAAATTTTGAAAAGTCCTAATCCGCCTTGAAATGCCTTGGAATTGGTGACACTTCCGTCTGCCGTCCTTTTAAATAGCGATCACCTGAGTGGTCGCTAATTCATCCAGAGTTCTGAACTCTAGCAGAACCTCCTTCTTTCTCCGTTTTGAGCCCCTCTTTCACTTGGGAAAGGATCCTAAAGGTTTCTAAGATTGAATGGACACATGACCATGATATATTTTCTTCCAAATCTAACTTAAACATGTTTTTCTAATTTTCCTTGGATTAAACTCTGAATTTCAGCCCTATAAATAGGACCCCTCTCTCCCTTGTGTAAAGATCATCAATATTAATCTATGGGGAGGTGCTGTTGGTTTGAAGGCTCAAGGAGGAGACTCCCATGTACCTCAAAGCTTCATCCTTGGAGATCTTCTTTCTCCCTTGAAGATTTGGAGCCTCATCATCCCTTGGAACCAAATTGGAGAAAAATAATAAGCCTTTCTCTTCCCCTCTCTCTTATTTTTATTCACTTAGCATTGCATGCAACATATTTTCTTGTTTTTTCTTCATTTCAACCATGTTGAGATACTCCCCTTGTGCAACACTTGCACACCTCCTTATCATTCATCATCATTTCCTCACCCTTTGCATAGGGGTTTAAAGCCAAAACACCAACAAGGTGTGTTCTAGTCCATGCTCTTCATGTTGATTATTATTAAGATTTGATGCTACACATCTTTGGTTTCTAATCCATATTTTTTATTGGTGTTTATTGTTATTTTGCGAGGGTAATCTATAAAGAAGAACTCTCTTCATCGGCCAGCCGATAGGAAGAGAAGGTGAACACTCACAGTCCCCCGCACTTCAAGGTATTATTTCGCGATCCCTCCTTGTTCTTTATTATTTATATCATTTGAGGCCCACGTGTCCCTAGTGATCACCCTCCATCCTAGCATCCACGCATGCTCCCTCTCCTTTCCCCCCATGCCATGTTATGCTTTTCTTTCTTTTAGTTTTAGTGGATTTTCCACAGATCTACACTGATAAGCAAAGTTTGCAAGGAAGCCGACAAGCTCATAGACGTCGACTTCGTGATAGAAAACTAATACACTGTATGGTTGGCCAACATTGTGCCCATCAACAAAAAGAAAAGCCAGATCCGGATATGTGTGGACTTTCGGGACCTGGACAAAGCATGCCTAAAGGATGACTTCCCAGTGCCCATCACTAAAGTCATGATTGATGCCACTGCCGGCCATGAACCTCTATCCTTCATGGACATGTCATCCAGATATAACCAGATACGAATAGCCAAACATGATAGAATTCATATGGCCTTCCGATCACCCAAGGGGATATTCAGCTATAAAAGGATGCCTTTCGGCCTCAAGAATGTCGGTGCCACTTACCAAAGGGTGATGACGAGGATATTTGATGAGCTGCTCTATGATAAAGTTGAATGCTATATCGACGATCTGGTCATCAAGACCAAGAAGAAAGAAGATCACTTGAACAACCTCCAGGTGATATTCGAAAGGCTCCAACAATACGAGTTGAAGATGAACCTGTTGAAGTGCACCTTACTAGAGAAGATGATCGGTATGAAAATACAGTCGTTTGACGAGCTGAACCACGTGGTGGCTGAAATCGAAGCTTTCCTAGCAAAGCATGCCTCGACAACAGCCAATGTCACCATGCAAAAAGCAAAGGCAGTAGAGCGATGCTCGGCGCCTAAAGAAGCAAATACCCTTAACATCAAAACATTTGAATAGCAAATAGACAAGGGCATGTGCACCTCACCCTGATAAAATAGAAGAAAAGAAGGAGGGTCCCTCTCTCAGGGACAAGATGAAGAAGGCTTACTCTTTTCCCAAAGAGAAGACTAAAGTTCTATTTGGCTGGGTTACTCGGTACAACAAGATCACTCTGCCTGAGCCAAAGAGGCCAGAGGACTTGAAGAGAAGAGACGGTCTGAGATTCTGCCCCTACCACCAGATGCTGGGGCACCCAATTGAAGACTGTTATGTATTTAAAGATGCAATTGAAGGCACGATAAAGAAAGGGGAAATAGAGATGTGGGAATACAAAGTTGATCCTCTGCAATCTCATAAAGCACCTCTGAGAAGGGCTGCCACCAATATGATATCTCGTCATCAGGAGTTTCCTGAAGAAGTAACAAAAGCTAGCACTCAACATACTTATGAGGCATACTTCCTAACACCTACAAAATAGTAGTAGGGATGGTAGCAGGTCCCTACAAAGACCAAAAAGAAGGTCGTGTCTCGCCCAAAGGTGGGGGCACATGTCCAGGCTGTCATGCCACGTCCGACTCCTCTAGCTCCAACACCAATATGGACCAACCAACCTGCATTGATCAGGATACACACCCACAACCAGAGAAGACAGACTCCGTTGCCGATGAACAAAGAAATCAGCCCGAAATTCCTATGGCTACAAGTCCACATAGATGGGCTAGATGAATATGAACAACTTAAATTGCAGCCCGTGCTAATGAAAGATCATGTTCCTTGGGAAGAATTAGAACAATTTTCTCTAGAACAGAGGGAAGAGCCAAGCAAAGCAGCAAAAGAAGATGACAACCTGTTTTGGGGGCAGGCACCATCCAAGAAAATGTAGAAAAAGAAGAGAAAGGCCCACAAGGGCATGAGAGAGATAGTACTCTCCTGTAACACTCTGTCGGCCCTCTTCAACTTGCCCAGGGAAGAAGAAGATGAAGACATATGCTTCACACCAGCAACTGAGGCAAGCTAGGCCGAAGCCACCACTGCTACCGATGCAACTCGGTCGGGCCGAAAATGGGGGCACTCGCCTCCCGCCAACTACAATATTATCTTCAGAGGGGAGAAACCCTACAAAATACCCTCTCCAGAGGTCAAGGGAGTTCAAGTCCCTCCTCCGCCAGGGATATATAATTAGAGTGGGGGTAGTGGTGGTGTCCTTTGTTTCCTTGAATTTCTGAAGATGTCCAAGGGTAAATAGCCATACCAAGAAACCAGCTCTGCAATCGGGGGCACCCTCTCGCAACCTCAGCAGCTCTCTAGTTAGCCAAATGAAGAGAAGACCAAGCCAATAGTAGGCACTGAGGAATAGCAAGATAGTGTTGCCGTACCACAAGAAAATTGAGTCCTAGAGTCCAATGATCGGTGAATCTGCCATTTTAGGCAGTGTTTCTCACGTTAAATGGTAGATTTCGACCCTATGAGATGTTGGGATTCAATTCCCATCAGTTTGGCTGCATTTGTGCGCGATTTGAGGCCGGTATAAGGTCGGATGCCCACGTGAGTCGTTTTTGGTTGATTTGAGAAAATCACCCATTTTGATGCTATTTTGTGCTTTGTTTGGCTCCTTCCGACTTGTGTAAGGCTGATATCATGTTTATGGTTGTTTCCCCTTTGTTCTGGGACGATTGGGGCGTGGGTCGGGGATTTTCTGTGTGGATTCTTGAAATCTAATTTGGAATGAAGTAGCGATTGTACCAGAGACTGCCACTTGATCTCGGATGAGGAGGCGGCCCTTGGGTGACTGCCATTTGGTTTTTAAGTCAGTTTAGGTTGATTCTAGGTAGCAATCTTGCGAATGACCACCTTCTTGAGTGACGGTCAGCCTAGGACCGCAACCGGGATGGGTTTTCACGTGTTTTCGAGGCATACTAGAGAAGGCGATCTGGCCAAGACCACCACCTCCAGGAGGCGGATCTGGGAAGACCACCCTCTATAAGAGACGGCCTTGGGAAGACCACCTCCTACCTGTTCCCCAGGTAGAGGTCATGAGTAGGCCGCCACCTTCTTGGCCTGTCAAGTAGCGGCCATCTTCTGACCGCCACCTGATGGGGCTATCAGGTGTTGGGTGGTATGAGATGATCTAGAGGGGGGTGAATAGATCCGGCACCTAATTTTTGACCACTAGAGCAGACTATGCAAGAATCAGCTACACAGTGAAGAGAAACTGATGCAAGGCAGACTACTGTAAGGGATGTTAGTAGTGAAAAGATATGAAGACACTTATCCAACAGAAACACCTGTGATAGGGGGAAGATAGAAGAGATGGAAAATGCGCAGCAAGCCACAACACAAGGATTTTAAGGTGGTTCAACTGCCACCAGGTCCGCCTACGTCCACCCCTCACCAACTTGGTGAGGCTTCTACTCTTTGGCCAAATGAGACACACGCACACACGTTGGAAGTCCAGTAGAAACACAAGGACAATCCCCCCCCACACACACACGAGGACAAGTCCTCAACACACACGGGGATGAAATCCCACAAAGGAGAAGTAAAACAAAACAAGAAAATCACGCTGCAACTGTAGCTTACATAGTGACAACTCCCCACACACAAGAATGATAGGTTGTAAGGGAATGATGAAAATAAAAGACCAAACAAGATGCTACAAGTGCAACGATTCTAGACAAAGAAACACTACAAGTGGTGGTGCAAAAACAAAGAAGCAGTTGGACCAGGGCTGGCTAGCTTGACTGTGAATCCTTCTCCTCTCCTCTTCCTTTCTCTCTAATGAAAATATGAACATGCACACCTTTCTATTTTGTTTTCTTTCTCTCTTTCTCATGCTTTGCTCTTCCTCTAGGCAAGCTTGTAACTCCAGCAGTTGTCCTCCATGCAGGGTGTGTCCAATTTTTAGATGCAAGTAACCCACCAGTGGGAAATTTCCCTCCAAAAAACTCACTTTTGAATAATAGGAAGAGACATGATACTTCTTGGTCCAAAACCTGTAATCACCCAATCCACCCCCCCTCTTGGGTGTCATTGATCGCGGGACTTCAAGGTGCACCGACCTTGCCATAGACAGATGCAAAATATGCATCGACCTATCTTCAGGCAGATGCAAAAAGTGCATCGACCTTAGTGAGTACACGTACACACTAGTATCGACCTTATTATGCAGTAATAAGAGTATGCATCAACCTAAGTACATGAAAATGCACTGACATGCTTAATTGAGGAATGTATGGATGCATTGATTGATGAGCTATAAAATTGAAGGATGCAACCCAATGATGTATTGACTCATTGAATATAACAAATGAATGTGTGTTGACCTGTATGATTATGATTGCATGAGTGTGCATTAGTCCTGTATGACAAAATGCATCATAGACCTGTATGGCAGAATGTTATGAATCTTCATCAATCTTGTATGCATGATAATCTTATATGCATTAACTAATGATTAGCTTGCTTTGACCTGGTTTACAAGTGAAGACACAGGATGCATGAATGCACATGATGCATCAACGTGAAGAATCACACCTTATCACAGCAACTTAATATGCATCATGCATCAAAGCAAATGTAACATCAAAGTAAGTGCAAATGCAGACATAATGCAGACACACTCACAGCAAGTGCAACATAAACACATATCACTCATTTAGAATCTATGCATGCCAAAATATCAAATGAGTCATAGTGTTTGACATCATCAAAATCACAAGGTCACAACACTGCGAGCATGGGATGCTTCAAAGGTTGTGTTTTCCATGGTTGTGAACATTACCAACTGGCTTTGGTAATGTTGCTAGGAATAAAGTCCATGATCATCCATCGGTATTAATACATATATATATGATATATGTGGATGTTGCTATTATATATGTCTATATACACTTGGTATATATGATATTCCAAATGGTGTACATATATGTAGCATTAATACTATTGATGAGACCAAAACAAAATTGAATCCCCCAATGAATTCAATATTAGGACGATAAGCCTAAGGCATTAAGAATGACCCATGTAGCCTTCTTTATACTCTAAGTGAGCTATCCTTAGACTGTAAGAGTTTGTTGTACTACCACAAGATTCTCAAAGCAAGGAGACAGAGACTTAGGTTAAGGCTTAGGCCAAACTTTGGGATGGGAAAATGACATAACTTTATTGTGCTACCACAAGAGTTATGTCATAAACCTATTCTCATAACGTAACAAATGGGATGAACCTAACCAAAGCTTGTGATTTGTTGTGCTACCACAAGATCACAAACATTTGGAGGCTAAATCACTAGGAGTTGCAAGGAGTTGCAATTGGCAAGAGTTGCCCACCCATTAAGTATGGGGTAGTTTGTTGTGCTACCATAAGACTACTTCCATTTATGTTAATGGGATCCTAGTACCCACTAGGGCACAGTCGTTGTGTCCCGTCTTTGCATGTCAAGGGTTGTGCAAATTCACCGAAAGTTAGTGGGAGCATTAAATTAGGATTAAAGTCTATTTCTTAAATTAATATCATGAATGTTTGCAATATTATTCTAAATTTGCCTCTTACAATTCCAAACTACAAACAATAAAATATACACAATACACAAATACGCACAATACACACAAATAAATACTCAGGACGCCGAGTCTTCGAGTGAGTCTCTGAGCCACAAGCTCGGTGCGGTCTGGACGGTGTAATGTCGGCTCCGAGTAGTAGGCCCGATGTCCCCACCAACCCTCCCGGGGTGGCTGGAACTCGACTCCATCGAGTAAAGGGGGACATTACTGTGGTAGTGCTCCAATAGATAGGGATCGAGGAGCTAGAGATCTTTCCGGCTGATCCAGGAATCATCAGATGGGGGACGGTCCCGCCAGCGGACAAGGTAGCACTGGTACACCCTACTCCGTGTAGTGGTCACCTGCTCATCCAATATCCTCTCAATTTGCTCGCGCGGTGCTCTCGAGACTGGGGGACGCATAGGGGTGGGCTCACTCTCAATGGGGGGAGGAGGCTCGAAGGGGTCACTAGGAATCACTGTGGGTTCCTTATAGGCCACTAGGTCTGTCACATTAAAAGTAGAGCTAATCCCATATTCGGGAGGTAAGTCCACCACATAAGAGTTGGAGCCAATCTTCCGCAGTATAGGGAAGGGACCATCATTACGGGCTTGCAACTTTTTAACGTCTCTCGAGGGGAGTCGTTCGGGCTGGACCCGTACCATGACCAAGTCACCTTCTTGAAAGTCATGGTGATGCCGATGCGAATCAACCAATCGTTTGTAAGTCTCATTATTGAGATTTATTTGCTTGCTAATTGACTCATGCAGACTCTTGACATGTTGTGCAAATTCTTTGGATGACTTGGATGTTCTAGACTCGAGGGAAAGGGGAATGAGATCTACAGGCTTCCTAGGTTTGTATCTATGCATGACCTCAAATGGATTCATACCTATGGACCTATTGATAGAGCTATTGTATGTAAATTCGACTCTGGGCAAGAGAAGGTCCCAAGTGCCAGAATGATCCCCTACGAGACACCTCAAGAGATTCCCTAAACTCCTATTGATGACCTCTTTTTTTCCATCGGTTTGTGGGTGATAGGCAGTGGAGAATTTGAGTTTGGTGCCAACTAGGTGCCAAAGTGTCTTCCAGAAGTAACTAGTGAATCGAACATCTCGGTCAGACACTATGATTTGGGGGAGACCATGCAGACGCATGACTTCATCAAAGAATAGGTGGGCTACTCTAGATGCATCAGATATTTTGCTACATGCAATGAAGTGGGCCATGTTAGAAAATCGATCAACTACAGCAAGGATGGAGTCATGCTTGTGAGCAGTGCGAGGTTAACCAAGGATGAAATCTGTGGCGAAACAGGATCCGAGTACCGAAAAGGAACCGGCGCGACTCAAACCTCGGCCCGTCGCCCACGAGCCCGAAGACTCGGAAGGGCTAAAAGGATAGGTGTGGTGTATACAGAAATAGGAAATAAAGTAGGACGACAGATATAATAACAGAAATAAACAACTAACTATAATAGAGTCCAGTCCAATAAAAAGTACCATCTAAAGTAGTAAAACGTACCACATGTCAAGTGAATACTCGGCCCGACAAGTTAGCAACTAAGAACCTCCACACAGCTCCCTCGAACCTTGAGGAAGAACGAGAGAGAGAGAGAGAGAGAGATGTAGCAGAAAGGGTGGGGAAGAGTAGGGGCCCGTTGCCTCTGTTCAACCCCAACCCCTTTTTTTTCCTTCTCCTTCGTTCCTCTCACCTTCTTTTCTCCCTCTGTTGTAAGCCCCACTCCATATTTTACGTGAATAAAGGCCTTGGCCTCTTTGCTGCTTCTGTCGTCTCCGTTCGTCGTGTTCACGTGTGCTTGTTGGTTTCTCCCTGAGCCCGGATGACATTTACATTTTCCTTGCCAACGGCCCTCTTTGCCTTGGGCGAGGGCTTCTTCACCCTCCACCAGTCTTTGCCCCTCTACCCCAGTATCCGTGGCCAGTCCTTCAGCCCTCCCTCCATTGCTCCCCTCGAGTCTCCCGGGGTCTATCCAAGGTGTTGCCGTCTGCGGATGCCCGCCTCCAGTTGTTGGGTTCCGCCACCCCATGTGGGCGCGTTCCCCGTATCTCCCTTACGCCCAGGGTCAAGGGGAGATGCTGCCAAAATTTTGTCAGAAAAGGAATAATAACGACAACATAACAAGGGTAAAGGGAAGAGAAGTAACGAATAAATGAAGAATAATTGACGGAACATTTTAACCCAAGGCAAGCGAACCATGAACATCACGAAGAAGTCTGAACTGGATAACAACCAAAGACCCCGAACAAGGAAGAAGGAATAGTCTGTACAAGGCTGGATCAAAATTAAACAAGGAAGAAAAGAAATGCCTTAAAATCATTAGGAGGAGTGGGCCTTGTACCCTTCACCGGCACGCTCAGCCTCATCCTCCTCTGTTTGAAACAAATCCTACACGCACCACGCTTTCCCTTAAAACGACACGCGGTGTGTTCCTCTCCTGAAAAGTTGCACGGGGTTTATCCCCTTCTTTCAAAACCTGCACGAGGCACCCCCATACCCCGTGTACATCTTGCACGAAGTCCATCTTCCTCTTCTTTCTCGTCACTTCTGTACGCGGCGTGCCCCTTCGCCGGTACGCTCCTTCAAGGTCTTCACTGGCACGCTCACCTTTCCCCCCAGCACACACTTGATTGCCTCTTTCTTGCCCCCCTTTTTACCTTCTAAAAAAAAAATTGCATGGGCTACACTTTTGAAACTTGCACGGGGCATATTTTACCCTTTCTTTTTTGAAAACAACACGGGGTTTATTCCATTTTCTCCAAACCTGCTCGAGCTACATCTGTACCCCGTGCAGGACGTGCACGAGGTATGCCCTTAGCCTCGTGCACGTCCTGCATGAGGTCTTCCTCCCTCCCGTTTCAGAAAACCACCCTGTGCACATCCTGCATGGGGTACGCTCCATACCTCGTGCAGAACGTGCACAAGGTATTCTCTTGACCTCGTGCACGTCCTGCATGAGGTCCTCTCCCCTCTTTCTTCCCCCCTTCGCCGGTACAACCCCCACCTCGTGCAGGGTGTGCACGAGGTATGCTCAGCCTTGTGCACATCCTGCACGAGCTCCTTCTCTCACTCGCTTCCTTTCTCTCTCTGTCACGCCCCGGGCGCGGAAGATACCCACGGCGCGACGGAACTTTATATAGAACCACGCTAGCTATACAATTTAGGTCATGGACTCTATTTCTTAAATAGCGCCTGGGATACAGCCACTATTTATTAAATCGCGCATGTGACCCAGCCATTAATTCTTAATTCCGCTTCCAGTTTCAGTGTAAATAATTCTGGGAATTCTTACATTCCTTAATTCAAAATTTGGTTCTTTAATTAGCGCCCATGGCATAGCCATGTTTCAAGAAATAGCACCCTAGATCATGCCATGATTCAACAATTAGCACCCATGATTTGGGTGCCCTATTGAATAAGATGACAGGGTGAGGGTCGCTATTCATTTAAGTGTAAATAATGCATGAACAGTGTCATTTTTCCAAATAAAAGGATTTTGTAGGAACAAGTACACGTATAGGAAGAGAAAAATATCAGGAGTCTAGTACTATGACCATGCATTGGATTAGAGGTAATGGTTCATAGTTATTAAATTTTAAACATGATGATTTATCTAATTAAATGGAATTAACTACTGCTTAACAATTGCATGATGATGAATAGCGTCCCATAGATGGGCGCACTATTCCAAAAACTCAGAAACCTCATGTTAAACCAACGAAATCCATCACTAGAACAATATATGCATGTTCATGGTAGGAATTTAATTATCTTAGGCTTAATACTTGAGAACACCTACCTTGGATGTTGATTTGGTTGATAATCGGTTAAAGGGATTGAAGAATAACAACAATTTATCATCAGAACTTTAGCAGATGATAACCCAAATAAAGGGACCCAAATTCTAGATATCCTCAGAACACCTCTACTTTGGTTCCATAAGGAGAGAACCCTTAGCAACAGCCAAAGATATCCTGGAAGAGGAAGATGACTATAGCTTCAAATAGAGGATGGAGAACAGTAGCTTCGATATTCAGTTTATGAAGCAGAGGAGTTTGGCGAACGGCAGCAATCTTCTTCAGCAGTAGAAGATCAGCCGCAGAGAGGGAGATCTCCTAATAGCAGCAGGTACAAAGAGATATAAGAGGCTCTTCTTTGTACGTAATAGCAGGGAGAATTAGGAAGGAGGAGTAATAATCTCCTTAGCAGAAGATCACAACCTCTACGTGAGGTTCTTGCAAGAAGAGAACAGCAATAGGTGAGGAAGCAATATTCCCTCACGCCTGGCACAGCAACAGAAGAAAGAAAATTACTTGCAGAATAGCAGGTCGACGTTGAGAGCTAGAAGGGTTGGTATTTATAGGGTTTGGAGAGTTTAGAGTTTGAGTGGGATTAAAACTTCAAGCAAGAATCCTAATAGTATTAGAATTTCCCCAATTTAATCCTTTCCAAAACACCAATACTTTCCAGTTCGAACCGGAGGTTTCTTTATTTTAACTGTAAGAAATTGGCGTCCATACCAAAGCCATGTTTTAAAGTTAGCGTCCATGTAGTAGTCATGTTTTAAGAAATAACGCCCATGTATAAGTCATTATTAAAGAATTAGCGCCCCTCATACGGGCGCTATTCACCTTTTCACATTGATTTGAAATTTTTGTAATGTTTGGGGATTTTTATCTTTTTTATTTGATGGGGTATTCTCATGAAATTTTATTGGTAAGATCATTCTATTTTTCTCTATTTTCACGTGCTCATGCCCTAGGAGTATGGATAGAACACTCCTCGCAGATGGTTCCAGATGACTCCAGGCCACGTGTCACAATCATGGCTTATCCTCTGTTTTTGGATCACATGTATTCTTTAAACTCAGAGAGCAAACGACCTGCCAAAAAGAATAATTATCCAGTTAAAGAATTGCATAGAGTCAGTATAACGTCAGAGCAAAATTGCACAGTCTTAATAAATAGTTATGTTAAAATGTGCATAGGCCCTGCACGGACTTGACTTAGCAAAATGCAACCGGGCACTATTCATGCACGGACTTGGAATGTTTAACATACACGAACATGCATGGACTTAGACATATGCACAGACTTGATGGTTGCATAATATGCACAGACTTTAGACATGCACGGACTCAGTTGGAAATATAAAATGTGCACGGACTTCTACATGCTCAGACTTGGTATGAACAAAAATGCACAGACTTCTACATGCTCAGACTTGGTATGAACAAAAGTACTCGGATCGGTTTTGACATGATCCCGAACGGTGGATTCAAAGCTGGCAGTTGAGCTCGCATTGTGATTTTCGATGCGGTTTAGTCACCTCGATGCTTAGTTTCTTCGGTGGAGGTTGGGAGACGGATTGCCACTTCCTCCTACGCGTTTTCCCTGCTTTTGTGCGTGGTTTGGTGCTTGAACGGTCTAGATCAGGTCAATTTAAGCAAAATTGTTATTTTGGTGGTTTGTAGGGTTTGTCAAAAAATGGTGACGATTTGTAGCATAATTATTGTCAAAATGACCGTCGGGATGTTAGGATCTCGTACCCGCTAGTTTCGTGTCAATCGGTTGTCATTCGAGGCTAGTAGGAGTCCGGGAACCTCGGTGACTCATTTTGGGTCGATTCGTTGGAATCGCCCCGATCTCGCGATTTAATGTGTGCATGTGGACTTTTAAGCTTCCAGAAGTTGTTTTTCATCATGTGGCTTTGTTTCCCTTGCGCTTCGACATGAATGGGGAGTGGAACATGCCGATTCTACTTTTCCACTATTTTGTTCGTCAGACCTGTGTGGTGGTCGTACCAGAGATCGTCACCATCTCTAATGGTCCTATGATAGACCGTTACATGCCTTTGAGCGTGTGGGTCAGTTCAATTCTCTCTAATAAGCCTTGTCATTCTCGAGGTTCATGTCAGTCGGTTCTCTCTAATAAGCTCAAGTTTTCTACCCCCTAGGGAGTAGGAGAGGTCTGAGGAGATCAAAGGGAGTCCAGAAGGTGCTACCTCATTTTGCCACACGATCGGTAGCCCGAGGAGGCACCACCCAAGAAGAAGACAAGAACCGAAGACCTAGGTCCAAGTGTGAGCACTCTGGTGGAAGAGTTATACCTCATCCAGGTAGGAGACGACCCAAGTAAAACGCTGAAGATCGGGGCGACCCTGCCCGACCACGCTAAAGAAGCCTACATAAACTTTCTCACTGCCAACCAGGATGTTTTCGCTTGGTCTAAGGATGAACTCCCCGGAATCCCACTAGAGGTCATCATACACCAACTTAGGTTGGACCCGACCTGCCGACCGGTTCAGCAATGCCGAAGGCATTGTAACCCTGAGTGACAAGCCATTATCAGGGAGCAAGTGAGTGAGAAACTATGCTCAGGGATACTCAGGCCGACTCAGTACCCAGGTTGGGTGGCCAATGTCGTCCTAGTTCCCAAGAGCAATGGGAAGTGGTGGATGTGTGTGGATTATACCGACCTCAACAAGGCTACACCCAAGGATAGCTTCCCCATGTCGTGAATCAACCAGTTGGTCGACGCTACGACCAGGCACGAGATGTTGAGTTTCCTAGATGCCCACTTTGGGGACCACCAAATTAGCATGCATAAGCCCGACTAGGACAAGACCATGTTTGTCACCGACCAAGGCCTTTATTGCTATACTTGTATACCTTTCGGATTGAAGAATGTAGGAGCAGCTTACCAGCGGCTCGTCAACCATATGTTCAACTCACAGATCGGCCGCAACATGGAGGTCTACATTGACGACACGCTCATGAGGAGCCGCTGAGCACTTGGAAGACTTGGCAGAAACATTCACTACACTCAGAGGGTACCATATGAAACTTAACCCAGCTGAATGTTCATTCGGGGTCAGATCAAGAAAGTTCCTCGGGTTCCTTGTCACTCACTGAGGCATCGAGGCCAACCCCGACCAAATCCATGTGGTACTAGAAATGAAGCGACTAGGATGACTAAGGGAGGTACAGTGCCTCACCGGGCATATCACCGCATTGACTCGATTCCTATCTCGAGCAGTCAAGAGGTGCCTTCCCTTCTTCCGACTGATCAAGCAAGCCAATAAGGCGACAGAGAAGAAAGGACAAATTGACTGGGATCAAGAGTGCGAGCAGGCATTTGAAGAATTAAAATGCTACCTGGCAACTCCTCCCATAATCTCCAAGCCACACAAGGGAGAGCAATTATTCCTATACCTGTCAGTGACGCCGAGCACGATGAGGGCCGTACTCACTCGAGAGGAAGCTGGCATCATGAAGCCCGTCTACTACGTTAGTCAACCGCTGCAAGGACAAGAATTCCAATATTCACGAACTGAAAAGTTTGCCTTAGCCTTAGTTACAGCCACTCGCAAGCTGCGCCCATATTTTTTGGCTCACCTAATCGTCATCCTCACCGATCAACCACTACTATAAATCCTATAGAACCCTAACGCTTTAGGAATTCGACGTCAAGTTCTGTCCGAGGACTGCGATCAAGGCCCAGGCCCTCACCGACTTCGTCACTGTTGACACTAAAAATATTCCTAATTTTTCCTAACTTTTGCTTCTGTAGTGTCTTAAGTTCTTATCGAGTGCTCCTGTGTCGACAGAGAAGAAAAGAAATAAAAGAAGAAAAAGAATGGCAAAAGCCGAATAAAAGATGAGACCAAAGAAAAAGAAGAAAAGATGCTTGGCTCCGACAGACAATCGCTAAAGCAAGTCCCGAGAGTTCAGAAGAATATTCGAGATCATTCCCAAAGAAACAAGCAACAACCCAGACAATAAGTACAAGTAGGTCGATTGGCCAACCTTCACAAAAGAAGAAAGTAAACACAATTGGGCCTAGACAAATTAAATGGGCCAAAAGATGCTAGAAATGGGTTGAACGAGTTCCAAACTGGCGTGGCCCATGTTGATCCGGAGGCATGTTAAGCCGACGCACAAAAAGCTCCAAGGCCGATTAATCCGGCGTGTAAAGTCCCGCGCCGTTCTAAGCTCAGCTCCTTCTCCTCTATAAAAGCCCTCGCTTCGAGCAAAAAACCCTAAGACGAGAAGAGGGAGGAAAAGAGGCATACTGCTGAGGAGAAAAGAAAAGAGAGAACAACAGAAGAATAGGAAAAAGCCAGAGCAAAAGGGGATACATGGAGAGAATAAAAGAAGGAAGAGGGAGGTTGAGAGGGATACGAAGCTCAGTGAGATCAGAGGGGAGGATCGTGCTGCTATTACTGCGGAAGGTGGGTTTACCACTGAACAGTGCCCGATCTGGGCTACAGTCTCCCTTCCCCTTCTCTATTTCTTTTATTCCTTCCCTGTTGATCGAGTGTTGTAAGTTCCTCCCTGAAATTTCTTATATTATGTATTTGTTTTGTTACCAGAAACGAATAAATGAATCGAAGTTGTTTGGTTCATCGGTTTGAGCATTTCACCCATTTCTCCTCTTCCCTTTCTATCTCTCTCTACGTTTATGTGATAGCCAGGGCGCATCCATGGGTCGGACGAGTTGCCCCTTTGGGATTATATGTGTTGGATGCTTCCCAATAAGTTTCTATGATCTAAATCCCCATGAGATGCCAGGGATCCGTCAAATCTCTTAGATGCGGTCCCTGGACATCTTGGATAAAGGTGAAAATAGCTCTGATGCCTTCAATCTAATATTATCTGTCAATGTTCACCGCCCAGGACTGTGGTAGTATTTTTGCTACCATTTCATCAATTTAGCCCTACATAAAGTGAGAGGTTCAT
>JANBPO010003484.1:0-24537 GCA_024336825.1 Amorphophallus titanum | reverse complement strand
AAAACTCTAACCCTAGAATTCAAAATTTGAAAGTTGGCAATGTTGAATCGGTCTTCCGCGATATCCTCACGGGATTCTCTCCCTCACCCTTCCTGATCGACACCACGACCCTAGGAGCCCCTTTACCACTATAAATTGAAGGCCTACACTCCCAAGAACTCCATTTTGCTTGGGCGGCTGACGACGTGCGAGATCGAGAGGGTAGTTTGATGAGCAAGGCGATGGTTTCATCTAGGGTTCTAGTAGCGTCGACCTCTTCTTAACTCGTCTAACAGTAGGTTTCTCTCAGGCCAAACTCTAATCAATCTATACCATCTTGTTCGTCTTTAAGTGCTCTTTCCGTGGATAGTATTTTGCCCAATTTGCATTTCATGCATCACTTGCCATGTGGCTTTTAAACGGGATCTGTCGGTGCTCGCCGGAAGGCGGGGCTTGGTTCAGGTTGCAGAACTACAATGACCACGACCTGAGATCGTGGCCCGCGATAGACCACTACCTTCCTAGCAGTTTTTTTTGAAAATAATCAAAGGTGGTCAGATCATGGTCAAAGATTGACTGCTACCATCAGGTAGCGGCCCTGCCTAAGCTGCATTCTGCCCACGGGTTCCAACAACCCATATTTCCTCGTGTTCTGGTTTCTGCAAGTCTGAGGCAAACAATAATTTACATAACACACGTAAATAACTAGGGTGCATGAAAGTTGGTTAAAATCTTGAAATATGATCATGTTCTTGACCCCTTGATTATTTCCTTCCATACTATTCCATGAAAATAGTAGATTAAGTGCTGTAATCAGTTAACATTTGAATTAATGTATTCTCCCTGTTTGCTAGTCAATGTTACTTAAGATATTATTAGGATTGTTTAAGGGTCACACCACTCCGGTGGTGGTGACTTACTGATTACTACCATTTTTTTATCATTTTCTAAACCCTATTTCTTGGGATAGTTGGGACTCTCCATCGGATATTTCTTCCATCGGACTAGAATCGCTATGGCAAGGCCTCCGCAAGACTCCGCGAGCTTGGGATTCCCACTAGAATGCCGACCAGGTTGTACCTTGAAAATCTGAACCCCTTATTCGATCGAATTTTTAGTGGGCAGACCGAGGTTGTGACTGAGTGCTGCCCAATTTCATCCAGAATGTGACCCTTTGAGGACCGCGACCAACAAGTCACGGCCGCATGACTGACCGCATTCTTCTTCGGGCTGATTAGTGTGCCAGTCCTGTTTCAATCGACCGAACCCTATTTTTAGCCGACCTATAATGCCTCGGTCGACCATTTTGTTGTAGACTAAACCCTTTCTTCAATCGATTGATGTTTCCCAGGTTGACTTATGTCCCTATTTGTTGACTGAACTCTGTTTTAGTCATCGGGCATGGCTTCTATCGACTGACATCTTGACCTGAACACGGCTTTGACTAGACCGCTACCTTGAGACTGCAGTCTATCGCTAGACTGTGATTATCTTTACCCACCTTGTGAGTCGACACATGTAATGCCCTAGATCTTTATTGGATCATTATTAGGTCTTTCGGATCCTTTTTGGAGAGTTTTGGATCGCTTTTGTAGCTCCCGATAACAAATAGCCCATCTAGGACTAGAGGAAAATTCACCCCTTGGGTCAAACCCCAGGTTAGCCAGGATCAGGAAAGAAGCGGTCGTTCCTAGACCATTTATATACAGACATGGTCAAGCCAGGACTGCTATCGGGATTAGGTGATCAGGTCAGGACCATTTCTATCCAAAGTCGATGCCAGAACTAGATAAGGCTCGACATAGAGTAACATCTATAAAAACGTGGTCACATGAAGTCTGCTACCTTACAGTAGTAGTCGCCTGATGGATGTTATTATCTAGTTTACAAAAATACGTCGATAGTTTAAGTGCTTTCTAGATGATTGGGCTTTAAGGGTACAACCAGCTCAATGTCCTAGTGGGAATCCCAGGGTCGTGGAGACTTACAGAGGCCTTGAAAAGTGATCCCTTAGTCAGATAGAAGGAATATCCGGCGGAGAGATTCACAAGTCCAAGAGGTGTGCCTATAAGTGTGAACTGTAACTAATGACATCATATCGGAATACATGCCTTGTACTTATGAAAGACTAGCAGATGAGAGTGAGATATGTGAAAACAATGATCCATTAATCCACATAACAATTCCACCAATCATAGGAAATATCATTTAATACAATACTATATTGTTTGGCCAAAATTAACATATAATGAAATTAAGTTTAAAACATGCTCATGCTAATCAAAAGGTGCCTAACATGTTTAGGACATAATCAAGTGGAATATGGCATAATCATAGCACATCATTTCATAAAAATTAACCAAAGTTCAGGCTAGTTTTTTGAACCAAATTGTAGCCATGGAAAAGACTGCCTTATATAGACGTGGTCGGTCGCGAGATCGCCTTTGCAAAGACGTGGTCATTAGAGGACCGCCTTCTGCCTTCCAGACAACAAGGTCAAAACCCTGCAATTAAGGCCTATTCTAGGGTAAGTGATGCATGAAAACTCTAGTAAAGATGAAGGTAAGTCATGGTAGAAAGAAAGTAAGACATGGAGATGCATAGATTTACGTGAATTAAATCAAATTATCATATTCTTCTTACGAATAAGGTTCATGTATGTAGAAATAAGCCTATATGTGCAGTGAAAACAAATCATAAAATTCTTCACTTGCAGGGCATGAAATGACAAGCAATCAAAGGGATTTTATTCCTAACACATTAATTTAGCTACCCATGAGATAACCTACCTTTGGAAGTGCTCCTATAAATCAAATTTCTAACTGTAAGTTGGTGCTGGCGCCTGCGCGTCCTGCATGGAACCGGCTACTTCATCACCTTCTATCTCTTCAACCACTCGTCCTAAAGTCACCAAACTTGGAGGGTAGGTAGAAGATACAAAGGACAATAGTAAGTTCTAAAGGTAGGACTTGAACTAACCTTGTTTAGGGCTTCTAATCTCCTCTTCTTCCCTATACAGATGCACTATCTTTTGTGCAAACTACAGAGGGACAGCGACTTCTGGGGCTTCTAGCTCCTTGAAGACTCGACCTCCTTGCACGAAAATTGGAGGGGTGTTAGACAATACAAAGGAGAACAAAACCTTCAAAAGGCCTTACCTGAGATAGTGTCTCCTTACCTGACATAAATTCTAGGGCATTACACCAAGGGTGCCAATTTCACTCCTATCTGCCTCTAGATCTGGGCGCAATAATTATTTTCGTGGAGGCGCACAGATCTATTCTGTGAATAGGCCAGCAGAGTAGTCGACCGGTTAAATCTTGCAAAAAGACACCGGCTCAGATTTGGCAGCCGCTGACCTTAGGGAAAGAAGATGGATCTCCGACCAATGTCCCAGCCAACCGCCACGGCCAGAAGGTGACCAGAAGCGGCCGTTCCAAGTGTCGAGTTCGCTTGCTGTCTAGCGAGTTGGAACAATACCGAGTCAGACTAGCAGCCCGCCTCCTGCCCGAAAGCCCTTGCCACTTGCTGCCTGTCAACCTGAGTTCGCTACTCCCGGGTCCCACTGTAGCTCTTTACCTCCTTGCGTGGAGTGGGTATAAAATTCACTACTGTAACTATTGTTTAATTCCTGTACCGAGAGTACGAGTCTTGGCCGGGATCGTCTTCCCCACGCCCGGAGCGTGGAGGTATCACCCTTAACTCTCTCAGCATTTTGCTTATTTCATATATATTCGTGTGTCGCTACTTGAGTGTTAGGAGATCTAGCTCATTCCAAATTTTATCACCGCTGCGATAGTGAGTGAGTGTGACCCGTCCCGTGACTCAACCCGAGCACGCGAAAGAGCCGAACACCCTTGACTCACTGCCGATTTCTCAATCGCGCAGATCCACACGTTTCCCTCGCTAGGGACAAGTCGCGAGCTTGCATAGAGTCCTAGGTTTGCATCTAAATTGGTACCGAGTTCGCCATCTCGTCCCGGATCAAATTTGGTATCAGAGCGAGTTTGAGTCTAGGGTAGTCACCAAAGCACGGTCTAAATCTATCTAAGGGTTTGCATTTCACCCCAATACCCAGTATATCAAAAGGAGTTATTGGAAAGATAGGTTAAGCCTATTTGGAAGGTAGTCTCCTTGCATGAGATTGGTCTTCGGATTGATATCTCCGTCACGTACTGGATATTGGTTAAGTCTAGGTTCATCATTTCGCATTGGTCCATCTAGATAGGTCGTAGTGAGTCACCCCTTAGCTCCCTTTAGGTCCCCTTGCATGCCCACTCGTGGAGGTACACAGTACCATCGCCCTGACACTATGGGTGAACCCCGAGGTGCCACCCAGGGAGGCTGATCTCTGGAGGACATGATGGCTCTACTCATGGAGCACATGGATAGGTCCGAGTAAACTCTTAGGGAGCATACCGATCGCATGGAGAGCCGACTCAAGGCCATGGAGGACCGCGTTGAGGCTTCCGACCGATCTGTCCGTCTGGTTGGAAGGCTAGAGAGTGTGGAGAAAATCCCCCGCCGGGAGCCTTTCGAAGCTGTTGCCCTCAGGCGCCTGCTTCCCAGCCCGGCCCACTTAGGGCTGAAGAGCGACGACCACGTGCCCTCAACCTTGAGGACTATGAGTCCGACAACGATTCTGGGGGAAATGGCCGACGCTGACGTGGTCATCGACCATAGAGGGATGATGAGGACGAGCGGATCCTCAGGATGGTGCGAGCAGACCCTCTCACTTTTGATGGGTCCTTGGACCCGAAGGCCTTCTCGGACGTGGCTCTCCACGACTTGCTGGCCAATGGAGGGCAAAGTTGGTTTTGAGGTTAAAGGGATAATGGAGGGCCGAGGTGGCGAGAATAGGAGGTTGATTGGAGATGGCTTAGTGATGGGCCTGGCGGGGGCCAATGACATGGAGGTTGATGGTGGTATAATGGTGAGAGATTTAGTGGGAGGTTCGGCGAGGGCCGATGTTGTGGAGGGTGTAGGAGTTGGAAGTGCAAATGAAGGAGGTTTGGTGTGGAGAAAGTGCCAAATTTTAGGGGTGCAGGAGGTTTGGAGGATATGAGATGGTTCGTGATGGACCGGTGTAGGTGATTGGAATATCGACCCATCATTGTAACACTAGTAGGTCTCAAAAGTGGGGATTGGATTAGGGACGGTGGCATCGTCCTGAGCAGGGAGTTCTTCGGGTGGTGGAGGAAGAGGAAAGCGAAGGAAACTCAGAAGGGGTGCTTGAAGAACTTCATCTTGACGTGCCATCTTCAATTCTTCATCTGTCGGCTCTTCATTGTCGGACTCAAGCGGACACCATGGTGGAAGAGTATTGATGGGTGATGGGGGTGTGTAACGTTGTGGAGGATTTTGTGCATATGGTTGTGGAAGCGGAGGCGGAGGGCCATATGGATGAACATGGTGAATAGGTGGAGGGCGGATGGCGTCCACTTGGTTATTAAAACCTGCCAACTCTTGTTCACTTGAATTATTGATGCCATAATCATCTCTCCTCTCCTTCCATTCTTTTTCCATCTTTGTAATGTTGTTCATGAATGCGTGAAGAGGATTGACTTGAGGTGGAGGATGAGACGAGCGCGGGCTCGTGACCTTCTTTAATTGTTCCTCCAACGAAGTGATTTTATCAAGGAGAGACTATTGGAGGGGTGTAATATGAGAAGTAGAGGGTTGACATGGTGGCCTTGAAGTGGCAGCGTATGATGGCCGTGGAGGGGGGTTGACGGGCTGACCCAAAGGACCCGGTCGGACAGGGTTGCAAGAAATATGGGGGTCCCAGGGCCGTAAAGAGGGAGTAGAAGGAGGCGGGTGATGGACCACTCGGGGAGGGATTTGTGTAAAAGGAGACGGGTGATGGGCCACCCGAATCAGAGTATGAACAGAAGAGGGAGGCGAGTGATGGGCCACCCGAGCGGGAATATGAATAGAATAGGGAGGCGGTGATGGGCCACCCGCATGGCAGTGGAAGGAAGATGAGAAGAAGGAGATGCACTTTCAACAATGGCCTTAAGGGATTGGATTTGTTGAGGGGTAAGATGATCTATTGCATGTAGAATCTGGGTAGCCTTCTCGTCCTGGGGAGGAGACGGTCCCATGAGAGTAGCGGCTCGGGACGAGGGACCACAAGATTGGAAATTACTTATACGTCGGGCAAGACCATGTGAATGAGGACGTGGACCCTTGAAAGAACTGTCATGAGAATTATATTGAACATGTTGAAATTGAGGAGTGTAAGATATGCTAGGTTGATCATCCTCATGACTATAATTGGAATTAAACATGTTGGTTTGATTATCAAAGTAAAACATCATGCAAACAATCAATATTCGATCCATATTCCTATGAAGAAACATGACGATATAGCCCTCATAGAGTGCTGTTTCTAGCCTCTTTTGAGAAATTAGTCACTTTTTGGCTTTAGCGTCCAAGAAAGTAGATGCCAATTTGAATGGGCGACCGAGTGCATGGACGCCAATTCTTCGTACCTATAGCTATTTCTCAGAATGAGCAACCACTATAGTGGACGCGAATTCTGAATTAGCGGCGGTCATGATGGATGCCATTATCCCAGATTTTCTTATGTCTCGGGTTTTTACATAAGTCATCCCTACATGAATTCTGTCCTTGAAATCTAAAATTCTGTGAATCTACCTTATTATCCTACAAAGGTTTATTCCTTGAAATTCCATTGGCTATATCCATAAGTGGATGTCTAAATATTACATGACCCAATGCCTATGCATATAGGGCCCGATCTGGTCCTGAGAGGAGCACCCAAAAGTACTTGTGTCCATGGGAGTTTAATGATCACGGTGTGACATTGCACCGAAGTACTTGTCTATCTAGAATGTATGGCATTCCACACTCTCTCATGCTTGACTTGACTTGTCGTGATATTACTTGCGTGGCCCAGAACGGGAGAGTACTTGCTTGCTTTATATAGCCAATTATTGTGACCCGACTTGTTAGCACTTGCTCGGAACACTTGATATTATGTACTTGTATACCTGATATTACTTGCTTGGAAACCCTTTATCTCCTCATGAAAAAGTGCAATATTATTGAAACTTCCTTTCTCTGATATTCTCTAATGTTCTTGCATCCATGGGCATGCCACGTTAATTGATTGGTTAATTACTTAAAGCAATGCCTAGGATAGAGATATAATTCTTACTGAGTGTTCACTCACCTAGTTTTTCCCCACTTTTCAGGTAACTCGGACACCGACTCGCAACCAGATGGGGATGACAATGAGTGAAGAGCATAGAGCCTCCAAGCGTCGTGTCATTATGTCGAGTCTTGCTACGTTGTGCCTTTCCTTTAGAGTCCATGTCACTCTATATCTCTTGTTTATTCAAGTCATGATGTAAACTTATCCAGGCTTGTATCCTGTTTATGGATGCGGATCTTAGTTATGTGGTTATTGACATTTTTTGGTCTGGTAAGTTGTGGCAAATAAATTATTGGAATATGATTGTTATTCATTACTCTTGTCTTTACTGCACTCTATCGTTATGTCAAAATTCATATCGCTCTGATTGATATGAAGGATATAAACTCGTCGCGTCTTTAGGTTCCTTCCACGCTCAGGGCGTGACAGATACCACTTGATGTGGCACAACCCAAGGGTGACGTGGAATGATTTGATGATCCTAGGACCTAGACTTACAAGCATAGAAGGACAATCAACAGACTCATGCTAGTGGCTCACTCGCACGGCGCATACGATCTCCCGATGGTAACCGGGGGATGATGGCAAGGGTCCGAGGTGGGACCCAATCATTCTAGGGGACTTAGCTGGCTTAGGCTGACCCCTAAGGGTCTGGGATTCCCAACTTCGTGGGCGGCTGACACGCCAGTGAGTGGGTTTGGGTGGCTCTCACTCACGGTTTGCGGTGGGAACACTAAGAGTATCATTGCAAGCTAAACTTCTATTGTTGGTGCCCTCCTCTTCCCATGTTACCTTCCAGTTGAATAATAATTTCTCTTCTAACTTGAGTTGAATATGTTCTTCATTGCAGACATCCAGGTCACTTGAAATAGTGGGTGTCAATGCTCTACGCCTCACCCCATTCTAGGTCTAGGCTATAAAATTCCAGGCACAACCCAACCCATGTGTTTGTAGAATAATTTACATTCTGTATAAAATATTAGAGATTATATATATCATATAAAATGGGCCTCATAAAGCCCAAGCCTATAGAAAAATAAGAAGGATATTTATCATTAAACATATAAAAATAGACAACATGGCCAGACTGGCTGGACCCTTTCTCTTTGTGGGCCAACTTTGTTGGCATGGGTCCATTGTGAGAAGGGGCCAGTCTGTTGACACCCCCAGTGACTTGAAATGGGCTCTGTATTCCATGTATGTGCAATCCTGAGGTTTTTCACAATGCTTGCATATTTAATCCAACAGTCTTCCTTTTTCTGATGTTCCCATCTAGATGCCTTCCATCTTGATTTGTATACTTTAATAGGTGAAGTTACTAGCTGTATAATCTTGCACCGCCTTTGATTGCACAATCTGGTAGCTTCTTTTCTTTTTAATATATAGTATACTCAATACTTTGTGGATTTTATATCCCAATTCTCTTTTTGACCCTTGATGTAACTTAAATGAATGCAGGCCATTCTCGGTTGAATTTCAGGTGTCCATAATCATCAGTTTCCAATCAGAGCTGTCTAAATTGTACCCTAAAGCTGACTTCAGAACTCCAAGACCGTGGGTGTGTACCAGCATTTGCCTCCATCATAAAAAAAAAACTTGTAATGAAATTCCATTTTGTTAACTTTTATCTTGTTTTTATCTTCCTCAGTTAGCAATGGAGACTCTACCACTTACAGTGTACCGAACGAGTGATCGTGAATACTGATAAGCAACTTTGCGGATTTGGGGACCATTGAGGCTGCTTGTCAGTGACTGAAGCTTTGTCACGACCCCCTTTAAAAATCTGCGAACATGGAGGGGCAGTGCAAGATGACTTTCAACTTCTATGGATCAATTTGTCAGGCTTGAGATAAAGTGGTGGCGGCAAGGGATTGATGTTCTCAATTTTTCTTCAGATCTCATGAGGAGAAGTTTGAAGTGTTGAAAATTTGTACTCCTGCTGCTCGTTGGTTCTGCCTTGTGTTTGCGAGTGATATTTCTCCTATTTCCTAAGTGGCAGCTCATGTGTGTGTATTTCATCATTTCGGGCTGCTTTGACATCCGATTAGGGCAGGAGAGCAGATGAGAGAGAGAGAGAGAGCGGTGGGCCCCGTCTCTCCCTCACACAACCCCGCTAAGTGGGGCCGGTTAGCGTGCTCGGCCCCCTGGGGTCGAGATGTTAACCGCAACCGGTTAGCAAAGTGGCCCTTAATGATATTTTTGAACCTTCTAGTTAATAGTGATGGTATATATAGTATTTGACAATTAATGATAGTAAATTTGATATTTTATATCAATGTTCATAACATTCGTCACAGAAAATCTAGGAGTAATTTGGTCATCCTTGTTTTGATGATGTCAAAGGGGGAGAGGTTGTCTAGTCATTGTGAGAGAGTGACAAATCACTGTATTGCATACAGGGGGAGAGATTGATGTAAGGGGGAGATATGAAGAGGGAGAGAGTGGAAAGAGCGTCAAGTTAGGAGAGATTGATTTAAGGGGGAGAGAGTCATTGTGAGTAATATAGTGTCAAGTCGGGATAGATTGATATGCTTGTTTGTCTGTTCACAATGACTTATTCATCATAATGACTTATTTATCATGAATACTTTTCATTCATAGCTCACAATGCCTTATAGTTGCCATCATCAAAAAGGGGGAGAATGTTATACACCACTTGTTTTGATGATGACAAACTATAAGTCATTACATCCAATAATTCATTGAATTCAGTTCTTATGCATTATATACATGTGAAATGCAAGTGTAAAGGTCAAAGAAATTCAAGAAAAGGGAAGAGAAGTAGTCAAAAGTCTCAAAAGAACAAGAGTCCTACACCTATGGTGCAAGAGTCGACTTCCAGGGAGATGGAAGTCAACCACAGAACTCAGCCAGAACCTGGACTGAAACAAAAGTCAACACCGACGGCCTCGAGAGTCGACTTCAGGTTCAGACAGAAACTAGGTTGGTTCGGGCAGTTGTTGAGAGTCGACTCTCAAGGCCTTATGAGTCGACCACCGCTGGAGGATCATGTTAAAGCCCTAAAATCAAACCTCGCTGGTTCAAGATCCAAAATCTAGGTTGGAGATCTAGGATGGTGTGCGATTAAAAGTGTCAAATGTAAACATATGGGAGAATCTTCAAGCACCTCTGTAGTTGTACCAGAATAAGACCAAGTCTTCCAACCTCCCGCTGAAAAGTAGGAGAATCTCTCATCCAGCAAATCCGTAGGAGACTTTGTGAACAGATTTTTGAATATCAGAATTATTATGTTGGGCACGAAAGAAAGAAAAAAGGAGGGCCGAGCAACAGAGAAGAAAGTGGGTGTGCGATCAAGAAGAAGGCGTGCAGCCCACAAGAAGAAGAAGAGAGACGAACCAGAGAAAAAGGCCACCTTGAAGAACAAAGAGAAGGAACACCCAGAAGATCAAATCATCCAAATCTAACCTCATTCTGCTCATGCTAGTTCAAGGCAAAGAATCCAACCCCTTTGTTGGTCAGAACTGAAGAGTCAAAGTGTAGCAGAAGTTCTCCATCAGATCGAAGCAATCAAACTATTGGGGGATGATTTCTATTCGATTTGCATTTCATTTAAATATTTTTTTTATTTCTTTTATTGTTCATGACTACATTTGGATTGATACCTATGTTTGTAGTAGGGTGTTCAGATTGAGCACTGGGTGCTCAGATCTGGGTCAAGCTGTGAGTCAGCGTTCTACAAGTTGTGAGGCAGCGTTCTTAAAGCTGTGAGTTAGTGTTCTGCAAGCTGTGATTTAGCACTTTTTAAGCTGTGTGTCAGTAGTGAAGCCTCACTTGGTTGAGTGTGGGGTGGGCGTAGGTCTCGAGGTAGAGACCGAACCACCTTAAAATTCGGTGTCTCCTTGTGATTGTTGGCTTGGCATTGATGGTAGATGCATGCTTAGAAATTCTCCCGTACTTGCTATATATAATTGTGGAAATTACTTGATTGGGCGCCTCTATAAGAGGGCGCTATTCACTAAAATGAAGGAACCATCTAAGGCGCCATTTTCCTGATTCCCTATTTTCTCCCGAGTGATTCCTGTGACCCATTACTGAGGGTTCCTATTGGCACTATATCTCAAACCGTAGATGTAGTCTCACGTTTTCACGATGATTCACGCTTACCCTACTAACTCTCGGTGATGAATGAGCACTCCGCGGGATATTCCCTCCTTCAGACTTGTAATTTCATCATAGAGATCTCCGTAAGTCTACGTGAAGCCTTGGATTCCCTCAAGGCCGCCGAGTAGGTTGTACCCTAAAAACCCATGACACCGTGTTCTATCACGTCACTCTAAAGAAACGTGATGCATTAGCTCTCTTAGAGTGCTGTTCTGGCCTCTTTGAGAATTGTTCTATCTGCCAATAATTAGCTACACCGACTTGGGCGCCAGAATGAATTGGTGACTTGTCCTGTGCCATTAGTCTCCTGATATAGCGACCTGAGCCTAGGTGCTATTTCATCCAGCTTGTTCTATTCACAGGAAGTAAGCGACCATTCATATGAGCGCTATTTTTCTGAAATCTTGGCAGCCTGATAGGCGCTATTCACCTAGTTTTATGATATGACTTGATTTCCGGAATGATTAACGAGGAGTCATACTTGTTCAAAATTCTATCATTGAATTCCTTTGTTCGTGAGATCTATCTTATCATCCTACAATGGTTGTCTCTTGGAACTCTATATTGACTATAACTATAGTGGATGTCAAAATATGCATGACTCAATGCTTGCGCATATAGGGCACGATCTGGTCCTGAGAGGAGCACCCGAAAGTACTTGTGCCCATGGGAGCTATATTGATCATGGTGTGACATTGCACCGAAGTGCATGACTTGCTAGATTGACATTCCACAACTCATACTTGACTTGACATGACATGACTTGCATGGCCCGGAATGGATATTTACTTGCTTGATAATATAATAGCCAATTCACATGATATGACTTGATATGTTTACGTGCTTGACCATCTTGATATATTCTACATGAGATCTTGAAATCTTGCTAGTTCATTCTATTATCTCTTGTAATACTCTCTCTCTTGTCATTTTCATACGTACATGCATAGCTATGACTTGCATCCATGTAACACGTAATTACTTAAAGCATATTAGTACTTGAGATATAATTCCTACTCAGCGTTCGGTTATCTAGTGTTTTCCCCTATTTTTTAGGTAATTCTGATGACGAAGCTCATTCGGATGGGGACGGACATGAGTGAAGAGCGTAGAGCCATTCCAGTTACCAATATCGTCATCTAGTCATGTCTTTTCCCTATTTCTTGAGTCTGCCATTGTAATTTTCTTTTATTGAGCCAAGATTGTCCTTAGTTCTTTTATTGGGATTATTTAATAGGATTACCTTGAAGGTTATTATGAATAAAGGATTTAGTTATCTCTATTTTTGCACGCTCTATCTATTGTATCGAATTCCTTATGCTCTGATTGACATGAGTGATATAACTCGTCACGTATACTACCTGGGTTTGGGATTCTCAATGGAGGACCATTACAAAGCCGACGTGATTTCAATCTCGACTCCGTCTGGCGATGACTCTCCTGAAGCTGCAGATCTGCGGGAAACCCGCCGCAATAAACATCTTATGCCTTTGGCTGAGGAAGCGCAAGATGAAGAGGTGTTCCTTTGGAACCCTCCCCACCGCGGGTGCACGGGAAAAATCTCCCCCTCTTCTGAGGGGTCGACCTCAAAAGTCCACAACACTGAGGCGCCCTCGCCCCTGCCTGTTGGCGAAGCGAGGAGCGGTGATACAGGCCATGCTCCGGGTTTTCCCCAATACGATCCCGTTATGTTCGCTCTATATCAGAGGCAACAATGGGAGATCGAGATGCTGAAGGCACGGTTGGCTGAGGTAGCTGCACTCGTGGCCAGCTTGATCCAAGGCTCTCTCTGCTTGCGAGATGAAGACACGCCTCAGTCCTGAAACACCGCTCCCGAGACCCCTATGCATTCAAGGGGGGAGGCGAGGAATATAGCTGGCCCTTCGGCCAGACGGTTGACTGGACGAGGGCATACACTATAGGAGATGCTGCAGAAGCCCTACTCTTTCCCAAGAGAGAAGACTCGATGGATCTTTCACTGGGCCCATCACTATAGCAAAGTCTCCCTCCCGAAGTCCAAGAGGCCCCAGGATCTCCGAAGAAGTGGTGACCCCTTGTTCTGCCCTTACCACCAGATATTGGGTCACCCTAGTGAAGACTGTTACGTCTTCAAAGATATCGCTCAGGACCTGATTAACAGGGATAAGCTCAGAATGGGAGACTACGTGGTGACCCCGCCACGCCCCCATGTCACAAGCAGCCCCAGAAGGGGAATATATACAATATCAGTCCAGTACCAGGTTCCTGAGGACGCAGTAGAAAATGAGCAACCCTGGCCATTGCTGGCGGAGCAGCCCCGAGCATGGCCAACAACCACTTTGACCCTCGTCGAAGTCATCTATGGTGATTACTTAGAAAACCCCGGAGTGGCCCTGTGCCTCTCCGCATCAGGGAGTCCCTCGGGCCCGCCAACTACAACCCCAGGTAGGTGTGAAGCAAATGCGGCCTCTACACCCAGCGAGGCAGAATGAGAAGAGGCATACGGCGTCCTCGAAGCTGAGGATGGCGAAGATCAAGATTTTGTCGACTTGTTGTCGGCACCCCCAGAAATTGAAGACAGCTGTCAAGCTACCGTCAACGAGCTTATTGAAATCAGCCTTGGCACGAAAAGTGATCCCAGGCCAACCTTTCTGAGTGCTCTCATACCCCCACAGGAGAGGGAGCAATATGTAAAGCTACTACAAGAGTTCTGAGACTGCTTTGCTTGGAACTACAAAGAAATGCCCGACCTCAGCCCCGACGTGACTCAGTACATTCTGGCTATTGACCCCAAGGTGGAGCCGGTGAAGTAGTCCCCCCGGCGCATGAGACCGAAATTGATAAACCAGATCTGCAAGGAAGTCGACAAACTCATAGATGTCAATTTTGTAGCTGAAAACCAATACACTACCTGGTTGGCCAACATCGTGCCAGTCAAGAAGAAGAATGGACAGATCAGGAAATTAATTTACGCATTGTAATCCCAATTCGTTATACAACTCCTCGACAAACTCCACTAACCCTTCGGAGGCCTCATTAGCCTCTTGGGTGGCGTCCCCAGTTCTTAGTGGCGGTAATCCGATATTATTAGGTTATCAGTACTCGAAACTCTGGGTCATTATAGATGTGATCTCTGAGAGATGGTTGTGGGTCCCAATTGGTAGCTGTGGGCAACTGGTGAGGCTAGCCAAGTGGTCAGTTGTGGTAATGACTGGGAGAGGCCCAGTTCAGTCTGAGAGTTTCGGAATGTTGTGAGAAGGACACAACTATGATAAAAATCTGTTATGTCTGGACCCGTGTTGCTTGGTGCATTGTTGACCAGACTCCCGAGGTAGAGATGACACTTGTCTGCTCTGGGAGTGCGTGCCGTGATTTGCTAAGATTGTATCCTATGGCTTGGCAGTGGGAGTGGAGCCAAGGATTGGCAGTTGTCCATTTGGAATAATGAAGATGTAGCCTGTGATGAGACTGTATACTGGAGGATGCCTGTGTATGGAGATCTGTGGAGGAATGTCGCCGAATGGAGAGTCTTGGTCTCATGACCAGCGTGGGAGGATTTCCCTGTAAGCCTGAGTCTAGAGCTGTTGTGGATCGAGGATTATGGAATCTTGTCATTTGGCTTCGCCGTGCTCCCCTGGGAGGGTAGAGCTGGCATGAGGATCAGGATTGGATGCGGTGTCCGAGTGAGGATCATCTTGAGAAGCTGTAATGTTTAGTGTAAAAGTCAACTGATGGCCTGTCGTGATTTGGAATGTGCTTATTGAGTTTAGTGAAGGAGCGGGAAAGAGGAAGTTGAGCAAGTGAGGGTTTCGCATTGACGAGTAGCTGGTGACTGGTGAATGAATTTTTTTCACTGATAGAAGATGTCGGTTGTTGTGAGTAGAGAATGGCGAGAGCCATGTGCAAGCGAGGCCTTGGGTGGTCGATTATAAGATATACCTTCTTCTAGATTGGGTCTAGGATTTGTTAAAGGGTGTGTTTGGACCAGAGTTGGTCTGGTGCTGTTGTTGGTGTTCAACTTGCCAGGTATGAGTTGGTTCATGGCATGGAGCCGGCAGATTTGTGGTAGTCAGTTGAGATGATTGTGTAAGCTGGTGGAGGCAGTGATGGTTGTCCCTCGTGCTGGGCGTGAGGTAGATCAGTAGGTAGGGAGTTGGTGTTTGATTGGTCCACCGAGCATGGGATTTGATCGGTGGCAGGTTTCTCATGGCGAGGATTGCGTCTCCTTGGTGGGCGAGAGGGTGGCAACGATGCCATGATTAGTGTTCTTTTGTGGCTGAGGTGGGGCCAGACGTGTACCCTTGTGTATGCTATGCTCGCTCTGAGAATCAGTGTGTTGTGTGTGGAGCGAGATGTTTTTTTTCATGGTAATAGTCTTGCTGCATCCCTCGAGAGAAGTGGTTTTGCAAGAATCGAGGTTCAATTGGAGCTCTGGGAGCATTGCCAGCTGGGCAAGTTGCTCTACCCCTTGGCTTGGTGGTTGCCTCAAATTTCAAGGATGAAATTTCTATAAGGAGGGGAGGACGATAATACCCAAGATGGCAAGAAGGAGTTGGCCACGGCTATGCTATTCAAGATGCAAGAGTTTATTTGCCGGATGTCAATCTGTGTTTTTGTGCCGAGCATGGTTGAAGAGGCCAAGTTCCCGCCACTGCACACCAAAAGGAAAAGTCAAGCTTTGATGCCGTGTAAGTCCATGCCCAAGGGCCGAGTAGGGCACCCCTTGTTTCAACCCTCTGATATCAAATCTATTCTTCCATACAAGGGGCGAATGCCCATTTTGTTCAACACTCTTCATATCCCACAATCCTTGGGCAACATGAAGCTTCCTATTCCAACTTTTCAACCCCCCCATATTATTGCTCTTCACCCTTCAAGGAAGTTGTCATTTATTGTTGAAGCTTCATCATGGGCATTAATTTTGTCCATTGGGCCGTTTGGCTGCACACTTTCACTGCTATGGAGGGGCAGTTATTCTTTTGCCAAGGGGCCTTCCACTACCGCATCCATTTTCTACCCTACTTCATCCCCATCTTTGTCTATCATCAGTTCCTCCTTATGGGCCACCCGTTGGGTGAGGAGGGAGTTCTCATCCTCACACCCCTCATGTTCTTTGCATCCCATGCATTCCATGCATTTCATGCAACCATCGCATCCATTGCATCGCATGCATTTGCATTCCTTCTTCTCTGGGTTTTCGAACTGGCATTTTCCTCGCCTTCCGGCACCTCCGGGTCCTCTACATACTCCTCCTTATTTATCTCTATCTTCAGGATCTCTAGGTCCCCTTACATTTGCTGGGCGTCGTGCCCCTTTCTATCTTCCCCCTCCAGAACCTCCAAATTTCTCACCGATCTTCTCCAGACATCGCGTCCCTCACCACTTTATTCCTTCAGAACCTCTGGGCCTCTCTTTCTACTCCACTATCCTTTCAAAGCATTGTGCCCCCTCCCATCTCTTACATCTGGATCCTCTGGATTTTTCTCTCCTTTCCAAGCATCATGCCCCTTTCTACCTTCCTCCAGAACCTCCAAATTTCTCACTATTTTACCTTTTCGAGCATCGTGCCCCTTTCCCTATTCCTCCAGAACCTTCAGACCTCCTCCCATTTCTCCGATTTCTCCTCCTGCTCCTCCAGGACACCGCGTCCTTTGTCCTGATCTTCCTTTTAACTCATCTTTGCCCATATCTTTTTTTGAGGCAACACGTCCCTCATTACTTTCCCCCTCTAGAACCTCCGGATGATTCTCCTTCCCACCCTGATTCCCCTTATTTGCCTCTGGACCCTCTGGATCTGCCACTTTCCATCTACCAATTTCTCCTTTTGATTCCTGCTGATCTTGGGTCTGACTTGACTTCTTCTACATCCACTGCTCTGGGCATCTGCCCTTTCTCCCACTACTTCCGAGACTTTAGTCCTCACTCCTCTCTTAATTTCCCTTTCCTTCTGTAGACCATTCATGTGATCAGAGTCTCTGCACCTTAGTGAGGGAGTTCTAGCCCTCACCTCTTTTCCTTTTCTTCATATTCGTCTCTTGTTGAGCCACTTCAAACCTTTGCTTCCTCTTTTTATCTGCTAAGCGAGGACTACAAATCCCATGCTCATCAAGAACGCTTCCGGGAACCAGTTGCTCCGACTTCAACCCCAGCACGCAGGAAACCTTCGCAACTGCCTCTCTGATGTCTCTCAAAGTGTAGGCACACTCAATGTGGGAGAAAAATCCACCGGTCCAGCTGACCCTATCGCCTAGGCGATATGGCGTCTCCAGTCATCATCCGTCGTGTCAGCAAAGCTCCCTTCTGGGAGCACCCGATCCAGGGAACCCTTCCTTCCAAAGCTACAGTCGGCTTGGAACTGAGTCCACCAAGTCTTCGGCGCCCTCGATCGAGACACCCTAACTCCAGCTCCCGCAGGCGTCGCCTGCATAGGCATCAGGGGCTTGAGGGCCCCGCTGCAACCTCGACCCACTGAAGAAGAAGTCCGACTGCCTCGGGGCCTCCTGGTAGATCTGGGAGAAGTGAGTCCTCAGATATTCATCGTCCAGCAAAATAGGAGGCAGGTCCTCCCGCAGAAGTTGACTATCCTCAGCCTTCCTGATCACTGAAGCATTTTGACGGTACAAGTGGCTGTGCTCGAACCACCACTTGGCATAATGGATGTAAAATCTCCCGCGGCGGTCCAACCCTGGCGTCGGTAATCACTCTGGCTCCCCACGATAGTAGAAGTCCCACCAGGCAGCTACTAACAGGTGGCTGTCCTGGCCCTTATACAGTCGGCTTGCCAAGGCAAACTCCTGGTTCGACGGGATACCCTGATCATACCCGAAGTTCCAGATGAACTGATGCGAGTAGTACGACTCCAGAAAGCTCGTGGCAGACTGGTGTAGCGCTAATGTCGTTGGTCGGGTGCTAATCACCCACTCTGTGTATATGACTGCATCTGGCTCTCACTGATAAGAAAGGGCGCAGGCCGCCCTGCCGCTCAAAGGCACCAAGATCAGACGGGAGTCAATCGTAGCAGTGTCAAAGGAAGTCCATCCTCGCCCCAGTCGGGATAGGGCCCTCCTAGCCCCCTCCAGCTACACAACTACATCCCCATCTAGCTGGCCAATGAAGCTGAATAGTAAGGGCACTATCGGGTTAGCCATCGTCCCCCGCGTCACCAGTCCAGGAAACAGCAGACTGGCCCGCACACTGAGGTAGTGGGTCGACAGAAGCAAGCTCCACTCACGTGGTGCAGGATGCGTCGCCAACACACCCAACCCCTGATAAATGTTGGCCAGCACCGCAGGAGCTAACGCTAGCCTCTGCCCCTCTGCTAGTAAGCACGTGGGCCACAACAGCTCCATCCTCAGTAGACTGCCATCCCCGTGCGGGACCACAAACGCCGCCAGCCAGTAAGCTAAGTACGCCGCCAGGTGCATCACGTCTGACAACCCATGGGGGTTCCACCCCTCTCGTGACGCGTATAAGTACCTGGAGTACATCCGGAACTGCAACTCTACCTCTATGTACTCCTGCCAAGGAGTTTGGTCTCTCGCAAACTCTTGATAAAAGTAGAAGGGCCTATTGTAGAAGTGACGGACCCACACCTTCAGTGGTACCCTGGGAGTTTGCGTGGCTCGCTCTCTCCCAGCCAAGGCCAAGTCTCTCCAGGTCTTCAGCAGATACCAGTAGCTATAGGGAAGCCAGTATCCTCCCTGCCCATCGGTGTGGCTGCGGTGGAGGTCATCCAGCACTACCTCCTTGTACCCTTCGCCGCTGATCGGCAAACCAAAGACCCAGAAGAGCGACCATAGATCTAGTGAAGTCTCTCCCTCTGCTGTCACCACGGTGTTCCACCGGTGGTTGAAACGCTCCACTAGTGCCTCTATCAACCCCGTGTAGCAGGGGTACCCATACAGAGCCACGGTCACTGCATATCAGATATTAGCTCGGTTTAGGAGAACTCTATAATGGTGCACGATCCCCATCAGCCACTCAGTCACCCCCTGATGGTACCTGTGTGAAGGGATCACCGCCCAGCGGTTGTACCAGCTAATAACTGGCTGCCGAAGAATCTCGTCCAGAAGACTGTGGTCATCGTAGCCTTCTCCAGCATACTGCAGCCCTGACGGCTCCAACACCAGCCCCAGGGTCCCCTCTGTCTTTGCTCAGTGGTGGCCGTGCAAGTCCCAGGAAGTGGAACCCAGCGCTCTAACATGGACCCCAAATTGGTCCGCCCTACTGTAGAAGCCCAGACATTCGATGCTAGGAAACTGACATTGTCTCCAATAATCCATCGAAAAGCTTGGGAAGCCGTAGAGGGCGACCCCATGTAGGTTGTCCCTACCCACCAGAATGGCCCGCTCCAGTCGGCGGTGCTCTCCAGTAACACAGGAATCTCCTTCCTTCATGCCAACCGGGACGAAACTCCGAATGAACTCGAACAAGTGTTGATCCAGTGGAAACTCCACCGGGTAGCCTCCAGCACGATCATAGGTGTAAATCCCGCCTGTCTCAGAAATTTGGGCCAGCTCTATGGTCCCGACTCCACTCGCCCCCTCTCCAACGGGGCCCTCAGCTACGAGCAAACGTCCCAAGTCGAGCTGCCACACTGGCCACAGTGACAACGGGCGGGCCCAGAGGAGGCAAGGGCCGCCCGGTCCTCCTCACCCAGTGGTCCTCCTCACGGGCCATGCGTCTCGGAACCCGCTCATCCCTACCGAATAGTGCCATAGCTGCAAAACAAAGTACGTAAAAATGATAAGTGTACTGAAAATCAACATATACAAGACAACAAAAGGAATGCACATGAAGTGTCAAAATATAACTACAACAACCCAGAACGAGGAGCTCACGGGCCGTACTCCCTCATCTCTGCCTCTGACGCACGCCCAGTGAGGGGCATTTGTTGTACCCAGATAATTTCTCAGTGAAATAGTAAGAAATAAGGGCTCGAAAATTTTCTTGAATACCTTTAAGGTGTGGGCTACCCAGCCCCTCCCATGGCTCGCTGGGCCTGACCAAGGGTCCCAACCAGCTAGCCGTGACCCACGGCAATGTTAGCAATTGATTGGGGTTACCCCCGGTCACTCAGTCGGTGGGTTTTCCCGCGTTCTACATAGCCACCCGGGCCAATCCGGGGGTGCCCCGAAGACAGGCCACGACACGTGGCACCTAGCAACAAGGTCAGGATCTACCCCCAAGATGCCTTCATCCAACCTTCCAAAGTCAAAGGGAGACCTATCTTGGTCAACCACAGACTTTAGAATCTCATAGCACCCCGTACACGGCCCATACATGCGTGTCGGGAATTTTTTTGAACACCTTGTGGGCGTGCATATCCCAGTCATTCAACAACAAGTTGGGGGCCAACCCGTGGCTCAACCACTCTAGCCTCATCCTATGACGACCCTCCAGCAAGTCGGGGTCACCCTCGACCCTCAAATATGCGATGACAAGCCACTTATTTTTTAGCTCTCAGGCCGACCCGGGGGTCCTTGCCAACTCATCGTACTACGCAACACACGTCATGAAGGCTGGGCCCACACGCCTGGAAGGCTCCCTCTCAGCTCCTATGAGCCCCTGCCCTCAGCCCAAGGCCAAATCTAAGGCCCATCGATCACCTACCCAAGCCGATCGACAACCGAGGTGTGTCAGAAATTTTTTTGAACACCTTGCGAGTGGCAACTATAACGCGACATCGACAAGCCCCCACGGGCCAATCCCAGCATCCCGGAGCATCCCGTCCTCCAAAGGACAACCCCAGGTGACAAAAGAAGACCCCTAGGGCTGCCCCTCAAGGTCACGGCTCCCCCCGGGGGGGTTCGCCCCGGGGTGCGATCGTGCCCCAGGGAGGGCAAACCCCATTAAGGGGTGCACCCTCCTCTCAGCCTGATGGCCCCATGGCCATTCTCCAGTCCAGTATCTCCTAGTTCGTACCCGTGCGTGGAAGGATTCGACGACAAAGCCTCGGGATCGCACAAAGTCCCATGACGAAGCCTCGGGATGGCACAAAGTCCCACGTCAACGTTCTTGCACACGCGGCCAGCCAACCAGTCTCATGCCCTATCCTTTAGTCTTCTTGCGATCACACTGAGTCAAAGTGGGGCCAAAGAGAGTAAAAATGACATTTGAACTTCCTCTCTCTCTCTCTCTCTCTCTTCCCGCGGTAGATGAACTGACCCCCCTCCTTTCCTTCTTCTCTTCTTCCTTCTCTATCGCCGGGTGTTGCCATCACCGCCGCCGTCGCCGTCGTTGCTATTGTTGACGCCGGGGTGAGAGGGCCGCCGCATCGAGCTCTCCCTCCCTCCTCTCTCCTTCTCTCTTCTCCCTCTCCCATTCTCTTTTCTTCCCCTCTCTCCTCCCCTTCATTCGGGATGGCGGAGCCCTAGGCTCCTCCTCCTCCTTCTTCCTTCTTCCTCCCATTCTTCCTCTTCTCCTCTTCCTTCTTCTTCTTTTCCTTCTTCTTCCCTCCTGCGGAGAACGATGCTGGCATGCGGAGCACCGGGCGTGCCAGAGACAGGGTGGGCGAGCATGTCGGGGAGGTTCCCCTGGGCGTGCCCCGGGTGCAGATGCTCCAGGCTGTGCCGGGTTGGGGCACGGGGCTGTGCCAGTGGTAGTAAGGGCACTGGTGTGCCGGGATGGAGGGTGGCACGGGCATGCCGGGTGAAGTGGGGCACAAGTGTGCCAGGGATGGGGGGGCACAGGTGTACCGGAGTAGGGTGGCATAGGGTGTACCGTGCAGCGGAGGCACAGGGCGGTCTGGAGTAGGTAGGGCACAAGTGTGCCGGTGATGGGAGGCACGGGTGTGCCGGGTAGCAAAAGGGGCACGGGCCAGTGTGCCTGGTGAACACCAAGGGGGGTATGCCAGGCGAGAGTTAATGGGGCTGTGCCGGGTGATGGGGGGCACCGAGTGTACCGGAGACAAGGCCACGAAGGTGTGCCGCCAAGACCTCCATGGGTGTACCGGGCAAGGCACCAGGGGGTGTGCCGGGTAACGGCCCCAGGGTGTGTGCGGGGGAAGGAGGCACTGGGGTGTGCTGAGCAGTGGCTGTGGGAGCGTGTCGGGCAAAAAGGTTCAGGGAGCATACCGGGCAAGGGCACAGGAGGTGTGTCAGGTAGAGAGGGAGCATCTTCAACAGGAGGACCATCCGGTGTTGCCCTTGGGGTGCACCATGACTTTGTTGGGGACGTCACTCCTTATAGACGTGCACCCATATTTTTCTCTTACGCCCCCGGTCTAGGAGAGACTCTGCCGAAATTTCATCAGAATTTATTAATATCTAGTTCATTTCAATTGTAGTACAACCCTTTGTAGTCTTCTTCCCTTCTATTTGCTCGTGGCTCATTCTGACTTTGCATTTCTTGCACCTTGCAGATAAATGGCTACTCCCAGTGGTTCTACTGCTCCTACTGCTGCCAGTGCCGGCTCTGCTCCTTTGCCTGTTGTGCCGGTAGTCACGTGGCTCAACGTGGGAGACTTAGACCGAGAGCACGCTGAGGTGGCTCCCCTGGCTGAGTCGTCAGGTTTCGACACCGAGACTATGGAATTCCATCGAGTTGCCTGGACTGAGAGTGGGTTTACCTTTGACCGGGCCGGGGATTACAGGAAGGACTACCCGAAGGACAAGCACCTTGATGTGACACCACTAAGGCCTAGTGCAAACAATTCCTGGGACGTACTCCGCAACACAATCAAACACAATCAAACAAAACACATACCTCAAACTCTGATGGTCAGTGAAAAGCTCGAACTTCTCGCCGTACAGATAATGCCTCCAGATCTTTAGAGCGAAAATCACCGCCGCCAACTCAAGATCATGAGTAGGGTATTTCTTCTCATGAGACTTCAGCTGATGAGATGCATAGGCCACAACTCGCCCATGTTGCATCAGCACATTACCCAAACCTACCCTGGAAGCATCCGGACACACCACGAAACCTCCCGATCTTGAAGGTAGCACCAACACCAGAGTGATAGTGAGCAATCTCTTCAGCTCCATGAAGCTCTACTCACACTCCTCGATCGAGACAAACGGCACATCCTTTCGCGTAAGTTTGGTCATTAGGGTTGCAATACGAGCAAAATACTGAATGAATCTCCTATAATAGCCTGCAACCCTAGAAAGCTCTGAATCTCAGTGACGAAACTCAGCCTCAGCCACTACACCACAGCCTCAACCTTGTCCAGGTCCACGAAAACACCATCACCAGAGATCACGTGCCACAGAAAGTGCACCTCTCGGAGCCAAAATTCACACTTGCAGATCTTGGCATACAACTGGTGAGCACGCAAGGTCTGCAACACGACCCTCAAATGATGCACATGCTCCTTAGCAGACCACGAATACATAAGGATGTCATCCACAAACATGACCACAAACTGGCCAAGTACAGACGGAACACCCGATGCATCAAATCCAAAAATGCCGCGGGGGCATTTGTGAGCCCAAATGACATCACCAAGAACTCATAATGTCCATATCTCGAGCGAAACGTAGTCTTCTCAATGTCAGACTTGTAAATCTACAACTGATAATAACCCAACCTCAAATTGATCCGTGAAAACACCTGGGCCGACTGAAGCTGATTAAACAAGTCATCAATGTGAGGCAACGGATACTTGTTCTTAACAGTCACCTGGTTCAACTGCCGGTAGTCGATGCACGGCCTCAAACTATCATCCTTCTTCTTTACGAACAACACCGGCGCACCCCATAGGGAAAAACTAGGATGAATGTACCCATTGACAAGCAACTGCTGCAACTACGCCTTCAGCTCTCTCAACTCCACAGGCGCCATACGATAAGGGGCCTTCGACATAGGCATCGTACCTAGAACCACCTCAATCACAAAATCGATCTCCCGCTACGGTGGTAACCCTGGCAACTCCTCGGGAAAAATATCAGAAAACTCATACACGATAGGAATATCCTCCACTTCCTGACGCTGCTGGTCGGCCACAACCACCGAAGCGAGAAAACTTTGACAACCCGCGTCAAGCAATCGACGAGCCCTAATAGTCGAAATAAGAAAGTGGGAAGAGGAAGACTGGATACCTTGGAAGTAAAAGGTGGACCGACGAGGATGCAGGAAGTAAACCCTCTTTGAGTTGCAATCCACCATGGCACCATGGGTCTCGAGTCAATCCATGCCCAAGATCACATCAAAGTCCTGAAGCGGCAATGCATAAAGCCTAGCCGACAAGTTCTGCCCTCTACCCACATAGACACCTTTTCAAAATAATATGGGGTGTACAATAAATCACCGGTAGGTAACTCCACTGCCAAATC
>JANBPO010003471.1:0-43566 GCA_024336825.1 Amorphophallus titanum | reverse complement strand
GACCTCAGATTAGGCCAAGAGGGGTATGTATGAATGCCTTTTTTTTAAACTTTGTTTTTTTAAAACTTATATGCTTTTGAGATATGGCGACTAATGAATGACCCATGCAAGATGCACGGGATGCAATGGCGATGGACTTACATGTCCGTCTCCACAGTCTGGAGACCCAGCTTGTGACTACGCAAACCGACCTAGAGACCCTGGTGAGTATGCATTTGCTATATGCTATTAATTGTTCCTGAATTTTTGATGTTCAGCCACTGAAAGTCTCAATAAATGCAGCGTGCCCAGCAGGTGGTGGTAGTCGGAGGGACAGGAGGTGCCTCTTCGAGCTTGAGGGACCCGATCATAGAGGTCGCCTTGCTAGAGGTGAGCCTTGCAGGAGCGGTTGCGCGGGCCAAAGCGGCAGAGCACAACCTAGCCGAGCAGGTAAGCATTCAAAATGCCATCCACGCTTACTTCGAACATGTAACTTTATGCTTATGGTGCTGAATAATGTAGGTTGTAGAGTTGCAGGATGCACTCACTCGGGCTGCTTTGGCTGTCACTGAGCTCGTGATCCGCGATTAGCGTGTTGCAGAGTTGGAGGAGGCTGAGAGGAGGCGTCGAGAGATCGAGATGCTACCCTGGGATGTAGTAGAGCTACGAATCCTCCTAGAGGTCGAGAGGAGAGACTGACTGAGAGAGCGTGAGGAGTGGCTTGAGCGAGAGCTATCCGAGCTGAGACTCCACCTTGGCGCAGCCAAGGAGCGTGCGAGAGTAGCGGAGGAGCACTACCAGGGAGGTCGGGAGCGAGCACGGGCTGAGGGGTGACCCAGCGCCTATTCTAGTACAAGTTACTTGGAGGGTTCCTCCACTCAGCAGAGGAGAGAGGATGAGGACCGTGCTCGAGCCAAGAGGTCGGCTGCCAGCTAGAGGTTGATGAGGCCTCCACAGGTTCCTCGTAGAGACAGGGGTGAGGCGGAGAGCAGCGAGCGATGAGAGGAGAGTGGTGGTGAGAACTAGGGAGATTTTTACATACCACCTCGGATATATATGTGCATATATATGAGATTTTGATGTTACCTGAGTTGCTCCTTTTGTATACTCTTATGTGTTTGCACCTTTCTTGTCCTTGCCTTTCACACTTAAGCAAATAGATTAGTTAATCTGCCCGACTTGGCCCCTTGCTCAATAAGCAATGGGATGTCCTTTCTGACCTTGACAGAGGGTCAAGGGGCCAAGCCTTTAATCAACTAAGGTAAATAATGAAGAATAGAGAAAAATGCGACATGCAGGCAAACAAATGCAAATTGGAATTGAAAAGATGATCATACAAAATGCCACAGGCAAATGTGGGTGAAAATCAGTCTTCTATGTGAAATGAAGGCCAAATAGAGGGCGTTAATTGATGAAATAGCGACTTCAGGCCTGTCGCTTATTAAAACACCCATTTTTGTTCTTTTTTGAAAATTTTTAAAAATAAACGACTTCTTATAGAGGCGTTAATTTAGTAACTAGCGACCCGAGACTTGGCGCAAATTCTTTTTTTTAAGGTTTTGGGTTTTATCTTTCTCTCTTTTTTATTTTTTTTTTGACTTACCCACTCTGATACTAGATTGTTAGCCCTAAACATGTGCTAGGACAAGAAGGGGGGTTGAATTATCCCGTTTTAACAATGGTGAGAATATTTTAGATCAATTAAAAATCAAGGCAGGGCAATGTTCAGATTAGAGAAATTCGATAGGAAATAGATCACATGCAAGAATCTACTGTCAAACTCACCGGCTCACACGATCAATAGATAGAGTGAATAGGCAAACTGCAAATAGACAAAGTGTGAGAGAGATTTTTAGGTGGTTCGGGACCTCACAAGCTCCCTACGTCCACCCCTCACCAATCGGTGAGGCTTCACTCACTTCAACGCGAAGTGCATGGAGTCGACACTCCGAGTACACGGAGACGTCATCTCCTACACTATCCACCAAAGGATCACAACCACCCGGACACTGCAAAACTCACAGCTCCGCCCACTCTCAACCGCATGCAAATGTTTCTCAACAGAAAAATATCCAGAGTTCAGAAAATAAGAAGTGTTGTGTCCCTGTGTTTTGATGATAGCAAACACCATGAGTCATTAAAGTTTGATGTTTGCTGCATGATTCAATATGTGTTTTGCTGCATCCTTCTAGTGTATTTGATCATACCTCTGCTCATTGCAAATAAGTCAGTGTGTTTACATGCATGCATAAAGTCAAAACGTGAAGACAATGCATCCCCATGAAGTCAAATTCAACCTTGTGAACATAAAGCCAATGCATCTGCATCTCCATAAATCCAGTGTGCATGTCATTTCATCGAACAGGTAGTGTGGACCTTATAGTATTCTATGCACATTGGGATTTGTTCATTGTCAAGGTCCATGCATATTCTTGACACAAGTCCATGCACATTTCCCTTACGTGTATAGTGAGTCCGTGCATGTAGAAGGTACGTGCACATTTTGCATTTCTCACTTAAAGCCCGTGCATGTCCCTTTGAGTTTTAGCATATACCAGGTCCGAGCACGTCTCAAATCCGTGCAGGTTTCTTGCCTTAGGCAAAATTTACTCGATGCATTGTTGACCTGTGGCAAACAAAGTCCGTGCTAGTTCCACGCCTACAAGTGAAGTCTGTGCATATTTCTACTTTCTTGAAAACATAAGGCTGTGCATTTCTTGCCTTGGCACACAAAGTCCTTGCATGTTCTCATCCTTGCAATTCCATAGTCCGTGCACCTTTTACCTTTGGAACGAACTAAAGTTCGTACATCTTTTTCCTTTGGAATGAATTGAAGTCCGTGCACATTCCTTGTTTCATTGCAAACGAAGTCCTTGCACATTCGTCAATCCAAGTCCGTGCACATTTCTCTGGCAATGGCAAACCTAGTCCGTGCACTTATTCTTCAAACGAAGTCCGTGCACATTTCCTCAAACGAAGTCCGTGCACTTATTCTTCAAACGAAGTCCGTGCACATTTCCTCAAACGAAGTCTGTGCACATTTCCTCAAACGAAGTCCGTGCACATTCTTTGTACTATTGCATATTAAGTCCGTGTACCTTTTACTTTGAACGACAGAGTCTGTGCATATTTCTTATGTGCTATATGAAGTCCATGAAGTCTGTGCACGTTTCTCATACATACTTGATGTCAAGGAAAGAAAATATTGGAAGAGCTGATTTTCGGAAAGATATAATCCTATTCTGGCAATTAATATTGGCATGATGATCTACCAACCAATCTACCCCTAAAATGGCATTGTATCCTTTCATGTCAAGGCATACTAAATTTACGGGAAGATTGTGGCCTTCTATGATTACTTCACTACTGGGATAATGTTTGGTAAGTTTGGTTACAGACCCTAAAGGCGTAGTTATAGAAAGGTCCAAAGGTAAAGGAACTGATGCAACAGGTAAAGTTTTGGCAAAAGAAGTGGAGATAAAAGAATGAGAAGCACCAGTATCAAATAGCACAAATACAGGACGAGAGTAAATTTAAAGTGTACCTTCCATGAGCCCACTGTCCCTGGGCGCTTCTTCCTCTTCTTCTAGAACCGCATTGAGGCGAGCCTGCCTCTTGCGTCCACTACTGAATGATTGATCCTGCATACGGGGGCAATCTGACATACGATGCTCCCTACTTCCACAATGCAAACAAGCGCTGAGGCGCTTCTAGCATTCTTCCACCGAATGACCATATTTTTCACAGAACGTGCAGGCTGCCATGACCAGCTTCTCCTCTTCCTTAACTTTCTTATTCTTCTGGGAACTTTCACCGTTCCCGCTCTTGGACCGCTTCTTGTTATCACAGCTCTTGTAAGGTGTCGTGATACTAAACTTCTCCTTCTTGAATCACCGATCAGACCGCCGGCTAGATTCCTCTCCCTTTCCTTTCATTTTCTCAACGTTCTCTAAGGTCCTTTCACATAAATAGGCCGGCTGGACCATCTCCTCATAAGTACGGATGTTTTGGGTCCCAAGTTGATGAATGTAATTGGGCCGTAACCCGTCCATGAACTGATTAGCTTTCAATAAATCGGTACTAATAAGATGTAGTGCATACGGTGCTAGCCTGGAGAATTGTAACTTGTATTCTGCCACCGACATCATCCCTTGACGAAGGGACGCGAACTCCATAGCTTTTCTCTCTTTGACGTGCTCCGAGAAATATTTGGCATGGAACAATGTAAGGAAACCTTCCCATGTGTGTGGTGCATCGGCTGGAGGTGCTGGGACTGACTTCCACCATGTACGAGCATCCTTGTTTAATTGGAAAGTAGCGAAACACACCTTCTCCTGATCGGTGCATTGAATAATGTCAAAAATCTGGTTCATTTCATCAATCTAGTTCTCCGCTTCGTCTGGATTAGAAGTCCCATAAAAATGCGGAGGGTTGAGACTCCGAAAATTCTGATGTAAATTGCCAGCTCTGGCTCCATCACCTCCCTGGGCCATAGTTTGTAGTGCCTGGGTAAGGCCAGCCACTATTTGCTGCATGCCTTCCCAATCTACGCGATGGGCCATTGAAAATTAAATAAGGTACTTGAGAGAAATACAATAGCTTATTATTTCTCATGGAATTATGGAAATATAATCTTAAAGTAATTACCTATCTTATCTCAGGCTCTACCCAATTCTCACATGGGTGTGAAAAATTTTCTTCCTTAGTTGATAGGTAGGGGTCCTAAATCTTGGACTTATCCTATGACATGATTCTTCTCCCAAAGGAGAAACAAATAAAACTTTGTGCATCATCAAATAACTTGGTTGACTTTGAATGCTTTTTATCTCCTTCTCTTTTACATTAGTTCAAAAATCATCTAGCTAAAGGCACTTATTGTGTGCTTGTTTGTGTTGTTTGCATCTTGCCAAGGCACCATAGTGCATGTGGAGTTACTTCCGATCCATAGAGTCATCTCCTAGGGGTAATTCCTTTTCCACGTTTTACGTCAATCGACAATTCGAGTCAAACATGTCCTCTTTTGATCTTCCCTGTTCCCAGGAGGAGTCTCTTCCTCAGGGGTTTCTAGAAGACCCGTCTCGAGTCATCTCTCTCCCATCTGGAGAAGGGTCTATCCCTCCTCCATCCTCCATCCCCATGGGAAGCGTGCAACCCTCCCTCTCTTCCATCAATTCTGCTAGTCATGTCCTTCAAATGATGACCCAGTTGGATCCGGCCCAACTTCAGGCTACCTATCAGGCCTTGCAGGGGTCCAATACCCCATCTCCCATGATTACACAAGGTCTATCTAATGCCTCTATTCCTCAACCTAGAGTTGATGGGCCTGGAGTTCAGCCCATCCCAATTGATCTTACTCCAGTCCAACCAAGGACCATTCAATTTTCTTGTCTAGAAACGGGCCAGTCCTCTAGATCAGCCCAACAAGACAAAGGGAAGACCATCCTCGCTTCTTCTATCCAGGAGGATTCTTATAGGTCCATTCCATCAGTGCCGCAAGTTATTGTCAGCCCATTCGATTTCATGCATCCTCAGCAAGGGGTGGCCCAGGTCCCCTACAATCTGGATCATCCTCCGACCCAATATCCCTCTTATGGGTCTCTCCCTCCATCTATTTACCCTTCAGCTCCTCGTCTTGAGCCCACTCCTTTCATTCCACCTATTCCATCCCGAGAGCAGGAACTACTCGACAAGTGGGCCTCCATGCAACAATAGCTCGATTTCCTTCAGAAATGGGTTAGCCCGTAGTCATTAGCCGATGTTCCGATTCCTAGTTTCCATAATATCTGGTTCCCTCTGCAGTCTGAGCTCCCAACATACTGCAAATATGATGGGAACAGCAATCCCTTCATTCATGTGAGGGACTTCTTGTACAAGTCGGCCGAATTTCAATATGATGATTGCCTTATGGCATATTTATTCCTCCGCTCATTGGATGGAGTTGCTCTAGAATGGTTCTACTCTCTGCCGCTAGAAGATGCCGAGAGTTTTAAGGTGAAGGAAAAGTTCATTCAGAGGTTCCAAGATCGGGTCGCCCCGGAATATTCCTTTACAGATTTAGTGGCCAAGAAAATGAAGCCTGACGAAGATTTCACTACATATGCCGACAGGTGGAGGCAGATGGCCACCCGAGTGCCAGACCATATTCCAGAGGAAGAGAAGGTCAAGCTATTGATTTCAAATGCTAATCCTACTTTTTGAAATATCTTGGCCATGAATAATATAGCTAATATGCACCAACTATATAGCCGGGTGCATTTTATTCAAACGCAATTCAATGACTCCCTGATCCATTCACTCTTCAAGGCCCAAAAGCCAAAATACAGCAGAAAACCTCAGGGGCCGCGGCACACCTTCAAACCTCTTCGACGGCACGCCCGTAAGGTCCTTCAACGGCACATCCATTTGTGCCCGTAAGGCCTTCAACGGTACGCCCTCGTTTCCCCAGCAAAAGCTTCAACGGCACGGTCCAAAAGCTTCAACGGCACAGCGTTAGATCACCCGACACGGGAGATCCAACGCCGCTCCGCAAAATCTTTGGCGTGCACTGTGGAGCTACGTGTCGACCGTATACAGGCGCACAAAGTCCACTCCGCCGAATGAAAGGACGGGCGTCAAATCGCCCATTTAATGCCATTTTCCCGCTCTCGCTGAAAAAGCATTTTCGAAGAGGCTGTGCCGGTAGGGGTATAAAAACCCCTTCTTCTCCGGCGAACAAGGGGACGGCGAGAGACAGGCAGAGGAAAGGAGAGACACACAAAAAAAAAAGAAGAAGAAAAGAAGAGGAAGAAGAGGAAGGAACCAGCGGGGAGATCCTCCTTCGACGACGAGCACTACCAAGAGAGAGATAGAGTAAGGGAGAGGGGAGGGAGTTATATGTAATGTAGTAGAAAGGGGGGTGAGACCAGGGCCATGTGGTTTGGGGTCTGATCCCGTTCTTCTTCCCTTATCCCCTCATGCCTGCTTTCCTCTTCTTCCCCTGTTGTATCCCTCATGCTTTGTTTTAGCTGAATAAACCCCAAGTCTTTTTGCTTGCTAGGGCCGTTTCTCTGTATATTTTACCTGTGTTTCGCATTTGATGGTCTCTCCGTTCATGGCGATGCCTGGGCATATGCCCCTCACGTCTGCGCCTAAATCCACCCCTGCAGACCAACACTTAGCCCATATGCTCCTTCGGATTAGCCCTCGCCAATATACTTCCCTTGAAGCGCCTCTGAATCCCCTTGCAACAGATACCCTTCACCCCCGTAACCCATCTCCCAGTCCTTAAAACCTTCAACGGTGCACCCCTGCCGCACCCCTTTGTCCAGTGCACCCTACAACCCATATAGCCCACTTCACAACCCATTACCCTCCTTCACCGGTACACTCCTTGACCGGTACACCCTATGCCCGTTTGTCCTCTCCAGTGGCGCACCCCCTCAACGGCACACTCCTTGAGCGGTACGCCCAGCTTTCCAACCTTCGCCGGCACCCCCCTTCGCCGTCGCACCCTTTCGCCAGCACACCATGCAACCCTCTTCACCGGTACACTCTTTGTCCGTCACACCCCACAAACCGTGAGCCACCTTCACCGGTACACCTCCTTACCGGTACACACTTGGCCTCCCAACCCTTCATCGGTACACCCTGTAGGCTCTTGGCCCCTTCACCGGTACACTCCTTCACCGGTACACACTTCCTCCATCCTGGCCTGTTCAGCGGCACACCCTATGGCCCTCCAACCGATCTTCAGCGGTACGCCCCTTGGCCAGCTTCAACGGCACACTTGCCTCTACCCTCTAGCCTGTCATCCCTGACCAGCCTAGGTGCCTCCTTACCATCGCCACCACTTTCCTCCGGGGTCGGTTTACGGTGTGTCGTCTGCGGACGCCCACCCATAATTGTCGGGTTCCGCCACTCCATGTGGGCGCGTTCCCTGTACGGAGAGTCCTTAAACTGAGTTTGAATGAACCGCGCCCGGCTATATAGTTGATGCATGTTGGATATGTCATTCATAGCCAATATATTTCAGAAGGTCGAAATAGCATTGGAAATCAACAACTTGACCTTCTCTTCCTCCAGAATAAGGCCGGGTACCCTGGCGGCCATCTGCCTCCATCTGTCGGCATAGGTTGCAAACTCCTCATCGGCTTTCATTTTCTCGGCCACTAAATCTGTAAATGAATATTCTGGGCCGACCCTGTCTTAGAACCGCTAAATAAACTTGTCCTTGACCACTTTAAAACTCTCGTCATCTTCCAATGGTAAAGAATAGAACCATTCTAATGCAACTCCGTCCAATGATCAGCGAAATAAATATGCCATGAGGCAATCATCATATTAGAATTGTGCCGATTCATATAGAAAGTCCCTTACATGAATAAAGGGATTACTGTTTCCATCATACTTCCTGTAATTGGGCAGCTCGGACTGTGGAGGAAAACAGATATTCTGAAAGCTCGGAATGGGCACATCAGCCAAGGGCTGTGGGCCAACCCGCTTCTGGAGAAAGTCGAGTTGTTGTTGCATGGCGGCCCACTTATCAAGGAGGTCTTGCTCCCTCGATGGAGCAGGGGTAATAAAAGAAGGAGTTTGGACCTGTGGAGCGGAGGGCAAAGTAACTGAAGGAGGTGGCCCATAAGATGGTGCCGAAGGATAAGCAGCCTAGGTGGGCGAAAGCCCATAAGAAGGATATTGGGCAAAGGGATGACCTGAATTGGGGTGGACCTGGGCTGCCCCTTGCTGAGGGTGCCAGAAATCTGATGGACCCATAGAGACTTGTGGCACTGATAGGGTAGAAGTGTGGTGATCCAACTGGAAAGAAGAAGGGAGAGTGGTCTTTTCCTTATCATAAGATGACTGGGCCGATGCCGAGGACTGGCCCGTTTTGAGATTGGAGAAGGTGATGGTCCTAGGCTGGACCGGAGTGAGATTGATCAAGGTGTGCTAGACGGGAGTATTGGATAGGCCCTACGGAATCATGGAAGGGGGAGTGTTGGGCCCCTGCATGGCCTGATAGACAGTCTGTAGTCAGGCCGGGTCCAACTGGGCCATCATCTGGAGGATGGAATTGGCGAAAGGAGGGGGAAAAGATGGAGTGGCCTGGGCACCCTCCATAGGGATGGAGGACGGAGGAGGAGTAGACCCCTCTCCTCACTGGAAAGAGACGACCCTAGAAGGATCTTCTAAGAGCTCTTGAGGAAGAGACTCCTCTTGGGAACGGGGAGGGTTAAAGGAAGCCCTGGAAAACTCAAAAAGGGGATTGGAATGAACTTTGAAGTTGGACTCGACTCTAGGAGATGACTTAAACAGACGGAAGTAACTCCACATGCAACTTCAAAGCACCTTAGAATAATGCAAACAACACAACAATAAACACACAATAAACAAGGTGATTCAAGCAAAGTGTAAGTGAAGAGAGGGTAAAGACACTTAGGATCAACCAAGTTTTTTAGATGATGCTGAAAATTTTTTAATTGCTTCTCCCTTAGAACCTTAGTGATTTGATTAAAACTGTGCTCTTGGGAACCAGGACCACGTTGGCTACCCAGTCTGGGTATTGAGTAGGCCTGAGCAACCCTGAGCGCAGCTTCTCGTTCGCCTGTTCCCTGATGATGGCCTATCGCTCGGGGATGCAACGCCTTCGGCGGTGCTGGACTGGGCGGCAAGTGGGGTCCAACTTAGTTGGTGTGTGATGACCTCTGGTGGGATTCCGGGAAGCTCGTCTTCGGACTAGGCGAATACGTCCTGATTGGCGGTGAGGAACCTCGTGTAGGCTTTCCTGTCGTGCTCGGATAGGCTTGCGCCGATCCTTAGTGTTCTGCCCGGATCTTCCCCCACCTGGATGAGGTATAAGTCTTCCATCGGAGCACTCGTGCTCGGGTCCGGATCTGGGATCCTAGCTGCCTTCTTCTCAGCCGGTGCTTCTTCGGGATGTCGATCGCACGTGGAGATGAGGTAGCACCTCCTGGACTCTCATTGGTCTCCTCGGACCTCCCCTACCCCTCGGGGGTGGGGAACTTGAGCTTTTGGTGATACGAGGAAGGAACACCTCGAAGCGTGCCGAGGATCCCCCGACCGATGATGGCATTATATCCTGTCATCGCGCGAACTACAGTAAAGTCGGTGAGGAAGGTTACTTCTTTTGGCGTGGTCCCGAATGTGACTGGGAGTGAGATGCGTCCCTCTGGGCGGATGGTCGTTCCTAAGAACCCGTATAGCGGCGTATTCAACGATGTTAGTCGAGACATATCCACACCCATAAGAACAAGGCAGTCGTAGGCAATAACATCGGGTCCGCCTCTATTGTCTACTAAAATACGGTGCATAGTACATTGGTTGATGGTGGCCGAGACCACCAAAGCATCTGAGTGGGGCATAGTTACGCCATCTAGGTCGTCATCAGAGAAGACAATAGGATCTCCTAAACGGCCTGGGGTGGGAGTCCCCCGCGGATTGTCGTCGCCCTGGTCCGTAGCGTGAACTGCAGTCGCGTACTGTCGCCTCCTACTCGCGCTGTCCCCTCTCGTGGTTGGTCCCCCGGAGATCATCATGATCTCCTTCCCATTGGGCCAGTTGTTGATCGGCGGGGGTGTCTTCTGTCGTCGCTCCACTGCCTTGGCGAGGAACTTATCGAGGAGTCCTCTCCGGACGAGGTCCTCAATGGCGTCCCTCAGGTTGATGCAGTCGGCGGTGTCGTGACCATGGTCGCAGTGGTAGAGGTAGTATTTCTTCTTACTCCTCATGTTCGGGTCTGACTTCATCCGAGGCAGCCACTTGAGGAATGGCTCCTCGCGGATTTCCATCAGTATCTGATCCGGTGGAGCGGTCAGGGGCGTGTAGTGGCGATACTTGCCCCTTTCCTTCTTGGGGTGGTCGCGGCGGTCTCCGTCGCGTCGCTCCCGCTTACTCGGACCCTCTCGCAGGGGGTCAGCAGATCTCTTACGGTCGGATCGATCGGTTCCGATCGCGCGGCCCAACGCCGCCGTGTTCTCCTCGCAGTGCGCGTGCTTCTGGGCCAGGGCGAGGAGGTCTGGATGAGTCGTCGGGGCCTCGACCCCGAGGGCGCGTCGAAGGATGTGGTCCCGCGTCCCCTGGGTGAGGGCCGTAGTGGTGATACCGACGTCTAAGTGTGGGATCCGTAACTCCTCTGAGCGGAAGTAGGAGACAAAATCCTACAACGTCTCTTCTCTTCCCTGCTTGAGTGCGAGCAGGGTCACCGCAGACTTAGCCACCTTCCGACAGCCAACAAACTTCTCATTGAACAGCTTCTTGAGCTGTTGGAAGGAGGAGATCGTCCCGACCGGTAGGGACTCGAACCAAGCCCGGGTGTTCTCTTGGAGGGTCGTTACGAACGCTAGAGACTTCACAGTGTCTGAGGCCCGATGGAACACCAGATGGGACTCGAAGCTGTGCATGTGGTCGGCAGGGTCGGTGGTGCCATCGTAGGCGGTAAATGATGGTAGTTGAAGCTTCGGCGGGATGGGGACTTCCATTATTTCCTTGGAGAAGGGAGCGTGGAAATCCAGATCGTCGTCGATTAGGCCATGATTCTTGGCGACCAAGAGGACGTCATCCAAGTATCGGACCTTGTCCTCTATCTCTTTGAAGCGCTAGAGTCGGTGGTCCATCTCTGGATTGGAGTGGAGTGGGCTGCGCACCCTCGGCGTGGGCACACTACGGGATAGCCGAGTCCTAGTCACCGAGGCGCGGGATGCCTCTCGCGCTTGGTGGGGGTTCCCCCCAATCTGACCTCTTTCATCCTCCTGTCGTTCAGACAAGACACACTGGGGGTCGACCTGTTGGTCCCGGAGTTCTTGGCAGAGGTCGGTCATGGCCGGAATCTATTGGCGCAGTTCATCGAGGTCACCTGGGGTAACCTCCTACCGAGGATGGGCGGAAGAAGCTTCTTGCGACTCCCACCGGGAGCTGGGTCCCTAGTGGGACTTACGCCCCCGATGGCTGGTGTTGCGGAGACTTCCACGGGGCGCCATAACCTTTTGCCCAAGCTTCCCACAGATGGCGCCAAAAAGTGTAGAGACTGGAAAATGGTTCATAGGCTACGTACCACCTTCTCTATTTATTTGTTGGGAAAGTCGTCTTGCGCCCGTGGAAGCCTGCAAATCACTAGAAAATCAAAGCGGCGTCAGAGGGACTCCCGGGTGTTACCCCAGGGGATAACCCTCTGATGCTTAAGTCAATAAAAGATTAGCAGAGTACAGAGAAGAGCAGGAGAGAGGGAGGGAGAGAGAGAGGCCGCTGTAGGAGGCCGGAGAGCTGATGAAGGTCTCCCAAATGAGTGCTCGTCGGTCCCAGGGCTCACCCGCAGAGTGCCCACTGGGTGGTAAGGTTGCTGGGGGGAACTCCTCTCAGAGTGTAGGCAGACGCTCTCCTCTTCACCTTGTGTAGCAGGGCTAGTGGCTCTATTCTCTAAGGTAGCGTGATAGTGGAATGAACCACCGTGCTCTTCTCTTCTGTCGATCTCCCTTTTATATGGGGTTGTCCTGGAGCAAGGGGTCTCATCCCTTGATAGGGAAGGGCACTCGTAGTAGAGTAACATTTCTCTGCTATTCCAATGAGAATTTCCCATTGGAGGGCGATTACCCCGACGTCGGTCGATCCCGGGGCGAGTCTTACGGTGCTCATGGGGCGTGCTCACCCATTATGGGGTTAAGACCGGTGTCGTGGGGGCAACTGTCGGTCACCGGAGAGTCTTCTGGCGATAACTACGCTTGGGCCACGGCCACTACGCATTGTAGAATCCGATGTCCTTCTGGGCTGGGCCTCTTCTTATTGGGCCGAGTGCGTGTGCCCATCTCTTGGGAGGGCTTGTTGCACTTGATTCTCAGTGGGCCTGCCGTTACTGAGCTGTTTCTGGGCCTAACCAGATTTATCCTCCTTAGGTATGGTTGTACTTTTAGATTATGTGATGGTTTGGCCTTTAGCGCCTTACAAATATCTCAGCCCACAACACTTCCATATTTCCGCTGTGACGTCCCCGGACACGATACAGGATCGTGGGAAGGGGGGGGCACAAGGTCGATGGCCATTCAAGGGGGAACTAGGTGGCTAGCTCTGTGGCCTCCCAGAGCTGATGGGCTGATGGGCGGCCAGCACTGCAGCCGCCCAAGGCACCTGGGCAGCCAGGTATGTGGTGGCCTAGTGCCTTAGGTGGCCAACTCTTTGGCCTCCTTTCGAGAGTTTGGCGATCGTCAGTTCGATCATCTGTAAAGTGGATTTAACCCAATAGTTTGGTGGTTTTTAGATCGGTTAAGGTTATTAGACTAGTAATGGGGACTCAAAAGTCTAATCATCTAAGAAAAAGTATTACTCTTATGATGGCTGAATAAGGTCCACGAGATGTCCAAAATTGGGCATCTACAGAACCCGATCAAACACCGGCGACAAGGAGGAACCACAGGGGGGAGGGGAAAGCCAAAAATGTTGGCGTGTAGGGGAAGAAAGGCGGGGAGGGGAAATGTTAGGCACGTAAGGGATTTTTGATTTTTTTCTTCTTTTGATTGCGGATGGAAGCGGCCCTCATCGACGCCGAGCGTGGGCGCGCAACCCTCCTCAAGCCCGGTAGCCTGGTGCATCTGCGTCCACTCGATGAAGCCTTCCAGCGCGGCCCCCTCGGCAAGGCAGACGCGGTGCACGACCTCGTCGGCGTCATTCAAAATCTCGAGGCCATACAGCCGCCCGCAGCAGCAGCCGGACTCGAACGCGGCGGCGCGGTGCCAGGCGCGGAAGTGGCAGGTGAGCGAGGCGGCGGCGTGGCGTGCGTGCGCCGCCTGCTGGTCGCTGGTAAAGGTGAGTGCGGGATACTCGTCCTCGACGGCGAGAATGCCCTGGCTGTTGCGGACCATGCTCCAGACCGGGCCGATGGCGCGCAGGTCGGACAGCATGCCCTGCCATTCGTGCCACAGGGCGACGCGGACCGAGCCGGGATGGGAGGCGTCCACGTTGGCGTCGAGGATGCCCTCGGTGATCAGGCGCGGGCCGCGGTTCTTCGTGCGCGAGTCGCCGAGGCCGAGGCCGGCGGCGCAGGAGAAACGATGGCGATGGTTCTTCGAAGTCATGGCCGATAGAAACCCACGCCGGCCGAAATCGCGCTAACGGACGCTTGCCATTTTTTGGTGCCGGGCTGTCCTGAAATTTTTTAAGCGATCTAGGGGCTGGACTCTCCGCAGAGCTACCGCTCCCTGCCGGTTGCGTTTCGGAAAAGTTTTCCCTGTTAATGGCGCCAGCGCGGCGTAAACTGCGATTCCTATGACTCACATCAAGCTGTTCTCTCCCGGGCCGGTGGAAGTGTCGGAAAAGACGATGCGCGCGTTTTCGAAGCCGATGATCGGCCATCGCTCGAAGGATTTTCAGGCGCTCAACGCCGCGATCCAGCCGGGCCTGCAGCAGCTTTTCTACACCAAGCAACCGGTGTTCGTGAGCACCAGCTCGGCGTGGGGCGTGATGGAGGGCTCGATCCGCAATCTGGTCTCGAAGAAAGTTCTCTGCTGCATGAGCGGCGCGTTCTCGGACAAGTGGTTCGACGTGGCCAAGAAGTGCGGCAAGCAGGCCGAGGCGCTGCAGGTCGAGTGGGGGCAGCCGATTCTCGCGGCCGACATCGATGCGAAACTGGCCACGGGCGAGTTCGACGCCGTCACGCTTATCCATAACGAGACCAGCACCGGCACGATGAATCCGCTCGGGGAAATCGCCGCCGTGATCAAGAAATATCCCGACGTGCAGTTCATCGTCGACACGGTCTCGTCGTTCACCGCGATGAAGATTCCGTTCGATGAGCTGGGCATCGACTTGATGCTCGCGGGCACGCAGAAGGCGCTGGCGCTGCCGGCGGGCGCAGCGGTGTTCGCGTGCTCGGAGAAGGCGTTCGCCAAGGCGGCGACGCTCAAGGACCGCGGTTACTACTTCGACATCCTCGAGTTCAGGAAGAACCAGGAAAACCAGATGACGCCGACGACGCCGAGCATCTCGCACTTCTACGCGCTGCAGAGCAAGATCGAGGACATCATGGCCGAGGGGCAGGACGCCCGCTTTGCGCGGCACCTCGAGAACGCGAAGCTTGCCCGCGCCTGGGCGGCGAAGCACGGGTTCAACCTGTTCCCGAAGCAGGGCTACGAGTCGATCTCGCTGACCTGCGTTGCGAACAACAAGAACATCGACGTGGCCAAGCTCATCAGCACGCTGAAGACGAAGCACTCGTGCACGATCGACGGCGGCTACGGCAAGATCAAGGGCACCAGCTTCCGCATCTCGACGATGGGCGACGAGTCGACCGCGAATATCGTGGAACTGCTCGGCTGGCTCGACGGCTGCCTCGCGTCGCTGTAATCGCGCTTACGCCCATAACGCCTCGCGAACATCCGGATCGCGAGGCGGCGAGGGTTTCCTCGTCGTAAGCCACGAAATCAGGAGCACGACGGGAAGCCAGATGAACGAGGCGGTGAGCGTTGACAACAGGCTCTCGCCCACGTCTCCGGTGATATTTTTGCAGCCGGTGCCGAAGCCGGCATTGGCCAATTCCGGATACATCATCCACGGATCGTCGCCCCAGGCGCCTTCCGCGTACGCGGCCCGCGGATGCAACACGCGCGCATCGTGCGTGATTTGCTCGGCGTAACACTGGTAGTACGTGGTGCCCGCGCTGATGAAGAGCACGACGATTGAGACGAAGATCACGTTCTTTGAAAACGCATTGAGCCGGGGCCAGAGCTGCTCGAGCAGCGACGCCACGGCCGCACCGGCCAGTGCGCCGGCCAGCGGCCCCACCAGTCCGATGGTGGCCATGTCGTGCGCCGCCATGCAGATGTAGACATACGCCTGGCTCGCTTCCGCGAGCAGCACGAACAGCGCGATGGAAATGAGCTTGGCCATGACAGGATGATTATCGCGAAGAAACTTCGTCATATTTCAGATAACGACGAAATCGCCGCGCGATCCGGGACATTTTTCTCAACAACACGTTGTCGCCAGCGCGACCAAGCTGGCGAATACGAGAAAAGAAAATCGCGAAAAATCGCATTTGCCTATTAACCCGCTCAAAAAGCTGCCGAATTCTTTCAAGGACCGGACACAGAAGTGGAGCGAATGCATTCATCAACTTTCGTCAGCGCGACGGGCCGTGCGGTTGGCGCATGGCTCGGGTTACTTCTCGTCTCGCTGCCGGCCCTGGGCTGCGGACTCGACTGGACGCTGCCCCGGGCGCACTTCGAGGGCGTGGAAGAGCATGGCTTCGTTTCGTACTGGGAGAAAATCGGGGAGATCGATCTCGGCGACAACGTCGTGCTGCCGGTCAACATCGGTTTCAACTCGCACCGAGAGTCCAGTTCTCCCGTCCTCGGCAAGGGCTGGATCGTGGCGCTGCTGGAATCGCACGTCGAGCCCATCGACGAGAACGCGATGAACGTCATCATGCCGGATGGGTGGACGTTTCTCTTCCTGCGCAATGGAAGCACCGAGACGTGGCGCGGCAGCGCCGGCTGGATGGGCGAAACCAGCGACGCGCGCTTCACCATCTCGGCCCCGTGCGGCTGGAAGATCACCTACGACCGCGGGAAAATCCAGGAGATCGACGGCGACAAAGGTGGCGCGCTCACTTTCAGCTACAACGGCGGCGTGCCGGTGGAAATCGACCGCGACGGCGAAGCTCTCCTGAAGGTCGAGCGGGACGCAACGAGCGGAACCACGAGCGCGCTGATCATCGCCGGACGTCGCATCGAGCTTTCACTCGCGCAGCGGCCCCGGATCGTGAACCTGCTCGGCAAAAATCTCATCAACGGCTTCGATCTTAGCCTGGCCTCTCTTCAGGAAGCGGATGGGAAAGAAACCTTCGCCTTCGGAACGGACAAGGCACTCGATCCCACGCTGACGCTTAACGGCCCGGGGCAATTGCCGCGAACTTTCGTGTGGGATGCGGCCTCGCGGCAGATCAAAAGCGATGGCGCGTGGATCTACTCGCTCCAGCCCAAGGGCGATCACCTGCGCATGGTCCGCACCAAGACGCAAAATCAAACCGAGAGCTATGAGGCGGATGAGGCCACGGGCATGACATCGGAAAAGAGCGCGGATGGAGCCGAGATCGTGACGTACCGCTTTGTCAGCGGTCCGCTGGCGGGAAGCGTTCGCAAGATGGAGCAACTCGACGGCGCGGGAAAGCCGACGCCGCTTTATTCCGCCAGCTATTATCCTTCCGGCGAACTCATGCGGGAAATCTTTTACCCGGACGTGATGAAAAGCTACTCGGAGAATAATCAGCTCCTGAAGGAGACGGTCGCCGGCCAGGTCGTCTACGAGCAGGACCTCGACAGCGCGGGCCGCGTCACGCACGTGATCGACACGACGAAGGATCTCGAGATCAAGATGACCTACGAAGCCGGCGGCGGACGCACGACGCAGGTTTTCCAGAAGGGCGCGCTTTTCTATACGAAGCAAGTCGACGGGAACAACAAGCTCGTCTCATTCAACGAAGGAGAACAATGAAAAGGTATCTGTCCACCGTCATCATGGCTCTCGCCGTCGCTCTGCTTTCGGGAGCAAGCGCCCAGGCCGCGGGAAGCAAAGCGGAAATTCTCAGTGACAATCAACTGGGTTCGATCAAGGGCGGTTACTGCCTTTTTTGGAAGTGCGAAGGCTCGCCCGGCAGCGGCAACTGCCAGCCCGTCAAGAACGACACCATCGATCTCTGCAAGACGGTCACATGCAAACTGGTCATCGACATGGATGGCAACACCGAGGTGCTGCAGTGCGAGATGACCGGCGGAACCGAGACGTGCACCGAGTCGTCGACTTACGTGCAATGCATCCGCTCCCGTCAGCCTACGCTCTGCATCCGCAATTTCCAGGCGAAGGGTTGTGGGCTGCTGGTGCAGACCTACTGCCTTCCCGATATCAAGCACAGGACGTGTTTTTGCGGCAGTAGCAGCGACACGACGCCCTGCGACTGGACAAGCTGCGTCAATTGACCGGGCTCCTCGTGAGAATTCTGCTTCTGGCGCCGCTGTGTGCCGCGTGCTGGCTGAACAACTGCCGGGGAGACCCCATGGATTCATCGCAGATCAAGCTATTGGCCAGGCAACTGGATGACGCGCTGGTCCAGGGCCACATTTATCAAATCCGCTACACGGTCGACGAGACGAAGACGGCTTCGTTCTACGATCACAAGAAGGAATTGATCAAGCTGCTGCAGGACAACATGGCGAAGGACGTGGCGAACCCGTCCTTGAATCCGCAGGCGCCGGACTTCATCGCCCGGCAGGAGACGCGCAGGAGGATCATCGCGGGCATCAAGCACGACCTGACGCAATTCCGCGAGCAGCATTACTCGTGCGACTACAGCATGGACGGGACCGGCTTTTACCTGAAGCAAAGCCTGTTTCACGTGGACGCTGACGGGAAGACCGGGCCCCCGCGCACGACGACCTACGTGAGCGACGGCAAGATCATGGGCACGTTTTACCGGGAGGATGCGCAGGGTGTCATCGAGCCGGCCACGGAGCGCCCGCGCACGTCGCTGGAATACTGGACCGACACCGCTTATCGCTTCTCCAACGACACCCTCACGAGCTGCGTGGAGGCCATGCCCACGCTGACGCTGACCGAGGACGCGGGCCAGTTGGTCATCGCGGGCGACCGGCCATTCGAGGGGCGGGAGCGGACGCATTTGGAACTCCGCATCGACAAGGCCACGCTCACGCCGGTGAAGGGCACGCTGATTTTCTACGACTGCTTCGGCAAGCTGCACACCGAGGTGGTCAAGACGTGGCAGTACCAGGAATTCGCCGGCGTCCGGTTGCCCAAGGTTGTGATCGACGAGTACAGCGAGGTGGACTTGAGCGGAAAGCTGAACCTCGAGAAGCAGCGGGTCTTCACCATACTCGATTTCACTCCCACGCCGACGGTCGCGAAGACCGCACTCGCGGAAATGTTGAAATCAAACTTCAGCATGTATGACGAGATCACCGGCGAACACTACATCTCCGGCAATCCCGCGCAGGCGCTGGACCAGCTCTCGAAATAAAATGCGCGTTGTCTTGTTCATGCTCATGTTGGCGGCGGCTTCGGTGTGCCGGGCCGAGGCGCCTCCGGAACAGAAGGGCGGTTTCGCCTGCGGATTGAACGCGGCGTATATCTTCCTGAACCGGGCCGGGCATCATGCCGCTTACGACCAGCTAGTGCGCGAATTCTCGGAGCAGCAGTCACCCGACTCGCTGCTGGCGATAAAGGCGGTGCTCGCCCGGCACGGTTGCGCGACGATGGGGATCAAGGCCGGCGCCGGTTACTTCCTCGATAATCCGGGGCCGGCCATTGTGTACCTTCAACTCTCCGGCTACACGCGCCGCGGCGAAAATCACTTTGCCTACCTCGTCGGCGTCAGCCGCCAGGGCGGCGCGGAACTGCTCGACCCGATTTTCGATTTGAACGAGGCGAGCTACCTGACGTGGGACTCGTTCTCGCGTTCCTACCAGGGCTACGCGCTGATTCCCCATGCATGACCGGGGCGCCATCCGCTGGTGGTGCGCCGGGATCGCACTCGTGCTCGGCATGGCCGGCGTGGCCGGCGTGGCCGCCGCGAACCACAAGACTATGAAGCAGCCCGAATCCGAGCTCGAGATGAAGAAGGACGTCGACTTGGGCATCATCCTCGACACGACGTCGCCCGTGCAACTGGCGCTGCCCATCACCAACCGCAGCAACCGGCTCATCAGCATTCAGGATGTCGCGAAGGATTGCTCGTGCACCTCGGTCAAGATCGACAAGCTCAGGCTCGCGCCGGGCGAAACGGCCACGCTGCGCGTCGTCGCCAATCTCTCCGGCAAGACCGACCTTTACCAAAGCAATCTCATCGTGGAATCGGATGCGCTCGAGAAGATCGACCAGATCCACCTGCATGGGCTCATCACCGGCCAGATCCGCATCCGTCCCGACCGGGTGACCGTGCTCACCGGCGACAAGCACGTACCCGGCGCCTTCAGCGTTTTTTGCGACGACCAGAACGGCAAGTGGCGCTACACCGGCTTTGTTGCCGACGATCCGCATCTCGTCGTCCGGCTCAAGGAGCACGAGACCAGCGCGACGACCTCGGTCTACGACGGTACGGTCGACATCGCGTCCCATGCAGCACGACAGAACTACGGCGCTTTCCAAACCACGTTGGTCACGCTGACCTTCATCAACGACAAGCTCGGCCGCCACTTCGACCTCAAGTACGGCGTGGACGTCGCCCTGCGCCGCAACGTGACTATTGATCCGCCGCAGGTCATGTTTCTCGGCAACGGCGTCGAGCAGCGACGGACTCTGCTCGTGCAGTCGGCGCAGGCGCTTAGCATCGACGCCGCGCGCTGTCCCGTGCCCGGCATCCAGGCGGCCATCCACCGGGTTGACGCGAAAGCAGTGAAGATCGACCTCGTTTATCAGCCGTCGCCCGCATCGGGCCGGGGCCTCAAGAATGTGGCGTGCGAGTTACTAAGTGGCGGCAAAACCATCGGCAGTATTCCGATCAATATCGTCGAAATCCGGTGATTGAAGCATTCCTGGGACACGTCTATCTCGCTAAATCCCACCGTGATAGCGATTTAGTCCCGATTTGGATTGATTCGCCGCCAATAGTCGCTAAATTTTCGGCAGAAAGGAACATGTACGTGAAGTCTTTTGTGGTCGGGGCTGCGAGCACCCTTCCCCTCAGCAAAATGGAGCTGCGGGCAGGGTCAAACGCAACAAGCCGCCCGGCGCATTAACCGCCTGGGCCCACGCCTCGCTCTCCCGGCAACCACAGGACTCCTCACCAGCTTCATATTTTTCCACGTCATCGCCGCGTTGAACGAGCCCGAATCGAGGCCGGACGCCATGGCGATGACCGAAGCGCGAGACACGGGCGGCCTGGAAGGGCGCCGTCGCAACGGAAAACCATCTTTCGTCGAGAAGCACCGGGCGGATGCCTCAAGGTCCGCCCCGCAGTCGCAGGTCAGTTGCCGGAGACAAAAGGGAAGTCGGCGGGTAGAGCCTGAATAAGAGCGCGGTCCGACGCGCATTTCACGGGCATGTTGGTAAACAGCACATGAGTTCAGATTATCGCCCTCGAGGCGGAGGAGAAAGCGGAGGCGGGCGCGGGGGACGCCGCCGTCGTGGAGGTCGCGGTCGCGGCCAGGGTTCCAGTTCCCACGGTCACAGCCACAGCCACGGCGAAGGCCGCGCGCATTCCAACGGCACGCACACGCCGAAGAAGAAGGAAGGCTTCATCTCGAAGCTGCTCGGCATCTTCAAGGGCAAGAAGAAGCCCGAATCCAAGCCGGCCCGGCATGAAAGCACGCCGCGCCACGAGGTGCGGGATCGCGAACCGCGCGCGGAGCGTGCGGAACGTCCGCGCCGTGAGGACCGGCCCCCGAAGGCCGATCCCACGCCGCAGGAGATCACGACGCCGAAGCTCTACGTGGGCAATCTCGCCTACGAAGCCGCCGAAAGCGACCTGTTCGATCTCTTCTCCAAGATCGGCGCGGTCAAGAACGTGGAAGTCGCCATGGACCGCCGCGCCAACCGCTCGAAGGGCTTCGGCTTCGTCGAGATGGAGACGCTCGACACAGCCAAGCTGGCCGCGGAAAAGCTCAACCGGACCGATTTCCTCGGCCGGCAGATCGTGGTCAGCGGCGCCAAGCTCGACAAGCGCCCGATCGGCAGCCCGCGCGAGGAAAGCACCGATGCGCCCAGCCAAACGGAAAGCACCGGCGAGTCGACGATCTAAGGAGCGCCTTTGCGCTGAAAACCGGCGGTGCCGCAAGGTGCCGCCGGTTTTTTGTTAACCGTGGCCCAAGCTGCTTGTTGCCCGGATCACCTGATCGAAATCTCGATCAGGCGACTGGAGGCGAACTATTTCGCGAATGGCCACTGCTCCGCCTCAAGCAGCGGTGGGTCCAGATGATAAAGCCGCCGCCAGCGCTCGACGGTGAAGTCGTCGCTGGTGTAGATCGTCTGCTCGAGTTCGAACTTGTCCTCGAACGGCGGGAAAAACGAATCGCCCGACACGCGCCGATGCACGCGCGTCAGGTAAAGCGCGCTGCATTGCCGCAGAAATTGCCGGTAAATATCCGCGCCGCCGCAAATCCAGTAGGGCTTCGGCATGCCGCGTAGTTTTTCCTCCAGCGTGGCCACATCCGCGCAGGTCGTCACGCCGGGCGGACCCTCCTTGCGGCTGAGGACGATGGTCTCGCGTCCGGGCAGCGGTCGTCCGATCGACGCATACGTCTTGCTGCCCATGATGAGCGTGCCGCCCATGGTCTTTTGCTTGAACCAGGCGTACTCGTTCGGCAGGTGCCAGGGAAGCTTGCCCTTCAGCCCGATGCACCGGTTCTCCGCCATGGCGGCGATGGCTTGGTAGGTGGGCATGGGGAAATTTTAGACTGCCATCGGCGCCTTGATCGCCGGCTCGGGATCGTAACCGGTGAGCGTGATGTCTTCGATGGTGAAATCGCCAAGCTCGCGAATTTTCGGATTGAGCTCGAGCCGGGGCAGGGGACGAGGCTTGCGCGAAAGCTGCAGCTTCGCCTGCTCGAGGTGATTGTCGTAAAGGTGCAGGTCGCCAAAGGTGTGGACGAAATCGCCCGGCTTGAGATCGCAGACCTGCGCGACCATGCACGTTAGCAGCGCGTAGGAAGCGATGTTGAACGGCACGCCGAGGAAAAGGTCCGCGCTGCGCTGATAAAGCTGGCAGCTCAACTCGCCGTCGAGCACGAAGAACTGGAACAGCGCGTGGCAGGGCGGCAGCGCCATGGCATCGACCTCCGCCGGGTTCCACGCCGTCACAATGTGCCGCCGGCTGTCCGGCTTCTTGCGGATTTGCTCCACAACGCGGGCGATCTGGTCGATCTTCTCGCCGCCCGGCCCGCGCCAGTCGCGCCACTGCGCGCCGTAGACATCGCCCAAGTGCCCGGCCCACGCCGCAAACTCGGGATCATCGACGAGCCGCTTGCTCCATTCCTCGTAGCTCACCGCTGGCTCGCCACGTGCGGGGGCCGTCACCTTGCGGTAGTAATCATACCCGTTGCCGTGCCAGATGGTGACGTTCTGCCTGGCCAGCGTGGCCACGTTCGTGTCGCCGGAAAGAAACCAGAACAGCTCCGCCACGATCGCCTTCCACGCCATCTTCTTCGTCGTCAGCAGAGGAAAGCCGTCGCGCAGGGGATACCGCGATTGTGCGCCAAAAACCGAGCGCGTGCCCGTGCCGGTCCGGTCCGTCTTCGATCGACCCTGCTCCAGCACGAGGCGCAGGAGATCGAGGTAAACTTGCATCCTAAAACTGTAGCGGCGGTCCGGGACCGTCGCACTAATTTTGCGCAAGAAAATGGGGTCAGGCCGGAGGCTGACCCTCCATCAAACAAAAAAGCGGCGACCCGAAGATCGCCGCTTTTCTTATCGCTCAGGCCAGACGATCAGGTCTGCGGAACGATGAAGATTTTGTTCGTGTACGGGCAGCGCACCGCGGTGCCGGGGGGATAACCGCGCACGTCCACCGGCTCGGCATACTCGGCATAGGGGCTCTTGACGAAACCCTTCTTGCCCGGGATGACGATGCCCATCGGGTACGACGTCGAGGGCTTCGGCGGCGTCGGGGCGGAAGCCTGGGTGGTCTCAGGAGTGGTCGAGCCGGTCGCGGTCGTCCCGGTCTCCGCGGGCGGATTCTCCGCGGGAGCCGTGCCCGTGTTGTCCGGCGCGGGCCCGGGCGGAACAGGATTCATCGTGGCATTCGTCTGCTGCATCGCGGCTGGCGTGCCGTTGTCATCGGTGCCGGCCTGATGCGAACAGCCGACGACAAGATTAGAGGCTGGCTGCAAAGGGGGCCCCATATAAATAGGCTCACACTTACAAAATCCTCACCCAAAGCCACCTCGTCGGAAGAGTAGTCATAGTCTACCTTCTCGCTCGAAGAAGACTTGGTCGGGGCGAGCTCCTCCCTTGTCGGCGAGGAAGCTTTCATCTCAGAGTCAAGAGCCTCCTCTCGGCGCGGATTCGGTGACGGTGACTTCCTGGATTTTAGCCTCTTCCTCGAGTATGCCTTTGTCAACTGGGGGACATTGCGAGCCCACACCCACCCAGGGAGGGGTGCGATGGGAACTGCCAAATGAAGAAGCCTCTGGGTTAGACCAAAGTCTTTGGGCTCCCAATGAATGAAAATGTTAGCCATGCCAGTGAAAACAATTACCCCGCCCGGTCCTCGTGGCCAAAGGCGGCCCGGGGATTGTCTTCTCGACGGAAGGTGCAACCCCAGGTGCTGCAGCATCGCCCACATCTGGAGTAGGAGCAGGTGCTGGCTCCTCTGCGGATATTGAAAGAAGAAACCCTCATAAAGGCCTTATCCCACAAGGTGAAAAGGTGTTAAGTGGCACCGCCGGCCAGAGAATCTAACCTGTGGGCTGGCTTGGCTCGGCCTGAGCGACCGCGAACGTGGCCGCAAACTTCTCAGCCTCCGCCTTCCTCTGCTCCAATTCCTGCCGGCTGACTACCTTGGTGGAGACTATCACAGACTTCACGCGTAATCTCGAACGTGTCTCCTCTGCACCGGCTGAAAGGAAGAAACGCGTGTGTTATGCATGCACTAAGATTTCACTCTAGGAGGCAACTAAGTCCTGAAGAATATTAGCACCCTTGGAACCTTACCGACGGGATGGCTTGGTTCGGTCTGAGTCACGGCAAATTGTGCAAAAGAAGGGACTGAAGGCGGAGGAGAGGCTGAAGCGTTCCGAATAGCCTCTACCCTCTTCCGCTCTATCTCCTTCCTCCCGGCTATTTTGGCGGCTGCCAACGCCTTCTCTACCGGTGACCCCTTTTGAGGTTCTCTGGTGGCCTTGGATGAGGGAGTTGGAGTGGACGACGGCTCCGACCTGACCCAGGCCTCTCCTACCTCTGGGGTCGGTGAGGGCATCGGTTCCTCCTTAGCTGATGAACAGAAAGCAGAAGCATCCAGGTGTAAGCGACTCGTTCCAACACAGAAATAAAAACTTCACCTGAAAGACGCTCTTGACAGAGGAATCTCACCGATAGGTTGGCACGGTTCGACTCAACCAGTCTCGTATTCCTCAAAAGATGGAACCAGTGGTGGCAGGGGAATGGTTTTGGCAGCCTTGGCGGCCTCTGTCTTCCGACGCTTACCCTCCCTCCGCCCTACAGCCTTCGTCTCATCCAGAGATTTCCTCACGGGCAATTTTGACTGGGGCCTCTTTGCGGGTGGAGGCAAAGGAGTTGTAGTCAGTGCTGACCGTGCCATTGCAAAATGCGCCAGCTTCTTCGCCTGTCGAAGGAGGTTGCGATAAGTTGCCATCTGTGTGCTGTCTGGGTGATCTGTGAAGAGGAAGGATAAGCAAAGTGAAGAATTGATTAACATCCAGCACCCTAAAATTAATATTATTTAAATTTTTTTGATAATTTTAATATTATTTTCTTATTCTATTAAGACTTACGCTCTGTAGCGGCAAGAAAATGGTTCCTAGACTACGTACCACCTTCTCTATTTATTTTGAGGTCGTGCCTTTTACGGGACCTTTGGCGAAGGCTCCCTACTGCATGGCTCCCGCTGAGTTGAGAGAGTTGAGGGCGCAGTTGCAGGAGTTGCTTGCCAAGGGGTATATTCGTCCCATCTTTTCCCCTTGGGGTGTGCTAGTGTTGTTTGTGAAGAAGAAGGATGGTAGTCTGAGGTTGTATATTGACTACCGCCAGCTGAATGAAGTGACCATTAAGAACAAGTATCCGTTGCCGCGGATTGATGATTTGTTCAACCAGCTTCAGTCGGCTCGAGTGTTTTCGCGGATTGATTTGCGGTCCGGTTACTATCAACTGTGGATTCGTGAGTCTGATGTGGAGAAGACTACGTTCAGTGCGAGGTACGAGCATTATGAGTTATTGGTGATGCCATTTGGGCTCACTAATGCCCCAGTAGCCTTCATGGATTTGATACAGAGGGTGTTCGGTCCCTACTTGGATCAGTTCGTAGTTGTGTTTGTGGACGACATCCTTGTTTATTCACGGTCTGCGGAGGAGCACGCGTACCATTTGAGAGTTGTGTTGCAGACTTTGCGAGATCACCATCTGTACGCGAAGCTCAGCAAGTGCGAGTTTTGGCTTCGTGAGGTGCACTTTTTGGGGCACGTGATTTCGGTGATGGTATTTCCGTGGATTCCGCCAAGGTCAAGGTTGTGATGTAGTGGCTGAGGCCGAGGTCCGTGACAGAGATTCGGAGTTTCTTGGGGCTCGCAGGCTATTATCGGAGGTTTATTCAGAATTTTGCTCACATTGCGGCCCTGATGACCAGACTTACGAGGAAGGATGTGCCTTTTTTCTGGACTGATGAGTGTAAGCAGAGCTTCATGGAGCTGAAGAGGTTACTCACTTCGGCACCGGTGTTGGTGTTACCTTCTGGATCGGGAGGTTTTATATTGTGTATAGATGCTTCCAGGGTTGGTCTGGGGGCTGTGTTGATGCAACACGGTAGAGTTGTGGCGTATGCATCACGACAGTTGAAGCCACATGAGGAGAACTACCCTACCCATGACCTTGAGTTGGCAGCTGTGATCTTCGCATTGAAGATTTGGAGGCATTATCTGTACGGTGAGAAGTTTGAGCTGTTCACTGACCATCAGAGTTTGAGATATGTGTTCACTTAGAAGGGCCTTAACCTCAGGCAGAGGTGATGGATGGAGTATATGAAGGATTATGACTTCACCCTGTCTTATTAGCAAAGCAGGATGAATGTCGTTGTCGATGCCCCGAGCCGCAAGGTCATGGTCAGTGTGATGATGTTGAGGAAGTGGAGGCTCTGGGAACAAGTGCCAAAAGTGACATTCAGGCTTAAGGTTCCCTGAGAGCCAGGGTCGGCGGTGCTTGCGAGTTTGACTGTCACACCAGCCATCCGTCGTCAGGTGATAGAGGCTCAGCATGCAGACCCTGAGTTGCCCCAGATTTTGGCTATGGCCGATGTTCCACTCATTGTTTGCTTGCTAGGTCCGAGGGTCATTCGGTCTTGTGACTACCACCCCCAAGGTGGTTTCACATCAGGAGCTCCTCTCCCTTGGTGACCCATTCTATGACCCCTTTGATCCCTTCCAATGGAAGCCAAGGAACGCATGGGACCTAACCGCCTTACTCACCACCCACCTTTCCCTACCCAAATGCACCATGTTTGACCCAATCCACCCCATCCTAGATCCGGGTTACACCATGAGAGCCATGACTTTGGGCGATAAACACCTAGGGATCGAGGAAGTGCCCTACTTCATGATATCCACCTTTTTAGACCCCTTTGACACATTCAAATGGAAGTCCAAAAGCCATCCCACAAACCCACATGTAGGAGACATCTTTGGCACAATAATGCATGAGTCTTAGCATACAACGCCACTTTGCATGATTCATAAGTTGGGTTCATTCACTCATAACACCCACATATCTAGTAGGAAGCATGAGTGGTCTATATTCGAGTATAGCGGCCCCCCCTCATTCCTCATGGGTCATATGCATGTTAGGGGCATTCACGGATGTCCGGGACCCCCGACATTTGCTACATCCATGAGCACTAGATTTATCTGCGAGTGCCCCAGTCCTCGCAATTTCATCAAGGTCTTCTTTGCGTTAAAGCCTGATTGGTCTACATAAGGTTGTCCTGGTCCACCTTTGCACACCATACTTTTCACACCCACACCGTTTCATAGTGCATGGCATATGCATTTACGCAAGCATCTAGCAACGAGTAGTGAGATTCATGATAAGTGAGCAAAAGTTCGCGAGTGCCACTTGGAATTCCAAGCAGGCAACTTGGTGATTGAGACATTGGAGTGGCTCTACCTTAGGGTCACCTCCATATCAAGGGCACGAGGACTTGGACCTTGTCACGTTCCGAGTGACTTTGGCAACCCGACTTACGGGTTGGACTTCCCGATGGGTTTTGGGAAACATCCCACTTTTCGCGTGGTGGATCCGGCACCCTCTAAGGGCACCGCGGTGGAACCCAGTGAGTACCATAAGCATACCCCCCCCTTTGAGAGTGACACCCTCGGAGAGTCTCCATATATCAGCCTGAGAGTCTGACGTGTGCACACGGAGGTAATACTAGACAAGCAAGATACCAACGCTAGCAAGAGGATGTGCTCGAGCCACCTTGAGAGGCTAAAGCGTCGTCCCTCAACTGAGGACACGAGGTTGAGTTTGGAGGTTGTGGCTGGCCCAGAGCCGCATTGGAGGACCACTTTCCCAGTGGACCCATACTCGAGGGAGTCGAGTTCTTTGCACCGCGGGGGTATGATGGGGGCATCTCTCGCCCTTCACATTTTTCCCCAGCTACAATTGCTCGCCAGCATGGCTTCATTGCATCTGTTACAGTTATATGAGTTGAGTCATGTAATTTTCATATTTTATTTGAGTCATAAATCATGTAATTATCCTTTTATTTGAGTTTAGTACCTAGGTATAAGGGTCATTTACCTAAGTTTTGGGTCATGTGGTTAATTAAGTAGGTTAATGGGCCCACTTCAATTGGCTTGGCCCAGGGGCTTCCCCTTCCCCAGAAATCGACTAGCATGCCCATATCCCAGCCATGTTTCCCCCTAAACCTAGAAACCTCCCATGTCACTCGGTCTCCCCACGACTCTCCATAAAAGATGAGTGCACGGTGCCACTCTGAGAAAGATATGGTCATGAGACAGAGTGCTCGGAACGCATCGCATTCTAGCACCTCTCTCGTAGCTATATCCTACCCCTCACTCCGATCACCGCACACACGGCGCGCCGTCGAAACCCTGTCACGCACGAACAAAAAGATGGCACGTCTAGTGGGACGTCTCCTACCTCCCTTCTTTTTGCTGAGGAGAAAGTCCATGCCAGCCCTGAGGTCCTAGTGCCCTTTTCCTTTCCTTGCAGGAGAGGTAGAAGAAGAGCACATGTTTGCACTTCCCTGCAGCTTCCAGTTCATTTCCTAGTTGTCGGATCATGTTCGACGACTGTCAGCAGTCATCGTCCCTGCTCATATGGTACTCCAACAACTATGGCGGCCGTTACCTATGGTCCCATCGTCATCGCCACCCACGCATGGGTGGGCTACTTGGCGGTGCCGATCACTTTCGGTAGTTTCGCCCTGGTCATCAGATCGCCCTACTTTTTGGGTGTGGTCCCCGTGGCTGCTCCGCCGCCACCCCCAGCTCCTGTCTCTTTTGGTGCCACAAATATGCCACACCAGTTACCAGTCTCGGTAGCCAAGCCGAGCGTCAGGCTCGGATCTCCTGTTACCGGTCCCCGTAGGGGTTTTGGACTAGTCCCAGCCCGGGCAAGCACCAGCCCCCGGGCCCAATTTTGACTGACTCTCGATGCAGGCTTTGCATCCCGAGTTTCGGTCTCCACTTCTACAGTTCGCTCGGGCCTCCAACCCCGGTTCCCGGCCAAGTCAGCATCCGACGTGGGTCTCCACCCTAAGGTGTTTGGCTCCTCAGTACCCTGCTCGGGCTATCAACCCCGAGCCTCCACTGAGCCGACTCCCCACACGGGTCTCCTGACCCGGGGGCATCGCTCCCTGGCATCCCGTTCGGGGCTCTCGACCCAAACCCCAGAAGAGAAACTGCCTCACTCAGGTTCTCAACCCTTGGTACGAGGTGTCTTAGCACTCAGACTGAGTGTACAGCTTTGGGGTTTCCCAAGGATGACGCTTGGCATGAGTAATCTGCGTCAGGCTTCGCACCTCCCAGTTCCACCTCGGGGGCACTTCTCCCGCGACCTGACAATGTCGGCTCCTAGCACAGGTCTGCCTCTATGGGACGCGGTGACCCCAGCATGGACCGAGGGCCCTCTATCGCGCCTTCCGGTCTCGCCAGCTCCTAATCTAGGCTCAAGGCCTCGGGTCACTAGCACCCCAGTACCCCCCGTAGCGTCAACTCCAGGTGCAAGCATGTCATTGCGAGCATCTGCAATACTACTGTCGGCTCGGCTAAAGGCCTACACTCAAGCCACCCAGCCACCGGCCTTCCCTACAGACTTTACGTCTTGGGGGCCTATTCTAGTATTCTCGATGGGCGGCCCTATGCCACCAGTATTCATAGGCTGGGTTTTCTCGGTCTACCACCTCAGAGCGGAATCATCTTCGGCTCCCCAGAAGACCTTCCTGTTAAGTTGGTTGTCGTTGGGGGGAGGTGTCTGGTCTTTCTGTTGCCAGTTCTCAGTGGCCTTGGCGATGAATTTTTCTAGGAGCCCTAGATGGACTAAATCCTTGATCACGTCCTTAAGTTAGACATAATCAGTTGTCTTGTGGTCGTGGTCACTGTGGAAGTAGTAGTACCTCCTCCGGTTCCTAGTCATCGGATCAGACTTCATCTTCTAGGACCATCAGAGGTAGGGCTTCTCACGTATCTCCATGAGGACCTATTTTGGCGGGGCTCTCAAGGGAGTGTAGTGCTGGTATTGGCCTCTATCCCTTGCCCTCTGGTGGTCGCGGCGCTCTCAGTCACAGCGCTCATGCTTGCTTCTCCCTTGTTATGGGGAATCAATCGATCTTTTGCAGTCGGGCTGACCAGTCTCGTCTGCTCAGCTTAATGCTACGTTACTCTCCTCATAGCTGACATGCTTTTGAGCCAGGGTGAGGAGGTCCATTAGAGTGGCTGGGGACTCCACTCCGAGCATCTGGCTTAGTGTGGAGCCCCATGTGCCTTCCGCCAGTGCGGTCGTCGCGATGCTGACGTCAAGGCAGGGAATGCGGAGGGCCTCCTTTCAAAAGCGGGACACGAAGTCCCATCAGGGTTCTTCATGTCCTTGTTTGATGGCGGGGAGGCTCACAGTAGACTTTACCTCCTTCTTGCAGCTGATGAAGTTCTTTTTGATCATCTTTTTTAACTACTGGAAGGAGGCAATGGTCCCAGTGGGTAATGACTCAAACCATGTCTGAGCGTTTTCCCACAAGGTGGTTATAAACGTCAAGCACTTCACAGAGTTCGAGGCCCGATGGAACACCATGTTGGACTCGAAGCTATGCATGTGGACGGCAGGGTCGATGGTGCCGTCGTACGGGGTGAACATCGACAATTGAAACTTTAGGGGGATCGGTGCCTCTATGATCTCTCGAGAGAACGTGGGATAAAAGTTAGAGTCGTCGACAATGAGTCCCCAGGTCTGTGTAGTCTGGAGAATGCCATCCAGGCAATGGACCTTGCTTTCCAGTTCGTGCTCCACCTCTTCATATCATCATAATCGCTCCGCCATCTCAGGGTTGGAATGTAGAGGGTTGGGAGGACGCCTGACGGGTGAACTATGTAGGCACTACGAGTGCATGGCAGAGACGTGAGAGTGGTCATGCATCCAACATGAGTCTGCCATAGTAGGGGGGTCTCCATTTAGGGGAAGTCCTATTAGGGCGTAATCTTGTTCCACTTGTCTGTTAAGGAGGCCTTGGCACACCTCCATCAGTGCCTGAATCTACCAGTGCATGTCCGCCCATTCGTTAGCAACGATGTTAAGTGAGGCAGTGCCACGGGGTGGACAAGTGGAAGAAGATGCCTCCTAGGAGCCCCACCGACAACCTATGGCTCGGTGAGAACCCTAGGCTTCCTGGCGATTTCTTGTGTTGCAGTAGTTTCCTCGGGGTGACAAGGCTTCTCGCTCGTTCCCACAGACGGTGTCAAAAAGTGTAGAGGTTGAAAAATATTTCCTAGACCTTGTACCACACTTTTAAGATTTATTTGTTAGGCAACTTGGTGAGGCTTCCACACTTTGGCCAAAATAGATTCACACACACACGCTGGTTGCCCAGCATAACACAAGGACAAGGTCCTCACGCTACAGCAACAACACACACATAGGAACAAGTCCCATGGACAAGATCCCCCATACACACACACACAAGAAAAAGAAGCAAAATGCTGCAAGTGCCGCAAAACACGGGGACAGACCCCTAGTCACACACACTAAGGAGTTCTGATGATGAAGAGAACCAAACGAGAAACACAAACACAAACCTTCAATAGAATAGAAATATGTAGTTCAGACTAAGGCTTCATGGCTGGATGGCTGCACACTCTCTCCTTCTCCTTCTTCTCTCAAGTCTTCTTTTCTTTCTTAGACTCTCATGCTCAGGCCTTCTCCAGATTCTACAGTAGCTCCAACAGCGACTCTATGCAAACCAGGCTGGTCCTATTTATAGGCACAAAGGGCATAGAAATTTTCCTCCAAAGATTTGTAATCTGATTGGCTGGATGCCAAAAGTAGGTTACCATGAAAGGTGACTCTTCCCACATTTGCAAGTTAACAGATCTTTTGTTCAAAAGGACTGATCTGGCAGCCTCATGATGTCAAGGACACTGGTCAATCCTAAGAACTCCTCCATATCTCAAAAGATGTGTTTTTGTAGGTTTACGGTCCATATTTTAATATCTTGGATGACTGTTGTACCCGGATAATTTCCTGGTAAAATGCCAAGAAATAAGAGTTCAAGAATTTCCCCGAACACCTTTAAGGCATGGGCTACCTAGCCCCTTCTACAACTCTGTGGACCCCACTAGGGGCCCTAACCAGTCTACCGTGACATGTGGCTACACTAGCTACTGACCGAGACCATTCCAGACCACACAACTACGGGCATTGCCCGCACTCTACATGGCCGCCCGGGCCAACCTGGGGGTGCTCTAACTTTAAGCCATGCTATGTGGCACCCAATGAAAAGGCCAAGGGCCTACCTCGAGACGCCTTCTTTCAACCCTCCAAGGTCAAAGGGAGACCTAATCGAGTCAACAATAGGTTTTTAAGACCTGCAACGTGCATATACGGCTCTCACACGTGGGGTCGACATTTTTCTGAACGCCTTGTGGGTGCGTATATTCCAGCCTTTGATGTGACACAAACTATTCCTCGGACCTAACAAGCAAGCACAAACGGAATGGTGGATTCACTCGCGCGGATTTACTCGAGAAGCGCACACCCGAGTGGACCGACGATGGGGATGAGGGTCCGAAGTGGGACCTCACTATTTTGGGGTTTGGCTAGCTTGTGGCTGAACCCCTAAGGGTCCGAGACGCCCAATTTCAAGGGAGGCCAGCACGCCAAGGGCGTGGGATGTAAGGGATTACTCTCGCCTCGCTCCGTGGTGGTCACTCGATGTACGGAAAGTTGGAGCAGGCACTCACTTGCCATCCGATGGGCAACTAGAAATAATACTAAGCTAAGCAGTGATAAAACCAGCAGAGGAGAGTGACCTGAAGCTCACCTGATGCCGATCCCGGCCGGAGATGAGAGCGAGCGGGGAGTGTGGGTTCTCCGCACACTGCACCGATGCCGATGATTGAAAAGCTATCGGCATGGGAGCCGATGATTGAAAAGCTGTCGGCATGGGAGCCGATGATTGAAAAGCTATTGGCCGTGGGGCCAATGATGGGGAAGCTGTCGGCATGGGAGCCGATAATGGGAAAGCTATCGGCTTGAAGCCCCGACGGCTGAGGATCTGTCAGTTGAAGCCCCGATAGTGGAATATCTATCAGTTGAAGACCCGATGGCTGAACATCTTGTCGGCTTCAAGCCTCGATGCTTGAGTGTCTTGTCAGCTTGAAGCCCCGATGGTTGAGTGTCTTGTTGCCTTGAAGCTCCGATGGCTGAACATCTTTCGGTTTAACGCCCCGTTGGCTGGGTATTCTTCGGCTTGAAGCCCCGATGGCTGAGTACTCTTCGGTTTGAAACCCCGACGGCTGAGTATTCTTCGGCTTGAAGCCCTGATGGCTGAGTGTTCTTCGGTTTGAAGCCCCGACGACTGAGTATTCTTCGGCTTGGAGTCCCGATGGCTGAGTATTCTTCGGCTTGAAGCCCCGATGGCGGAATATCTGTCGGTTGAAGCCCCGATGGCTAAACATCTTTTGGTTTAACGTCCCGTTGGGTGGGTGTCTTTCGGCTTAACGCCCCGATGGCTGAGTCTTCTTCGGTTTAATGTCCCGTTGGCTGAACGTCTTGTCGGCTTGAAGCCTCGATGGCTGAATATTCTGTCGGTTTAATGCCCTGATGGCAGAATATCTTGTCGGCTTGAAGCCTCGATGGCTGAATGTCTTCAGTTAACGCCCCGATGGCTGAACATCTTGTCGACTTGAAGCCTCGATGGCTGGGTATTCTTTGGCTTGAAGCCCCGATGGCTGAGTATTCTTCGGTTTGAAGCCTCGATGGCTAAGTATTCTTGACTTGAAGCCCCGATGGCTGAGTATTCTTTGGCTTGAAGCCCCGATGGCTGAGTATTCTTTGGCTTGATGCCCCGATGGCTAAACATCTTTCGGTTTAATGCCCCATTGGCTGAATGTCTTTCGACTTAATGCCCCGATGGCTGAACATCTTTCAGTTTACCGCCCCGTTGGCTGAACGTCTTGTCGGCTTGAAGCCCCGATGGCTGAATGTTCTGTCGGTTTAACGCCCCGATGGCGGAATATCTTGTCGGCTTGAAGCTCCGATGGCTGAATGTCTTTAATTTAACGCCCCGATGACGGAATATCTGTCGGCTTGAAGCCCCGATGGTTGAGAATCTTATCAGTTTAACGCCCCGTTGGTGAAATATCTGTTGGCTTGAAGCCCCGATGGCTGAACATCTTGTCGATTTAACGCCCTATTGGTGGAATGCTTGTCAGTTTAACGCCCCGTCGGCGGAATATCCTTCGGTTCGGACGAAAGGTCATGATGCCGACCATGTGAGGGGTTTATTGGGTGGATGGCCGAAGGCCGAAGGTAAAAGCCCAGGTCTGTCTCAAGACCTTCTTTCCTCTCTTCTCTTCTCCCTTCCTGTGAACAGGCGGGTGCGAAGACCATGTGTAACACCCGTAGTTTAGCGGATCCTTACTGGTTCAAATCTAGGTTCCGTCTGGGGAATTTTGGCTATTTTAAAAATAATGATAAGATTTCACCTCATAACTGGGACTCCAAACCGTCTCCAAGCCATAGTGATGTCTGCATAGCTCGAGCCACACCACGTGTCCTGTAACGTCGATCAATGACTCGTGTGTCCTCACTAGCAGCCCATCTTTGCAGCCAACCCCAAGCCATGCAATGCTTCATCACATTGATCAGAAGCCACTGTTGCTTTCTTCCTGCCTTGCCTTGAGTTTTCTTCTTGCTTTTCTAAATCAATATTTCAGTGTGTGTCCGGTACTTTGTTTAGAGATCGGAGGTGAGTCCTTGGTTGTGCTCAGCCTTGTGTAAACTTGGGGGTCTGTCCCAAGTGTTGTTGCTGCACCTGCATCTTTGTGTTTGTTTGTTTTTGTGAGTGTGTGTGTGGGGGACTTGTCCCGTGTGTGTGTGTGGAGAGGAGTTCATCCTCTTGTGGTAAATCATCCCTGTCGGTTTGTGTGCAAGAAGATAGACAAAGGGTACTCTCTGGTCTATGGTTGGTGTGTCATCCCCGTGTGGTGCTGCATTTGCAGCGTGTGGAGAAGCCTCACTGGTTTGGTGAGGGCTGGGCGTAGGTTGCGGGTCTACAATCGAACCACCTTAAAAATTTCTTTGTTGTGGCTTGTGGACTTTCTGAGATTGAGACAGGGGCGGAGGGGGTGTTCCTCCTGGGAGTTAGTGGAAGCAGAGGAATAGCTTTTCGTGGTTTTCCTCGTTTGGCTACGTGCCCCTCCTGGGCGTCGGCTTTGGCCGACCCCAGTAGTCATGGCGGACGATCCTGACGTTGGGGCCGGCACTTTCCCTGCGTCATCGTAGGGTTGTGGAGCTGGCTGCCATTCTTTTGCTGAAGTTATTGCGGCCACTAAGCCCCCTCCCTCCATCAAGATTGGCGTTAAGACTCCTGCCTTCACGGATGTGGGGGAGCCGGTGGTTTTCTTCTCTCCTAAAGAGGTTGAGCTCTCCATCAAAGCCTTACATTTGGCCATTATCGTTCGATGTTCCTACATTCGCTGTACCATTCCAGAGATTAAGCCCTGCCTCATGCAGCGCCTTGCTTTAAAACATGACTTTGTTATTAGCTCTCTGGATCATCGTCACTTATTATTTCGCTTTGAATCTGAAGAAGATTTCCTCACAGTCCTTTTGCGAAGAAATCTTTACATCAAAGGTTTTCTATTTCAGTTCTTTCGTTGGGACCCTATGTTTGACTTTCATGCAGATCCATCTCTTCTTCCGATTTGGGTCGGCTTGCCTTTGTTGCCGGTGAACTTCTATTCGGAGGATTTCCTCACCTCCATTGTGTCTAATATTGGACTGATTCTTTGCATCCACAGGCCTACTCTGGCTCTAATTCAAACTCAGGAGGCCCTGGTTTGTGTGGAGCTCGATATCTCTCAGCCAAAACCCACGCGTTTGTGGATCAGGTGTGGTGGTGATGGTTTTTTGCAAAAGATCAATTATCACAAGATACTTGCGTTGTGCGGTTACTGTCATAAGCTCGGCCATAGTGAGCTAGAGTGCAAGAAGAAGATGAAGAAATTTTCCCCGGCGTTGAAGAGCACTATAGACAACTCTGAGCGGTGAGAGATTTATTGTGCGCTCGATCTGACTCGGTCAGACGAAAGTGAAGTTCGTGTCGGGACTGCCAGTCCATCATACCATAAAAGGTTATGACGTTAATTACATCCTCCGAGAAGGAGGAAAACCCTTGATTAATTGTCAAGATAAAGAATGATGCGGGACGGGACACAAATGGGCTAGGACCTATGACTGACTCGAGTGCAACCAGTACTTAAACGTTAAAGGTAAGCTGGGTGGCTGACCTCCGTGGCGTTCCTCTGGGTGGAGGCGTCTCTCAACAAGCAACTCTCTCTCTAGCCCAACGATCGTCCCTGCGAGGGAAGCACGGGATCGCAGCGGTTAAGGAACCACTGTCGCCGAGGGTAATGTAGTTCGAGCTCCGTGCTCGACTGGGGCTATGGGACGGGCGCTCTCATTCCCAATCGCGGTGATTTGTCACTGGCTATGGCCCTACTCTCACAAACGCAACATATAAGAAAGCATACTAAACAAGCAAATGCAGGAATGAGAAACGTCACGCATACCTCCACGACTAATGCGTGGGGAAAAAATCCTGACCGAATCCGACAACCCCGATACACGCCAAATGAATAATAGTACAATTTAAAATATTACCCACTCCTCGCAGGGAGATAACAGGCTACAAAGAACAATCTCGGGACTGTTGGACCATGGGTTGACGGGCAACACTCGATGGAGCAGAGGAAGCGAGTCACCGCCGACCGGAGGTGACGATCGGTCACCGAACTGTTCTGCCCGTGCTAGTCACCCTGTGCAGCAGGCTTGCAGGAGGAGGTATGGCTTGATCCTGCGTCCGAACAGGGTACCGTTTATGGGAGCACGTCGAGGACAGACTGAAGAACGTCTGGTCGGCGCGACCAAATCTGTTATGGTCTGAACGTGATAGCTTCTGCACTACAACTCTAGTTCTGCTCGTGCAGAACTACACATGGAGACTAAACAATTAGGGAAAAATAGTTTTGGTGGGGGGATCGGATCGCCGCTTGCTGGAGAATGTTGGTGACGCCTGAGGGAAGATCCAGACTGAAGGATTCGATCAGATCTAAGAGGAGGAAGGCGTTGGATCTTCCACAAGTTGCAGCCGGATCTGGGTTCGATCTGCACAGGTCAGCCTACGCAGTCCCACCAAAATCGTTACCACGCTCAGCATAGACCTCAGAATAGCACAAGATTGGCGGTGACGCGAAGAAGATAGAAAATGGCATGATACTCTAAGTCTCAGCCCTAAATACGCTGAGAGTAGATTTGGAGGAATTTTGTATCAGGGAAGAGAAGATTTGGCCTACAGGGACAGGCAGCGATGCATAGCGCCATGGTAGGATTTGTTGCCGGAGATCTAGAGCTCCGATTGAGACAAAATCGGCGTTGGATCGTCCCTGACTTGCAGAGGTGTCTCAGGTAAATTTACTTGAACCAGATCTAAGCAGGAAGCTACTGTGGACGATTCGTAATCCAGGGGTGAGCTCTGGATGGACAGAAGTGGAGCTACACACGAACACAAAGATAACGGAGCCTCGGTGTCACACCTCGGCGTGGGGAGTCGAACCCTGGCTAGATCCCGTCGCAGGATCTAGTTCTTGAGTATCACACCCAAGGGAAGAATAGAGAATCACTCTCTAACAATTTTTCTCTCACAATATTTTTTCATTAGCCTTCAAAGCTCTCAATACATGCCATTATATAGGCTAGAGGGGAGAGAAGGGGGTGGCCACGTATGAGAGGGGGGAACCTTCCTCCTCCTTGAATCAAGGAGGAGGTCAACGAAAAGAGGGGGCAGCCACCACCTTGGACCAAGAAATGGGGGCGTCCCCTTCCACTTGTCAAGCAAACCTATTCTCCCATTCACACTTGTATCCCATGACCCATTCACACCTAGCCCCTGGACCTTTTCACACTCTAACCCCCTTTGGCCCATTCAAAGCCCAAAGAAAATAGAAACGTCCAATAACTCTAGCCCACAAACACACAACTAACTAATTGTCCACACATGGACTAAATAGGGCCCAATAAGGCCTAAAAACATGAAACAAAGATAGCTAGCTTGATCTACGCATCCACGTCATCCCCGAGACAAAGAGACGCTGGTGTGTTCCTCCTACCCTAGCGTGTGCGGCGGCGTGTGTCCTCACCAATTCTCTCCAGGTGGGAGGAACTCGACCCTGACGAGTACAGGTCCCGATCGCTGAGGTAGCACTCCAGTAAGTCCGGATCGATTCGCTCGAGCTCTCCACATGTGATCTAGGCGTCGTCTGTCATGGGGCGTCCCCTCCAATGCACTAAGAAGCATTGGTAGGCTCCGTTCCTAGTGGTGGTCACATGCTCATCCAGTATACAATCTATATACCCGCGTTGCTATAATAGGCTAGAAGAGGTGAACTCTCAGGTGGTGTATCACTCACAACAGGAGGAGAAGGCCCAAAAGGCTCACTAGGGATCACCGTGGGGTCCCGATATGCCACCAGATCTGAAACATTGAACGTCGAACTGATACCATAATCGTATGGTAGTTCAATAACATACGCATTAGACCCCACTCGCTTCACGACTTGGAAGGGGCCGGCACCACGGGCCTGGAGATTCTTCATGGTCCCCTCAGGAAATCGTTCAGGTCTAACCTTGATCATGGCGTACTCTCCCTCTCGGAACTCACGAGTGCATTGGTGCGCATCAACTAACTCCTTATAACGTGCGTTGCTAGCCTCTAGATAGCTGAACAAATAACTGGACAGACTTAGGGACTCCAGAATGAGGACAGACGGAGTGACAAAACCTAACGACTTCCTATGATTGATGACGAACACAAGGGATGCACTAAGGAAGACCCAGTAAGAATGATGGACACCGTCTGCATATACCAAGTGTAATGACAGGCTGACCCACAACGTAATGTCGTGAGTCTCAACCCTTGTCAATCATCTCTAGTTCGAGAAGACTCGTCTTCTGGTACGAAAATGCGGGAGGATCAGGAGGTGGGTGACGGGTAGGTAATCTGGACATCTAGTGTGGAGCATGAAAAAAGGGAAGTTTGGACACTGTCTCTCGTACGTGTGTCAGAAATCGGACCACATCGCGTCAACATAGGTCATCGACAGCGGTATGATGTCACAAACAACTGCACTACCATAGGAGAGACAGGCAGAAGAGGGATGACTGACTGCTGTTCAGGAGTGACTAGCAAAAGAGAGGTGGCAGGCTGGTCAAGGCCATCAAGGGAAGCTGGGATGGGCGACAGCACGGGGTCGTCGATGGACTACTGAATGATTGGCAAGGTAGGGGCAACTGGCAGAGTCAGGATGACTAGTGCGACTGGGATGACCGACTGCACTGGCCTGTCAGGTGGCACAGGGATGGATGATGGCAACTCGGTCAAGAGGGGACTGGCCGACTACGTGGGGTCGACGGATAGGTGCTCCATGGTATTGCTCTCTAACCCCTCAACCTCAGTGAAATACTCATCGGCTAACTCCTGGTTAGCCTCATAACTCACTAGAACAAGCCTGGGTGGGGCATCCTCAGAGTATGTGTCCTCAATAAAAGTGGAATGGGAAGGACACTGATCGATGACATGGTTGAACTCACTGCCGTGGTAGTACTACTGGCGAGACCCACTAGACTCACCTAAAGAGGGGCGCTTGCCCTTGTCATCGGGACAAGGCTGCGGGGCAGACGACTGGTGGTGAGTCACAGCCACAGGATGCTGTGGGAGAGTGGCTGGTGGTGGTGCAGACCACGGAGGGTAGACCGGAGGATGGGGCTGTGTGACCCATGGGTCCTGCCTCGGAGGCTCGGGTGGTCACACCGTAGTGGGCGCCTTGGGGGCGGGCACCGGGAGTGGTGAGAGGTGTGAGCCCAGTGGTGGAGAGGACCACTGGGAGCGGGTGGGTTCCCTCTGAAGACCCTTTTTGAAGCTTGTGGTTGAAGAAAGAAAGGAGCGGAACGACGAGAGGAACGCGGCGGCGTCCTCAACGACAGATAGAGTAAGCTCTTCCCTTTGCTCTTATTTGGTTGCTCAGCCTTTCTTTGCTTATTTGCCATTTGGATGCTTACTTTGACTCATTTTTTTAGGAGTCTGGCGGCATCGACCAGGCTTTAATTCCAACTTTTGATGTCATTTCTTCTGAAGCCTTAGCTGCACTGCTTCCTATACCGGCGGCCTTTGTGGGGATGACCGTCGTGTTTCGACCCGTACCAGTAAGGGTGCAATCCACAGCTGATATAACATCATTGGAGTTGGGGGCAATAGGAGAGAGCTCCGCTCCGACTGGGCCTTCAAAACTGAGAGCTGAAATAGACCCAGCTAGGGGCTCTGCCTTTGTTCCTACTGCCGTGATGACCATTGCACCTGAACCCGTGGTCCCCTCAGTGCAAGCAAGAGAATCAGAGTTTCTACCGCCTCCGGCAGCTATTCCGGAAGCAGCTCCTGCAGACTCAACAACGGAGGAGGTAACAGCTCAAGAGGATGGTGCTAAGGAGATCAGTCCACCTCCAACAATTGCCCCAGAGATGGCTCTTGAAGATCCATCAAAAGAGAAGGCAGTAGAGCAGAAGGAAGTTATTGAAGAAATCAATCCCCCTCCCCCGGATACCCAAGAAGCAACTCACGTGGAGTTGGCCGTGGAGAAGGCATCAACTCAGGAAGAGGTTGTTGCAGCCATCAGCTCACCTCCCCCTGTAACTATCCCATGGCCTGTGGGCAGACATTGATAATGAGGTGACCTTTGAAGTGGCTCCAACTGCTTCCTTCAGCTTCACCTCATCGGAAGATTTCATGTGACAGAACTTGGAGATGCTGCGCCGGGTGGTGGATTCTCGGCCGGCATTAACTTACTTGCAATTGAAGGAGGTGGCCAACCGCCTAACAGTTGGACTGCAAGCACTGGGCTGCCCCTTGGAGACATGGACCCAGCATGTACTGTTATTGTTAAAATTTGTAAATCGTCGGGACTTCTTGGGGCGCATTGTAACTGATAGGTTGACAGCCCTTAAGTTGCAGCGAGCAGACTGTCGATTCGGGCTAGGAGAAATGAACTCAAATCTCCAGGAGCATAAAGCCAGACTGGAGGCCCTGTCAGATCGGGCACAATTCGTGCGCAACCGAGTGGATGAGCTGGAGGCAGAACTTAGTGCTCTCCAGGCCGAACTTTCGCAAGTGGAGGCGGCCCACTCTCAAACTACTGAAGAGGTGGCCCTACTGGAGGGACATGTGGCATCACTTCAGGATGAGTCAGTCCATCTTTAGCAAGAGGAGGACCGCCTTCACGAGCTATGGGCAGCCCCGTATGTCGGCCTTCTTGATTTTGAAGATATCTTCCGACGTCCGTAGATGTCTCGCATTTGTAATGCACCCCTCTTGAGGGCTTCACTTGTATCACCTCTTTTTACAATTAAAAGGCACTTTTTTTTATTGTGGCTTTGAGTGTATGTCTCTTCTGTGTTTCTTTATGATGGTTTGGTGGCAGTTTGGCAGCCCCCTTACAGATATACCCGTGTTTGGCAGGAGAGCGTTCGCCCTTTCAGGGAAAGGATGGGGAACTCACTCCACCGCGTAACGGTACAGAAAAGTAGTCCTGACAGGAGTCAGTCCCAGGTATGGATTCTGATAGAGAACAACCACCAAACAAGTTTTACTAGTAAGGTAATGATGATTGGAACAAAAGTCAACCATGGGGGCATCTTCTAAACCTCGAATTCTGTGTATTTAATATTTTATGGTACCTATTTTCTCTATCTGGATCACCCAGTTTATTTGACAGTAAAATTGGCTTGAAAAATACTTCTAGCAGAGCAGATAGGTAGGCCTTCTGGACTGGACTGAAAAAGTGCACCAACCATGATTGAGCATGTGCATCGACCTTGTCAGTGCAGGACCTCTGCATGTGCATCAACCTTTCTTGAGCAAACATGCATATGTGCATAGACCTGGTAGTGTGCTCAGACCTTGTTGTTCACATATGCATAGATTTTGTGTTGTGGAAGGCAAGCATTGCTCAGACCTTGTGATGTTGAAGGTAGATATTGCGTAGACCTTATGCTAGAATATGCTCAGACCTAATGGTGCTTGGACTTCTTTGCATTCATAGACCTGGAATCCAAACGTGCACCGACCTTCCATGCAGTCTAGCAAGTGTGCTCTGACCTTAGTATGCAGTCTAGAAAATGTGCACCGACCTTCCATGCAGTCTAGCAAATGTGCGTCGACCTTAGTTGAGCACCAAGTCTCCATGTGCATTGACCTTACTGGCAGTTCAGAAAAGTTACACAAACCTTCAAAATGTGCATCGACCTTAGCTGCGTGCTAGCTAAAAGATGCTCCGAACTTGGCTTGTGCTAGTGAAAGGTGCTTCGACTTTGGCTGCGTGCTAGCAAAAAGGTGCTCTGACCTTGGTAAGAAGTCTTGCAAATGTGCATCGACCTAAGTTGCTTTCTAACACAATGTGCATAGACCTCTAACAGTAACACAACTAGACCTCAAAAAGTGCACCAACCTTAGATGCTTGTGAACAGTGATATGCGTCAACCTTAGTATGACTAAGGCAAAACATGCATCGACCTTATGCACTACTACTGTAACATGCATCGACCTTCGTTATTGCCTAACATGATGTGCACCGACCTTATATGCAAACAAAGAAAATGTGCACTGACCTTAGAGTACAAGAGAGCAAACAAGCGTCGACCTTATGCATGCATGATACCCTATATGCATTGACCTTCATGTGCAGCATGCATAAGTGTCGACATTATGTGCATGTGAATAGTGACATGCATCGACCTTAGTATGACTAAGGCAAAACATACATCGACCTTATGCACTGCTACAGTAACATGCATCGACCTTCGTTACTGTCTAACATGATGTGTGCCGACCTCATATGCTGACAAACAAAATGTGCACCGACCTTAGAGCACAAGAGAGCAAACAAGCATCGACCTTATGTATGCATGATAGCCTATATGCATCGACCTTCATGTGCAACACACATAAGTGTGCATCGACCTTATGTGCATGTGAATAGTGACATGCATCGACCTTAGTATGACTAAGGTAAAACATGTATCGACCTTACATGCATTGCTACAGTACCATGCATCGACCTTATGTGCATGTGAATAGTGACATGCATCGACCTTAGT
>JANBPO010003469.1:0-22957 GCA_024336825.1 Amorphophallus titanum | reverse complement strand
CGGACCCTCATCCCCATCGCCGGTTCGCCTACGGGCACGAGTGTGCGCTTCGCGAGTGAGCCCGCTAGAGTGGGTCCACCAACTCGGTTGTTTGCTTGTAATTTAGGTCCAAGGAGTGGTGTCACATCACCCGGGGTCACCCAGTGGTTGACAGGTAGCCTTGTGTATGTCTTGACGATTTTGTCCAGTTCGAGACATGGTTCTGGATGTCTGGAGGTATCATCTTACGTCGAACTATGTTTCCAGGTGTGCTGAGGGTTCTTAATGTTCCTCAGGTCTCCACGTGTCGTTTCCTCCGACAATGTCATTTTCCCTGGCTTAGGATTAGACCAATTGGCGGCTTATTTCGCTGTTAGTGACGATCTTGCCTCCAAGTCGTCTGACTTAAGGATCATTACATTAGTTGGTTTAGTTGCCTTATCCTGAGTCTGTCGATAGTGGTTGTACTACCATTGGTGCTTCGAAGTACGTGTGATAGTGCTCTCTTACCTGTCTGTACTTCTGCACTCATGTTTTGAGTCTCTGTGTCTTGTGAGCCTTCACTAGTCGTACCCTTACGTTACGTTACGACGTGACGGCTCTTGTAGCGGGACACTTTCCTGATTTACAGTTCTTAAGCTAGTTTCGTGGGCCCCCAGTCCAACCGTAGCGCGCCCCCAGTCCAACCGTAGCATCCTTCGGAGGGGGAATACTAGCTAGAGGTCTGGCTTAGGTAGTGGGCCAGGGTGTGCACACATGGCCAGTGGCTTTGGACTCATGTCGACGGGCGTGATCCTGACTAGTCACTCGTTACTGTAGTTTCATTCTAGTTCAGCATGTACCTCAGTCTCTGCCATCTTGAGGCATCCGTAGGGAGGTACTTGTGGCACAGTATAAGACGTCAGTGGATGCATCTAGCTGTTCTTCTAGTGAGAGGTACTCCAGTCATGTGGCACGTGACTCTCGACATTTCTTGTGCGTCACGACTTCCGGGTTAGCCCTCTCGTGGCTGCACTCGTGGTCAGTGTCCTGCCGTATGCATGACGTTCTAGTCATGTGTGGGATAGTGTGCATGACGTTTTAGTCATGTCGTCTGTGTCTACGTCTGTCTAGGTTTTTCCTAGGTTTTTATTTACCTTGCAGGTCCCTTGCAGCGTCGACAGATCGGTAACTCCTGACTTTGTCAGCTCAGAGTCGCCTTCCTGTTGCTGCCTAGAGTAGCTTGGGGTGCCGAGATTAGTTTGGCAGCCACTTGTCTGGTACGATTTCTCCCCCTCTTCCTAAGCTTGTTCCCTACTCCTACTCCCTGTCTCTTCTTTTACAGCTTTCTAGTGTAGTCTTCCAGCCTTACTACACCTGTTGTTTCTCCTGCCATTTTTACTCATTCTGTATTACTACGTGTTTTTCAGTGGGGATCTGCGTGACCCCTACTGAGCCCGTGACACGAGGCTCACCCCTACTTTTTAGGTGGGTCGTTATTCATTTTGCTTCTGCGGTTTCTAGTGCGCGAGTTCGTAGCTGCCCGCTGGTACCTATGTTAGGCATCCCTCGACTTTCTGGGTACGTCTTTCTTTTCTGTCGACTGTACTATTAGACTACTTTGGCAACTGCCGATCACTAATCACAATAGGAGACTCCTCCAAACACAAGGGAGTGAACATGAAGTCCCCAGATGGTAATTCAATAAGTAACTCACAGGAAATTTCCGAAGTGGGCTCCTCAATACATGCAAGAAAATTCTCAGAAATAAAAGAGTGAGAAGCACCAGAGTCAAATAAAACATAAGCTGCATGATCGAAAATCATAATAGTACCTTCTACGAGGTTGAATGCCACGGCTTCTGCTCACGTCCTGTGAGTAACTTTGCCTTTCTGCTTTTTACTAGCTTCCGCAGAAGACTGGAAGGAAGATGCTACTTAAGCTTGAGGAAAGAAGTGCTGAGACGGTGGTGGTGGAGGTCAGAATTGAGGCTGCTGTAGGTGAGTAGGCAGCGAGAACTACACGGCTTTGGCCTCAGCGGACAGTCTCAAACAACGTGACCCGACTGGTCACAGCGATAGCAGACCACTGGCAAGGAACAGGGCTTGCCTTGGTGGCTACCACCACACCTTGAACACTGCCTCAGAGGTCCCATCACTATTTTCTACTGATGCTGAGAGGGGGCTGACTACTGAACAGTACTAGAAGACACATGTTGATCGAACCTCTTCCTTTTCTTGTTCTTGAATCTTCTGAAGTGAGATTTAGCAGAAGAAGAGACACCGCTAGTAGTAGGGATAGCAGGAGGAACTCCCAACATAGTAGGCTGATAACTTGACTGAAGTTGAATGGTCGACTGAACCGGCGTTAGCTGAGAAAAGCCTTGAGGTCTCGCCATGTCCAACTCTAAGGCTGTAGCTGCTTGATAAGTTGCATTCATCTCAGTCACCCGAGTTGCAATTAAATGTTGCCTCAAATCTGGTCTCAGGGCACGAAGAAAGTGCTCGGTCTTCAGGGCTTCATCTGCTAAGACATGGGGCGCATACCGGCCCAATGCCATAAACCTGTTTCGATATTTCAGCATAGACATTCCACCTTGTACCAACTCCAAAAACTGATGCATCTTGTTCATTCAGAGATAGGTAGGGCTGAAAGTACGCTCGAAAGTAACCACAAATTTCACCCAGGTGATCTGTCGAAGCAGATGGGAACGGAAGGTGACCTCCCACTCCGTGGTTCACCACGTAAGTGCTGCACCCTGAAGATGAAAAGTAGCAAGCATCACTTTCTCATCCTCAGCACACTCCATTGATAGGAATATGCGTTCAGTAGCATCGAGCCAGACTCTGGCTACATCTGGATCTACCTGGCCTTCATAGGTTGGTGGATGAAACAACAAAAATTCCTTCAAGGCTTTACCATGACCACCAGGCGCATCCACCTGAGGAGCAGGAATAGGTATGGCTTGAGCGTGATCCTGGACAATCACTGGAGGACATGAGACACTACTTTCTTCCCGAGGAGCAGGACCTCGACCTCGACCACGGCCTCTCCTACGAGGTGGCATATTGAAGCTAGAAAATACACACAATAATAAGAAATTCATCAATAATGTGGAAAACATCCTAAGACAGCAATAGATGACTCCATGGACTTGTTTTGGACTCTCTTATGCAATTTCAATTCCTTATACAAATCGTCATTAATTACCTACACTAAATAAATAAATTATGTGAAGATATAAAAATAGATAAGCACTAACGTAACAGGTTAATTTATATATCATTGATACTTGGAGAGCATGCAATGTCAGACATCTGAGTCATCTTATGTATTTATTCCTCAACTCGGAACTCTTCTTCTTATGCACAGGGGAAGAAAATGGTCCTAATAGGAACTGTTTCTAGGTTAGGCGGCCCTCAGGGTGACCGCTATCCGACCAGGGAGTGGCGGTAGGGTATGCGGTCGGACGACTGACTGCTACCCCTTCGGCGGCCAAGTGGCCGATCGCCTTCCTCGTAGAGCCAGCGTGACTCCCGAGGTGTTTTTGATTATTGTGTTTTGACTGTTGAATAATTTTTACACTCGGTGGTCATGGGGTGACCGTTTTTACCCTGCCTGGCGGTCCCAAGGGAGACCGTTTCAGTCCCCAACAGTCACAAGCTGACCGTTTCACCTTCTCGTGTAGTTCGTGGCGTGGCGGTCCCAGGGAGGACCGTCTCACTCCTTATGCGGCCCATGGTGGACCTTAAGAGACCGTTTCTCCTCTCTGAGTGGCAGCCTATGGGTGACCGCCTCTCTTCACCTTGCGGTCTATCATTCAACTGTTATTACCCTGGGATGGTCCAGAGTGGACCGCCACCTATGTTTTGTCTAATCAGAGTCTGTTTCTTACCGATTCAAATTCTGGGTGAGTGGATCTCAATCCACGTGCTGACCTGTGGTCCGACTGATGCTGGGCATTATATGGGGGCCATGTGTATGGGTGTCGTGGGGTCCCGGGAGGTGGTGTGTTCTCGAGTTATGTCACCGTGAGTCGGTGTCAGTACAAGGAGCGGTCCTTGTAGCTTGTCTGGTTCAGGCATTATTTTTGTTGGTTTGAGAGCCTACTCCTTCTGTGACGCTCCGCTAGTCATAGCCTTCTGACACGCGTGTGGTCCCACTAGGGAGTGGTGGCGAGGCTACCCGAGAGGGATGGCTTTAGGCTGGTTACCGTGGGCCTCCTACTGTGACGGCTCAAGTGTGGGCCAGGAGGAAGAACCAGGTAGAGGGCCTGACGTAGCGTAGTCAGTCAGTGTGTGCACACGTTGTCAGGGACTTTAGATGTGTGCTGACGAGCATGACCCAGACTACACTCTTGTCAGTGTTACCTGTGTGTGTGTCTTAGTTTTTGCCTGGGGCGAGTAGGGAGACACTGCGGCGTGGTGTAAGTTGTCAGGGGACGCATGTGGCTGTGCTTCTAGTGGGAGGTACTCCTGTCTTTGTCAGGCAGTGACTCTTAGTTTTCACCGTGACGTACGTCTTGGTTTTCTCACTGTGAGATCGGTGTCAGACGTGGCAAAGCTTTTCTATTTGTTTATTCGTATTGTACTCGTCTTTAGCTGCTTTGCGTTGTAGTTTTCTTGTTTTGTGAGATAGGGGTCTGAGTGATCCCTACTTAGCCTTTTGTTATGAGGCACATTCCCTGCGTTTTTTTGCGTTTTAGGTGAGGCGAGGCTTCAGAGGAGCGTGTCTGAGGCTCCACGTGGTTCTAGTGCCCAGGGTTAGTTGTCAGTTGCCAGAGTAGTGGAGGATTCCCTTTCTCTCCGGTGCTTGCTTCTCTTCCAACGATGAACCATTGTGATCTTGTCCCTCATCTCTGGTTCTTTCGGTTCATGTTTAGATGGCACCTAAGAGGTGAGGTTCTGGCAGTCGTGGTGAGTCTAGCGCAGCGCCCGCACGACGTGGCTATTCACCTAGAATAGGCTCTGCACAACGGATTTAGCTTTTATCTGATACAGGCAGAAGGCGGTCCTGCAGAGACCGTCTCTTCAAGTAGCGGCCCTCGACAAACCGCTACCTACAAGTGGTGGCCCCTAACAGACCGCTATCTGATTTCTATAACCAGATCAAACCCCATTCATTCCTGCAATATATTTATGTTATATACATACTTTAGCTCGTTAATTACATTCCCTAATCATAGCATGACTTTATGTTTAGTCTTAGCATGTTTTAATGCTTATTTTTCATGTATGTTAATTTCATACCAAAAAATTATAGTTTTGTACTTAAAGGAATTTCCATGACTTAAGTTCACTTTGATTTATGCTTTGGAGCGTTCCCTTCCCATCTCCTTTCTGTTTTATTAAGTTCACATGTAGCGCGTATTCCGGTACGTTGCTATTAGATCACTTGCACTGGATAGGAACACCTCTTGGACTTGAGATTCTCTCTGTCGGATATTCCTTCTACCAGACTATGTGATCTTGTTTCAAGGCTTTTGTAAGTCTCCGCGAGCTTGGAATTCTCATTAGGATGTCGAGCTGGTTGTACCCTAAAAACCCAATGGTCTAGAAAGCACTTGAGTTTTCTGCATTTCCTGCACTCTGTGCTGATCGCGGCCTCCCTGCAACTGCCACCTCTTGGTAGCGGCCGGCCCAGGATCACTTTTTCCCTGCAGTTCTACTGCGTTGACCCTTTTCCTTTTTGGCGTCGACCCTATCTGATTGCGGTCTTAACTTGACTGCTATCTCAAGCTAGCGGTCCTCATTGAACCGCGTTTTATCTGAATGTCGTCCAACCTGAGGTTTGACTCAAGGGTTGGTTCTACTTTATTCTTAGGTGGTTTTCTGACTATCTAGAACCTAAGACTTTACTCATTAAGACATTAATGAACTATGAAATTATGAAAATATACCGTTATGCTTCCAGATTCCTCCCATAGCATGACCTTGTCATTAATTCTTTCTTGAACTCTCATGTTCTTTTTGGTACATTCTTACCTTGGCTTTATTAACATGAACTATTGTTTGAACTTGATATTACTGGTCAAACTTTATTGTTATACTTGTGGAAGTAGCTTGATTTATAACTTGAAGATGTAAGGACGGGCACAGACTGTGTCCAAGGGCTTCATGCTAGCCCCCTCGACAGATGGCTGGAAACATACTATTAACTATGGGGTATGATGAATACTGAAGTCGCATTGCGTTGGGAATATTTTTTTTATAAACGTGTGAAATCCACGCAATCTCATGATTGATTATTACATGACTTGTTACATGACTTTCTAGTGCATAGCCTTTCCAAGGTTATGAAAAGTACTTTCTCGATACAAGTTAGTACATTCTTGATATTGAAAAGCCAACTTATATCCATGCAGGGGTGGACGGTGACCCACGGGCAGCCAACACGGTTGGGGCCGCTAAGAGTATATGGGGGAGGACAGGCCTAAGGTCTGAAGGTCGCCCGACTCAGCTGAGGCAGAACCGGTGCCCGAGGGCGGGTATGACGACACTCTGTCACACGGCAACGGTCGGCACCCAATGTTCATGAAATTTGGAACGAGCTCTCCTCACCTTCGACGTGAACGTTGAACAGATACTAAGAAAGCAATGCCAAGAAGCAAGCGTCAGACCTATACCTTGTCGAGTCTGAAGAGACCGGTACCGATCGGAGATGAGGGTACGTCGAGAAGCGTGCACACCCGATGGTCATGCTACGTCATGGAAGCTTGGCGAAGTCCCTGCTAATACATGCACTACGCTCCACGTAGGAGGGGGGTTCACGGGGGTGGGGGCGACCAATTACACACACTACCCTCACGCAGGAGGGGGAATTACGGGGAGGGGAAACAAGCTATCGACCATACGCCAAGCTCGGGCGTCCGATCGAGGTGCAGCCAGCTCCTGGACGATGATCGAGGGACGCTGAAGGATGCCTGAAGGTCTGGCGCCGAGCTGCTGTCGTTGGATGGAGATGGCAGCCATGGCTGTGGGCCTGTGCAGTTCTATCGTGTAGGACAGATTGGCGCAGTTGTGGTGCGTTGGCCGGTACAGGCGCTGTGGAACTCCAATCATGACGGGACCAAGTCATGGACATTGCTGACAGGGAGGTCTACGAACCCTCAGAAGATGGCGGCCGTTTGATCACCTTGCTGGACGTGGTTGTAGGAATGGCCAGCGCCAGGTTTCTGGGCAAATAGTTGGACCAGTCGCAGGTAGCTGTAGGGGAACTCCCAGTGCTGATGTCGGATCGGGACGAGACCACTTTCGTTAGTTCCATATCTTCGAAAGCTACAACTTTTCTGAAGACCATCCGACCTGAAACGAAGAGGAAGAGGGGTTGTCAGGGCCGACTTGACAGCAGCCTGTCCTGGGTGAATAGGGGACTTCGGGTCTGGCGTGACTGAGGGAGAATGGCCTCCCTGGATGGAGACGATGTCAAAACCAGGCAGGACCACCTCTGGAGCGTCGGGGCTTTGGAGGACCAGAACTCTTGTGAAGAGAGCTCTAGCTGAATTGCACAGGGGCGGGTGGTGGAGCTGCTACCAGATGGTGCTTAGGTTCAGACCTGAGTTTGGCACAGTTGCACGAGAATGGGCGGCGCGAACGGTGCTGAGGTCGGATCGCCACGGGATCACTTCTGGAACGAATCTGACTCGACGACGTACAACTCCACTGAGAAAGCTTTAGCTGGTTTGCACCATGGACGCCAGGGTAGTCTCTGCAAGCTCGATCTCTGCTGCAGGCTGGTGACAGCGCGAAGAACGCACGTCGTTAATATGCCCGCTTATCAAATTTACAATATACCGAACTCACATACTTGAAAAGATTGAACTTCGAGTAAAGTGGTGAAGATGGGTCGATCCACAGGGAAACAAAATCTTTTAAATGGGATGAATGAGAATCCTTATGTATGAAAAGTTCAATTGGATATTAATTTACACTAAACACATGATGAAAGTCAGAAGGTGCGGGCAAGGTTGACGGCGCAGTGCAAGCAGCTCCAGCGGCGTCAGGCGACCATCCAGGCCGAGCTTGGCCGGTCGAGAGAGCTGGCGGCTTAGTGCGAGGAGCTGAGGGCGCAACATGCGTTGTCTAAGGCTTGAGGCACAGAGCTCCAAGATCAATTGGAGCAAATGGAGCGGGTCTTCACCGGCCTGGAGCGGGATCGAGACTACTTTCGTGCTCGGGCAGATACGGCTGAAGCCCAGGCATCCAAGCTGGGGGCACAGATCAAAGCCGTCGAGCTCTGGGCCCAGGAGGTGGAGGCGCAGGTTGCCGACCTATGCTCGTCGATGTCCACTGTTGGTGAGGAGGCTATGGAGGGCTTTTGCTCATCCTCTGCCTATCGGGCCGAGCTGACCACGAAAGCCCTGGACGTCTTCGGGCTAGCATGCGATCGTGGCTTCCAGGAGGGTTGGAAGGTTGCTCTCCAAGCCGCAGCTGAGAGCCTTGGTGCTTCGGTGCCCTCTCTTCCTCCTCCATCGACGCCTTATGGCCCTGAGGCCAGTGGTGGTGAGCAGGAACTTGGTGACGTGGAGATGGGGGTGAGGAGTAGGCACCAGAGCCGAGCACTAGTGGGCGAGCACTCGGGAATGGCCCGTCGGGGGAGAAGTGCCTGATTGACTTGACCGATGATCTGCCGCATCCAAAAGTCACTGTCGAATGTGATCCTGAGGATGATGGGTCGTGTGACGCTGCTACCAGGGCGAGCTCTTGAGGAGATGTATGCTATTTTTCCTTTTCTTTTTTCTGTAATTTTCCTTCTTGCTCTGCTGTGGCGGTTGCCTCTTCTTTTGAAGACCTTGTGTTTTTTGGAATGGAAGACTTTCCTTTTTCTCACAAATTCTAGAATCTCAGGCATCTGCTACGTATGTTGCTTTCTCCGTTGGTATTGAGATTTCCTGGGGATACGGAGCGGTGCCTCGAAAGTTACCCTGAAAGGGCGCGACCTTCGGGATCCGCCGTTTCAATTTTCACGAATTTGAAAAGGCAGTAGGACTCCTTCTTCCTTCGGGGAACCTCGCACTTCGCCTATAAATAGCGTCGGGCGAGGGTTTCAGCCTCTATTATGAGTCTGTCATCCATCGTAGCCTGCTCCCTTGCAGATGTCATTGGAGAAGTCGAGCTTTTCTTCATAAGATAGTGGCTCTCCTGAAGAGGGCGGTCCCCCCAAGCATTTGTGCTTCCGAAAGGAGGCGCTGCCAGCACTGTGGCCTGTGTGGCCGGCGCCGGGGGAGAGTAGCAGTGGGAGCGCCCCTGAGGAGTACAAGAAGGGGTACCAGGATGCTTGGCGGGATGCCTTGGAGAAGGTTAACCGCCTGTACTCTGGTAAGGGGGTTTTTAACCTCCTTCCCAACAGGTTCCGTCCCAAGGGGGACGAATGGCCGCTATGTAACTTTCTCCCCCTCCGATGAATAAAATTCCTTTTCTTCCATCTTCTCTTTGTTCTGTGATGCGTGACTATTCTTTCACCATCTTCTTCCTTGGTTTGCAGGCATATGACGAGACGCTCTCTGTTACTGGGGGAAGTGTGGACGTGCAAAATCGCACGCCCATACGTCCCCACCAGTCCAACAGCGACAACTTCAACCGAAGAGACCGTGGAGGGCACGTCCCGACCGGACCCTCCGAACAAACAACATGCTGCCGTGGAGCCGTCTCCGAAATCATGATAGCGAAGAGAAGCCAACCCCTGGGAAAGCTCACTGCTCGTGGGCCCCCGAAGAGAATCGAACGGATCGTCAATCGGGTCTAGAATAGGCCAGAAAATCCACTCCAACGACACACTTGTGCCCCTTCAACGGCACACCCTCAAACGCCTCCAACGGCATGCCCTGGTGCCTCCTTCAGTGGCACGCTACCTTGTGCCCCTTCAGCGGCACAACCTAAAGCTTCAGCGGCACGGTCTGATTGACGGCACGGACCAAATCTCACGCCACGCCCTACAGGATCCTTGGCGTGCAGTGGCCCGTCCGAGGTGGCAGACGGAGAGCTAGCCACGCTGCCCACTCTCCATGTCGTCAAGGATGCCCGGGTCAAATCCCCATAAGTGCACCGTTTCCCGCCTTCGTCACCCCATGTCTAAAGAGCCCTGTGCCGCTGGGGTATAAAAACCCATTTTCTCTCCACTGGCAAACAACACACAGACAGGAAAAAGGAGAGGGACACACAGAGGAAGAATATATTACGCAGAGACCACAGGACAACAGATAGACGCAGGCAAGCCAGGAAGAGAAGAGAGGAAGAAGAAGGAGAGCTCCTCCGGCTTCCCCCTTCCACGACCACCCCCGAGGAAAGAGTAAGAGAGAGAGAGAGAGATAGGGAGAGAGATGTAGCAGAGAGGGTGGGGAAGAGCAGGGCTCCGTTGCCTCTGATCAACTCCGGCTCTGTCCCTCTCTTTTTTCTTTGTTCTTTGCTCCTCCTTTACTCCTCTGCTGTAACCCTCATTCCACATTGCTCATGAATGAAGGTCTTGCTCCTCGTGTTGCTGTTGTTGTCTCCGCTTGTTGGGTTCATGCGTGTGTTTGGGGGTCTCCCTCTCCGTTCCCGGCGACGTCTTCATCCTCCCCATCGATGGCCTCCTCGCCTTGGGTTTCTTCACCTTCAACCTCACCCTGCCGTACCCCCCCTTTTTTTAATCTCTCGAACACCCAGCCTCCACCCCTCTTCTCCCTCGTTGAAACCTTCTTCCAGCTAGTCCAAAACCAAAAAACCTTATGGCCCTCTTCCCATTCGTTTCATTCCGTTTGTACCAGCCTTCGTCGGCACGCTCCCCCAACGGCACGCCCTTGGCTTCTCCTCCAGTGGGCCCCCCTGGTTACACCTTCCCCGGTACAGCCCTCTGGCCGACACACTTCTGGCCTATCAACACCTTCATTGGCCTAACCCCCTTTCCCAGCACACTCATGCCATTTTCTTCACCGGTACACTTTATGGCCCTTCAGTTCTTTCGCCGGCACGCCTTCCACACCCTGCATCCCTTCACCGGCGTAGGCCTTCGCCGGTATGCCATAGTAGCCCTTCAGTTCTTCCCCGGCACAGCCCTTGGCCGGTCCACCTTCTATACATCAAAAACCCTTCACCGGTGCAACCCTTCGCCGGTGCGGCCTAATTCCCCACAACCAGTCTCGGCCGGTATACCCCTTGGGCTCCCTGACCGGCACGCCAGCCTTGGCCCCTTAATCCCGGTGTCTTCGGCTTGTTCACCAGCCCTCCTTCCGTCGCTCCCTTCACATTTTTTGAGGTCCGTCCAAGGTGTAGCCGTCTTCGGGCGCTCACCCTCAACTGTTGGGTTCCGCCACTCCGTGTGGGTGCGTTCCTCGCTTCTCCCTTACGCCCGGGGTCAAGGGGAGATGCTGTCAAATTTTTGTTAAAACTGATGACATGACAGGGACAAAAAGGGAGCAGCAAATAAGTGGAACAACAATTAATAAACATTTCTAATCAAGATAACTGAATCATGGGCATTCCAAAGATACTTGGACCGGACAACGATTGAGTACCTCAAGCAATTACAACTGTAGGAGGGAAGAATAATTTGTACAGAGCTGTATCAAATTAAGAGACAAAAGAAAAGAAAGGCCTTAAAACCATCAGAAGGAGTGGGCTCTGCATGCCTTTCGCCGGCACACCCGACCCCTTTATTTCTCCCTCACCGGTACAGTCGTCAACCCCTCCAACGATGCACACACCTTCACTCTGGAGCTGCTCACCGGTACGCCCCTCCACGGATCTCCTTCAGCGGCACACACACGCCCAACTGCTTCAGCGGTACACTCCTTGCATCCCCTTTCAACGGCCCACTCCGCTATAGCAACAAAAGGGGGGGCATTGAATATCTATATAATAGCAACAACAACAACAATATATATATATATATACATCTCTATACATAACAAAAAATGTAGGGGAGTTGGATTAATGAAGAGAAACAAAAAGACATATAAGTAATACATCCTCCCCTCCTTTAAGAAATTTCATCCTCAAAATTTAAGGACTAACAAAGGAGAAGCAGGGAAGAACAACCCTAACATACTAACAGGAAACAACACAAATCTCGAGAAACACAGCTCAGAGGCACCTAGTCAGACCCTAATCACGAGTACACGCTCAGGATTGAGTACGACACAAGTGAACACAAGTCTAACACCTCCGAAACAAGACAATGTCACTTACGTCTCACAGGAAAAGTGACACGACTGTCACAACATAGATACCGAGGGAAAATGATATAATTGGCACATCAGGCAGTAGTTTCAACATGGAAGCATAGTCCTCTTAGCTAACAGCTTGATGACATCATCAGCTCTAGTGCCAAAGGTAACAGGGAACACCTGGCACACAGGACACCAATGACAATAGCACTGGACCACGAACACAATCAAGTCAGTCCTCACTCAGATATTAGATCTGATCGAGTCGCAAGCTAACCTTACCAGAAAGAAGAGTACAGGAATGCTAACCGACAAGAGTTGGTCCACAACGTGCTGATAACAGACAGGCAAAATCATAGAGAAACAACACTTGCAAAAACAACATCAATGACAGTACTTGTAGGATTCCGGCTCCATACAGGACACAAAACCACGGAACATAATTGCAAGTAGGGTCACATCAAGGTATAACAATAGTTGATCACATGACTACGGGGAGCGAGTCATGCATCGGGTAGCTTACCAAGCAGGCCCACAACAACAAGAAAATGACAATCTCGGGAAATGCATCTCAAGAACCACACTCACGTCCTGAGAGCACCACACCCAAGAGAAAGAAACACAGAGCAGAGGGTACTCAATCAGTAGGAATGCCGATAGATTCCCTAATACTCACAAACGCCGATGCCAACACTAGAAAATTACCAGCAACAGCGTGGCAACAGACGACATCAAGGCACAGGAAGCCAAGATGAAGTCACATCGAGGAGAATAATTCTCTCGACCGGCGAGAATCTAACAACAACGATCCTCGACTAGTGGGTAACCAACCCACATGCTTCCGCTGCGCACTCATACAACGCACACAGGCAACAGAAGATATCTCAGTATCCACATCTCAGCACACGCTCGGTGTCATCACAATTCAAGAAAATCGTAATGTAGCACGCCATGAGTATAGATCCAACGAACAACCGATCACAAGAAGCCTAAGTGCAACAGAGATGAGTACCAGCTTCAGGACAAAGCACAAGGAAAGATGCAAATCTCAACTTACCTTTACGTCCTGAAACAATAAATGAGCCTTCACAATACATCGGCCGTTGGACACGGCATGATGAAAACGATATGCAACAGCTCTTAACACCATAATGGAGTCCAAAGCTAAGTAATCGTAAAATAAGGAAAGGATCTGGCTTAGAATAAAGCTGTCTACACTTAAGCAGACACAGGACAAAGGCATCACTAAGACAGCAATTCCAAGGCAAATCTCGAAAAGACTCCACCAGAAAGATGAGAAACATCAAGCTCGATCAACAAAAGCTCATTAGGAAGGAAAAACCCTAGGTTCGCCTGAGCACCTTCTCAATCACAGAACTTCGAAATTCTAAAAAAACCATCATCTTGCATCGCATGCATTTGTATTGTTTTCACTATATTTTTTGTTTATTTAATAAGGCTCCACCCCTTGACAAAATATCAAGAAATGGTCATTCTCTAACTTGCTGTAGGCATGGGGTTGAGTCTAAGAACAGATCTAACTTGTTTCTTGTCTAAGCGTGTGCAGAACGCAAGTTCAAACACTCAAGATTCAAAGCCCGCAACTCTCTGCTTATGGTTCTCTCGCGGTCTATACTAGGACCTCTAATAACCTCTGGCGGTGCATAGTTTGGCCGCCAACTTCTCCTTAAAGCTATAAATTCAACCTCTCAGCATATTGTCTCTCACGATCTTTATTTAGACCGCTAATCAATTCTGGCGATCAATGATTAGACCATTTTCCATTCCCGAGGGTTGAAAACTCACAGTTTCCCTGTGCGTTGTCTATAGCAGTCTATGGTAAGATCGCTAGACCTAGTTAGCGACCCTATAATGGACCATATACCAGACAGAGAATTTTATTTTTAAGCTAATTTGAGCTCAATGATGCAAATCAATTCCACATCTTTTTAAAGTGAGACCTTTATTCCATTCAACTAAGATCATTGAACATCATTTGGTTGATAATTTCAAGTACATCAAGAAGAAAAACTCAAATTACATTCAATCTTCCATCCACGCGAGGCCAGATCTTGCGTAATTCCTTCACGTAAGCACGATATTCTTCTTCGTCCTCTGCCACTTCTGCTTGCCAAGCACGTACCCGGCTGACCTCCCACATGCTCAGCACGCTCCGGACTGCTCTCTCGTCCTCCTCGGTCCCAATCTTCCTAGCTTGAAGGGGAGGGAAGTCTGATAGTGCAGGAACTGTAGTACGGGGTAGCCCGACTTGAAGATAGCACCGGTGCGGGTTGTAGATCGTCATGGTGGTGTTCCCCACTAGCCGTAGGTCTAGGCCAGGTCGCTGAGGTACTCTAAGAGTGGTGCTTCGAAGAGCTCTCGGTCGCATCATGAACTTCTCAATAGGCAAGGTGTTGAGGTAGAGGCGCCAATCATCACATGTCTTCTTGTCCGCCATCCGACACTCAACCTGTGAAGAGAACCCAAATGCACCTCCAATGAAGAATAGAGGGTGGCTCCCGAATATCTGGCTAGCTGAAGGTAAATCCTCCTTGGGTAGGAACTTAAGTCTCACTCCCATCCAACACTCAAGTATGATCATTGAACCAAAGAGTGGTCCTCCTAGGGAACCTAAACTAAGGACTTCATAGAGGTAGGAAAGGACCACTTGAGAGATAGATAAACATCGCCATAAGTCACTAATAATGTTGAGATTTTGGATGTCTAAGAGGTGGTCGGTGGTGGAGAAAAGAAAGATCTTGCACAAGCAAATCGAGGTAGCTTTGGCTATAGCTTCAAGTCTCCTGCTCTTGTTCTTGCAATAAGTGATTATCCATTGAGCCATAGGTATCAAATGGATATGACGTGGGCTGATCATGGTCCTTACATCCTTTGGATTGTGGATGAAATCCCCTAAAATGAGTGATGGGTCTATGGGCTCAACTGTGTGACACACTATCCCTGGACTTGCTTGACGATCAATAGCGAATCGCCGAACACTTGCAGCATTTTGATCTCTATTTGCAAGGCGACTTGGAGGCCAATAATCAGAGCTTCATGCTCTGCTTCATTATTTGTGCAGGGCTTACTGATGGAACATGAAGTATGTAATACTTCTCCATCTGGGGATTTGAGTACGATGCCAGCTCCAGCTCGCACTTTTGTGTGCCCGGACGGAGTTGTTTCCGTTCTCGAGGCCCCATCAAAGTACTGCTGTCAGGCGGTCTGTTGGACTTGATCCACCTCCAACGTTTCATCGTCAGACAATTCTATGACCAACGGGGAGTCTTCGGGCACAGGGTGTGCTGCGAAGAAATCTACAAAGGCCTGTCCTTTAACGGCCTTCTGTGGCACATAGGTGATGTCAAATTCCATCAGCAGCATGGCCCACTTGCCAAGGTGCCCCTTCAGGACTGGCTGGGAGAGAATGTTCTTGACAGGGTCAGCCCTAGATATCAGGCTCATTTCGTGGGACAGCATGTAATGCCTCAGCTTGTTGACCGCAAAGACTAAGGAAAGGTAAACTTTTTTGATTGGAGTATACTTGGCTTCCGCTCCCACCAGTCTTCGGCTGAGGTAGTAGAGAGCTTGCTCTTTTCCTTCATCATTGTCTTGGGTTAGCATTGCCCCCAGTGAATATTCGGTGGCCACTATATATAGGATAAGCAGCCTTCCTTTGACGGGTGCCCCCAGCACGGGCGGGGTCTTCAAATAGTCTTTCAACTGGTCAAAGGCTCATTGGCACTCTCGGTCCCAGCTAAATGATGCATTCTTCATCATCAATTTATGGAACGACTGGCAGCGTCCCAATAGGTTGGAGATAAACCTGCGGATGTAGGCTAACTGACCTTGCAGGGACCTTAACTCTCCCATATTCTTCAGAGGGGGCAGCTCCTGGATAGCTTTTATCTTAAAGGGGTCGATCTTGATCCCTCTGTGTCGTACGATGAGGCCGAGGAACTTTTCACTGGAGATGCCAAAGGCACACTTCATCGGGTTCATTTTCAGCTCGTACTACCGGAGCCTCTCAAAGACAACTCTAAGGTCATCCAGATGGTCACCCCTTTTTTTTATTTTGACGACCAAGTCGTCAATGTAGCATTCGACTTTGCTGTACAGTAGCTGTTGACACCTGAAATATAAGCAAGAACAGAGATGAGACAAAGAGAGGATTAAACCAGAAATGAAGATCCCAAGGACTCCTGCGAAGTCAGAACTGAGGAAGAACCATCACTATTAACACCATATCCGGCTGAAGCCTTATTCGGCCAAGCTGATGTCCGGCATTGCCATCGTCCAGATGACAGTGCTGATTAAAACCATATCAACTCCCATGTAGTCAGGCGACTGATGAAAGAGACCTTCTGAGTGTTCTGACAAATGCAAGGGATCATACAAATACCCAGGCATATGCAGCAATTCAACTCATGCCAATTAGCGCAAAGAAGCCCCAAATAGTGTGATGCGGAACAGGGCTGACACGGGCTAAGACCTACGAATGCAACGAAGTGCGGCCAGCACTCGCACGCCAAAGGCAAACAACTACCTGTATGCCGAAATAACACAATTTAATAGCGACAAAGGCTAAATCTACCAGTAGAATGAATTTCAACTCATCCAGGTGAAATGAGAGACAGAGAACTCACTAGAGGGTAGAAACCAGAAGCGTCCACTGTCGACTTACACTGCGTCTCAGGTAACTCACACGTCAGAGAGACACAACGTGCGAGAGGCGTAAACAGTACTCGGTCAAGAACCAGTCAGAGTGACAATCGTCAGCGTCAGTCCAAGCCTCTGACCCTGTGTGCACACACCAACCCCTGTCGAGGGTCGGGCCACTAGCTAGTTTCCCCGCCCCCCCGTAGGACACTACGGTAACTGCGGGGGCCCACAGTAACTAGCTTACAAACCGTTAATCAGGAAATACCTCTCCACCTCTCCCAGGTGGGCCGACACTAAGGTCGTTGGGCTACATCTAGTGGTTCCATCACTAGGAAAGAGAAAGCAATTCCACTGGGACTAAAAGATGTAATTTTATGCATAAAATAACTTAAACTGGGTGAAAAATACATTAGAATACCCATTTATTACCTTTGGGATAGCAGAGAGTATAACGGATTAGGGCTAGTCCGCTATAGAGCATAACGGATCATTCCTGGACTGTCAAGGGCATAACGGATCTCATGGGTGCGTTATACAATACATGGCGCACCTCCACCAGACCGTCAAATGCACTTGCATAATACCAAGCCCAAAGGGCATGGCGGATCACCGGGGGTGCGTTATGTAATACATGGCGCGCCTCCACTGGTCCGCTAAATCTACCCAAACATGTGTTTTACATAAATTAATTTCTCAGAAACTATAGCGGTCGACTAAGGGTGCATTAAAGTCACCCGAACGTGAAAAATCCACAGGAAACTCCGACCATAGCGGTCGCTCAAGGGGGTGTTATGCTAACGACCTTTCTACCGAAATCATGGGTATAACGGGCCTCAGGCGGTCCGCCATACTACCATAACGCACCTTCAATGGTGCGTTAAGCTCATGGCGGTCACTGGCACGATCGCCATGTGAGCTGGGCGGTGAGCGGGTTTTACTTGAAACCGCGCCGTCCCCCGGTCGATCGAATCGACGGGTTTTGCTTACAAAACCTAAAACAAATCATAACCTGCCAAACCCACGACACATACAAGCCCACAGAAGCTAAAACAAACAATTAAAATGCATATAAACAATTAAAATCACATTTTAATCTATTTCAGGACAAAACCTAAAAATGAACGCAACTAGGCCAAACGGCCGTGCATGGACGTGCATGTGGCATGAAAATGTTCCTAACAAGGAGACGGATCCATCCCCCTACCTCGATCGTCCTGAAATTAGCGTTTCGGCTGCATGCGGGCGACGAAGGAACCGGACTCCACTCGCTCCGTCTCGCTCCACCGTCCCTCGAACCGCGCGATGGAGGGTGCCAATGCGTTCCTCTCGTCGCACTGGTTCCGGCAGTACCTCCCGCGTCACGGTCCGACCCTGAAACGGACAAACCGGAGAGGGAGAGAGAAAGGGTGTGCGTGGGAGAGAGAGAGAGTGAGAGAGGGTTTTCGAGAGAGAGAGACCGCCTGGGCCACTTGGTGGGTGATTGCAAGAAGAAGGGCCTCCCTCCGCAAGCCAAGGGGGCTGATGCCTCTGCTGCCGGAGGCAGGGGTCGCCACCAACCTTTGGCCGCTGCTCCTGGCCTTGTCTGGCGCCTGCAACCTGGAACTGGCATCCTGCCTGTCTCGAGCATTCCGTTGCCATCCGAGGGCGTTGCTGGCCCTTCTGCCTGCCCTCCTCTGCCAGCCGATCTCCCCCACTCGACTGCGGTTGAGAGCCTTTGCCTTGCTCCTTCAGCCCCTGCTTCTGCCATGGCTCCCCTCGCCATGGCTGTTGCTCCTAGCGTGGTCGACGTATGCCCCCATGCTGCTGGCACCAAGGGGACTGGACCCCCAGCTTTGCGCTCCTCCAGCCCCGACGTCTGCCTCCCTACTGCTGGCCAACTGTCCCCCTCGCCGCTTGGTGAAGTGCGCGGTCCTGTCCCTCTGTTAGGCCAAGCGACGTCATCGGTGGAGCTTCCTGCTGGTGGGCCGCCTGCTGTCGATGGTCCCCTCCCCCTGGCCACTACCGTGGAGGAGCCACCCCCACCATCGGTGGAGGGCTTTGTCTCTGTTGTCCATGGTGGGGTCGTGCCCCCCTTGCTGCAGGTTGAACCTTTTGTCACTAATAGTGAGCCCTTGGGACTGGTCCGTGCCCCCCCGCCCCACCTCCCTCGGAGGTGCCTCTTGCCTCGTCCGAAGGCAAGCCTATCGTGCAAGCCCTCTTCGTGCCAGGTCTGGAACCAGTGGGCCTCGCCTCGCCTCGACCGGCAGCCTCTAAGCTGACTTCCCCTCCTTCCTGTGCTCGCCTGACCACCCCGCCAGTGGCACCTCCCCCTGTGCTCTCCGCGGACCCGTCTCCACTCGTTCAGCCGAGCTCCTCCGCCGACGGGGACAGTCCAGCCGCCAGCCTGCCTCCGAAGCGTGCCGCACCCGTTGTCCTGGGGCTTTCAGCACCCGATGCCGTTCAACCTTTGATCTACTGCTCTGCTCCTGCTCCCTCGCCTGGTCTCAACACGGGGGCGCCTGCATGGTCGCCTTCTACCCCGAGCTCCTCGGCGTCCCCTTCGGCGGGTGGCTCCCCGCCCTTGGCCAAGGTTCAGCCCCAATCGTCTGTAGCTCTGTGGCTATCCTTCGCTCAAGCTGTGAAGCGTGCGACGAGATGAGCGGTCCCCGACCCTCCTGATGATGACGGGCCTCCTCCACCTTCCTGTCGGCAGCCCGTGCCATTGCCTTTGTCCGCTTCCCCGACTCTTGGAGACCACATCCAGCTCCCCGTGCTTATCAAGCCTCTCATCATCCTGGGCATTGATCGACCTCCCGTTGATCCGTTCGACATTGCTGCCCATGTCAACTTTGTCAGTCGTGGACGTCCGCCACGCCAGCCCGAGTCACCGGGGCCTCGCCGGTCTCAGCGCCGCAACCATTCTTCTTCACCGAGCCGTGACTACGTGCCACCTTGAGTCGCTGCTCCTTCTTGCTTTCGCTGCTGTTTGGGCCTTGTTTCTACTTGTGTAGGCTGGTGGACTTGGCCTTGGTTGGCCTTTGTTCTCTTTTGTTTGGTCTCTCCTCACTCTCTCGACACACTCTCTCTCTCCATCTCGAATCTCTCTCTCACCCTCACACGTTCTCTCTCCTCCACCCCCCATTCTCTCGGTTCGCAGTCCAAACGGATCTCGGTCGACGCGTGGGAGGTACCGACGGGACGGGCTCGATGCGAGGATCGCACTGGCACCCTCCATCCCTCGGATCGTGGAGCGTGGGACAAGTGCGAGCGGAAGGATGCGTGGCCCCCGTCGCCCGATCTGCACCGATTCGCCGTCTTCACCGGGCAACAGTAGGGGAACAGACTCCTTATCTCTCCAGGAATCTGTTGATGCCCTCTACGTCGCCATCCATCGCCATCTTCCTCATTTTCTGTGTAATTCCTTTTTTATGTGATTTTGGGGTTAATTTCTCATTTTGCGTGCCTCTCTCGATTTTTAGTCCAGACGACCTCTGATCGAAGCCAGAGAGGTACCGTTGGATTGATCGCATCACGAGGATCGCGTAGACACCGACCTTTCCTCGATTCGCGGAGCATGGAGTCGAGCCGGGTCGGGAGGCGCCACGTCGCCCTCTCACCGGATCGGTAGCAAATCACCGTTTTCATCATCATCCAGGTAGGGGGATGGATTCCGTACCTCGTTAGGATGCCGCCGGTACCACTTGCACCGTGGTCCGACGCCCTTTGCCTCGTATTTCATACGTGTTCCCAAATTAGTTCATTTTTAATCTTTTAATGCCTTAAATTATCTTTTAATGTTCAATTTATCTCCATGGGCATCGTCTTTCATTTCTAGTGGCATGCTTAGGCTTGGAATGTTGGTATGGTGTGGCAGGTTGTTTTAGTTTTGAGTTTCGCCGCGTCCCCCGTCGATTTCGATCGGTCGGGAGGGGGTTTCGATTCCGACCTTCTGCACGAAACCCAGGTGACATAACGCGCCACCCCCGGTGCGTTACAGTCATCTGACGCACCCCTGCTGGTGCGTTATATCGTCCGTGAACTGAGTTTTCTATGGATTTTTATGTTCGGGTGGCTTTAACACACCTCACATGGTGCGTTATAGTCCCTGCATGTTGAGTTAAAGGTCTGTTGCCTTTAACGCCCCTGTCTCTATGCGTTAAATTAGTATGACGCTCTTGCTTAGGTGCGTTATATTCCGTGCTTATCTGTGGATTTTAGTCGTTCTGGTGGACATAACGTCCCATGGGAGGTGCGTTATGTTCACTATAACGCCCCACCCTTGGTGCGTTATATCCCTTATCAGTGTGTTGTGTGTCTGTTGACTTTAACGCCCCTGATCTCATGCGTTATAGTCCTATAGCGCGCCTGCCCTGGTGCATTATAGTCACGTTTTTCTGTGGATTTATATGAGTTCTGTCAAGCATAGCGGTCCTGCCCTGGTCCGTTATGGTATGTAACGGGGTGGTCCTAGACCGTTATATACTTGGAGATTTCAAAAGCATCTCATGTTCCATACACGCCATGTTTAAAATATTTTGTACACTGTGACATTCTTTTATATCCCAAAAGAGTAGCTTTCTCTTTTCTTGTGATGGAACCACTAGTCGTAGCCCGACGACGTCCGTGTCGGCCCACCCCCCTCTCTCACTTACATTGCATCAGAAGGGAAGAAAAAGAGGGGCAAGCCGACCGGAGGAAACCACGGAGACCCACCTAAAATTGACAAAGCAGTCCTTCCCTTCTCTGGCGACGGGAGCCTCAAACAGAGTCCGAGGACGGCAGCGGCAGTGAAGAACCCCTCTCTCCCTCTCTTCCCCTCTGGCTCTCTTACTCAGTGAAAGGAGACCCCCCTTTTCTTGTTCCCCAAGCTCTTCTCTCTGTATATTTTTTCTCTCCCCCCTCGTCTTTTTTTTTTGCTTCGGATGAATGAGAGGCCTTATATAGGCTACAGTTCCCCTGGCGCCATGGAGGGACGTGTCGGGGAAGACCGCGCCGGACAAGAGCTTTAGCGCACCGGGAAGTCTCATGCCGTTTCAACGGCGTGCCGATAGATCGTGGTGCCATTTCAAGGGCATGCCGATGGATCGTGGCGCCGTTTCTGCTCCATTCACTTGCCGAACGCCAGTCGATGAGTCCGGGAACGATTCCGGAAGTCACCGCTCATGATTCTTCATGCCACGACTCCTAAAAGGCCCTGGCAGGGTGTTGACGAAGCTCTCGGTTGGCCGTACGGCCTTGATTCGGACTCCGTGTGTATTTGGTTCGAGCATATGGGTCTTCTGCTGACATGACCTTCGGCACGATGGCTTGTGTCTCTGGCTCGGCCCGACTCGTACTCGGAGCGTCCGTGTGGGATGATATTCTGCGTAGACCGGCGGTCATTTGGTCTCTGACGGACTCACGTTCGCAAGAAGCCGAACCCATGTCGGGTGTTCGGGTCCTTCTGCTGCCAGGGCTTCCAGCTTCCGGTTGTGAAGAGCCGATGGCGTTCTTCCTCCTCAGGAGAGTCTTCATTGGGGCGGGAAGTCGCCAAGCAGATCACCGTACTTGGTTGGGCGGTGATGTAGGGTAGCGGTGTGACAAAGTCGACACCGGATCATTGGGCAGGCTTGGTCGCACTGCCGGCCGGTAGTGGAGTTATGTCGGTTCTCCTGAGGCGAAGATCTCGACATTCATTCCAGGTGGCTCGAGGCTCTGGCAGCTTGAGAGGCTTCAGCGGTCTGCTTTTCTTCGACTTGCGTGCTCCCGTAAGTCGTGCCATTCGCCTTTGCGGCTTGATCGCCGGTCATCACATTTTGAGTGTCAACAAATGCCCCCCAGACGTGGGTGCTGCAAGTGAGACACGAACGTGGCACGACCGACGGATGAGCCTCGTCTGGATTGGTCTCCTTTGATGACGACGGCTCGGAACGGCACTTAATTTTGTCTCCGGACGCTCGAACGACACGAACGGGGATTTAAACGGCGCGGTTGAAACGGCGCGCCCTTGATCGGACTGCTGAAACGGCGCGGGGTTAACCGGTGCGCCCTGTGGCCTTTGCAGGTTTTAAAACGGCGCGCTCCGAAGTTGAAACGACGCGCTTTTTTCTTGAAACGGCGCTCCGAAGTTGAAACGGCGCGCCCTCGGAGCGCGTCGTTTTAACGGGGTCCTGCCGCGGCAGCCTCGCCTGCGTCGGCCTGGGCATGACGCTCGGCTCCCACCTCACGCCCCTGGCG
>JANBPO010003468.1:0-10317 GCA_024336825.1 Amorphophallus titanum | reverse complement strand
GACCCCAGCAAATAAATGATACCTAAAAAAATTAATGGGACTATTCAGATGAGGGGAATTCAACGTTCATCCCATGTTTCCCTATTTCTATCCAAGAAATGGCTGATAGTTAAAGATCACAAAGCCAACAGAAACCAGAAAGTCCAAAGCTGAAAAAATGAATTCTTGTAAAGAGACTTGATGCACTGAAGGGACTTAAACCTTATAAGAACATCATCAGATCTAAACCTAATGTGGCACAGCCCAGTCTGCCATGGGATGACCTGACGTCTCTCAGACCCATCCTTGTAAACACATAGACAAGTAGCAACGGACTCGACTTTGGCAAGTTCACTCACGCAGTGCGCACTTTCACCTGAATGCAACTCGGGGATGATCGTGAGGGTCCGAGGTGGGACCTGACTGCTCCAGAATTTGACTATGCTCAGGTTGACCAAACTTAGGGGTTGGGACTCCCACGTTTCGTGGGTGGCCAGCATGCCGTGGGTGCAGGGTAATTGGCACTTTAAAGAGGGAGAACTATCACATACTACCTCGAACAAGGTTGGGACACCTACGCCTGTTGGCCTGAGACACCTTGCTGCTCTGGGATTTAACTATGCTCAAGTTAACCAAAATGATCGAGAACTAGTTTCACTTCAAAGAGGGATGTCTCTAGCTCAACTTCACTGAATGTCTCCTCAAAACTCTCCCATATAGAGAAATGGCAGCTTCTGTTGTCACGCCCCGAGCGTGGAAGGAACTCGGTACGCGTGACGAGTTTATATCAATCATGTCAATCAGAGAATAAGTGTATTCGACACACATAGATAGAGCTCGCACAAATAGAAATAACCAAGTCCTTTATTCATCATAAACCTCAAAGTATTTCCATTACATCTTTCAATAACGAACTAAGAACTCTTTGGACTAAATAAAAGAAAATTACAATGGTTAACTCAAGAAAATATGAAACTCTTGACCAGCTAACGACACTGATGGTTGGAATGGGTCTACGCTCTTCATTCTTGTCGATCCCTATCCGAATGATCTTCGTCATTGGAATTACCTGAAAAATAGGGAAAAACACTAGGCGAGTGAATGCTCAGTAGGGATTATATCTCAAGTGCTAACTTCCTTTAAGTAAATTGCATGTTGCATGGATGCACGTATAGCTATGCATGCTCACGTGAAACGACAATAGAAAGAGAGTATTGCAAAGAGACGACTAGAATGAACTACCAAGATTTCCAAGATTTCAAGTAAACTATATCAAGATGGTCAAGCATGTTAAACATATCAAGCCATGTTAAGTGATTTGGCTATCACGTTATCAAGCAAGTAAAGACCCATTCCGAGCCATAGAAGCCATGTCATGTCAAGTCAAGTATGATTTGTGGAATGTCAATCAAGCAAGTCATGCACTTTGGTGTAATGCCACACCGTGATCAATAATAGCTCCCATGGGCGCAAGTACTTTCGGGTGCTCCTCTTAGGACCAGATCGGGCCCTATACGCGCAAGCATTGAGTCATGTATATTTTCGACATCCACTATAGTTATAGCCAATGTAGAATTCCAAAGGAATGAACTTTGTAAGAATGTAATCCACAATCCCCACCCCTTGTCCAACCCTCCTGCGTGAGGAGTAGTGCATGTAAGTTATTAAACAGGGAGAAACTTCACCGACGCGGTGTGTAGAGAACCCACACTTCCCCGCTCACCCTCGTCTCCGAACGGGGTCGGTTTCTTCAAACCGACCAAGTAAGCTCTAACTCCTTGCTCTCATTTCAGTTCTTGTTCATTTAATATCTAAAGAATTACTCCGCTGGCTGTGAGAGAACGCTCGACCCCGGAGCACCCAGCTTTCGTGTGGTCACTGTGGAATTATGAGAGAGAGCGACCTAGTGCCCCAATTGGCACCTAGCCAGCCCCTTTGAGTGTGGGCACCGTACCCTTAGGAGGGCATCCCTAGCCCTACTGGCCCTCTACCAGCAAGGTTCTTGTTCCACTACCTCCACTCGGCATCGCTGAGTCACCCCAGAAATCGTGTGCGCAACGGTGGTTCGGTAACTTTCGAGATTCTTCGCTCTTGTGCGTTGTGTTTGCATGGTGGGTCCAAGGACCCTCGGTCTAGTTGCTACAATTCATAAGTGGTGTCACATCAGGAACAAAAGTATTCGGAGTGAGAATCCAGGCTTGTTTCGTAAGGAGTTGGAGCAGCGAAATGGTATTTTCAAGGCAAGCGGTGCTAGCACTCCAGTCGCTTTACCTCCGCCTCCCCAAACTCACTACACTTCGGAGCCTGCGGCACCACTACAGCCCTTGCGGTGTGCCCAGCTTCTGATTCTTTGACCTATGGATGCTGGTCCACCATGGAGTCAGAAGGGGAACCCGAAGAAGGCGACTCCGAAGACTCTGGGGGGAAGGGGAGCTGCTGAATCGTCGTCGCAGTAACCTCCGTTAGCGCTGCGAACGCCGCCGCGAGTCTCTCCTCCTCCGCCGTACCCTCACGGTACATGAAAAACCCCCAAACACGAGAATGATGGAGAGCAAAACCCTAAGGGAAATAGTGATTTGGAACGTAAATAGCGCACAACGCTTATAACCCCCAGTGGGAGGTGGTGCGACGTTCCGACCTCCTAGGAAAAGGGGCCTCCTTGCTTCAAATCCATCAGGATCACCATGATTACGGGCATAGATAACCACGCCAGGTGGTCTTCTACCACAGTCGGATCTCCACCCACCCGAGCCACAATAGTCCGACCCCAACGGCTACTCTACCAACCCTAATCTAGCTCGGGAGTAGGAGGGGGACAAGTGGAGAGGGGGATTTTCGTAGCCCGTATATGAGCGGCCAAACAAGGTCTTGCTAGACCAAACGAGGCCCAGCTCTCTCAAGTGATAGCCCGTCAGGCCCACTTATTATGAAATAAGTCCAATAAGTCACTCGGAATCTGACACTTCCTAGGTGGCCTCAGGGCTCGGAAGTCTGAGCATGGGTTTGATCTGGAAGATCGTCCACCGCGGCTTCATGCCCCTCACCCGAGCTACGCCTCCATCGCTCGGATAAGAGCTGGCACCCCATGCTTGGACCAACCGGCAAATGCTTATCTAGACCGCCGCTGAGAGTCCTCTAATATCAGGAGGTTATGAGGATAAGGGAGACCAAGAGTCCTCAGGATAGGACACCTGCCCGAATCTCCATCCTGGAGTTGATTAAGAGGTCCACGTCCCATCAAGAGGCACTGATGAAATATCTCCAAAAGGTCATGGTAAACGAGGATCTCCCAGTAGAGAAGATATCATCGGTGCTGACAACGACAAGCACGCAACCGGCCATCACATTCCAAGACCACAAGCTTGCTCCCTAGGAAGCTCGAAAATATGCTTTGTGCATTGCGGTGAAGATCAATGGCGTGTCCGTGAACTCGTGCCTGGTGGATACATGTGCCTCAATCAATGTGATATCCATGAACACTCTCTTGCTATGAGGGGTTGACATAGAGCAGATAAGGTCATCGGCTATCACAGTCACAGCGTATGATAACAGTAAAAGGCCGCCGCAGGGAATGATTACTCTCAATGTAGAAGTGGGTCCTGTTGCGGTTCCTATGAAGTTTCACATTCTCGACATAGACCCCACATTCAAGGGCATACTGGGTCGTCCTTATATAGAGACACTGAATGCCGTCCCTTCTACAAACCACTAATGTCTAAAGTTCCCGTACGAGGGACGGATTGTCAAAGTGTTTAGCATGCCCCTACTCCCTATGGTGGATGCTATCATCTCTTCATTGCCCTCTGTCTGGCCGACCCATAGGCCTATTCTTTTGCTGCTAGATGTGTGTGACCCCAGCCGTGCCTCACCAACACAAAAGAAGCCGCTTCCCAGGCCAATGCTACGTTCCCCTTCCCGTTTCAAGGGATGGGAGATCATGAAGAACTTGGGCTACCAGCAAGGCAAAGGTCTAGGGGCACAATTACAAGGAAGACTAAGGCCGGTGAAGAAAGCAAGGGTAATCCGAAAAGTCAGCCTAGGCTTTGAAGGCCCGATTGAGGAAGATGGAAAACCTCTTGAATGGTCTTTGTATTCACACTTCAAAAAGGAGTCTGTTGTTCAGATGGGGGACGATCCACAAGAAACGCATGGGCATTCACAGGTTATATGTATGGCTGAGGGCTACTCGAGAGCTTTTAAAAGAGGAAATAATGATGACCCAAAGTGCGAATGGTATAAGTGGTTTGATATTCAAGATGTTCCCATTGCACTAGAAAGAATGTTCTCGCCTCCACCTCTAAAAGGGCCACTTTGATCTCCAATATGCCAGGAGAAACTCTAGATGTTGCCATTACTCCAAGCCATCACCGCCAAGGGGACTTTGTCATTGATGGATCGTCGTCCGTCACCAACTATGCCATCGATGGCTCATTAGCCGTCATTCTCTCTATTCACTCATCTCAACCTTTGCTGTTATCTCCTTCCTGGGCCAGACAGTTGTCTGATGATCTTCCCAAGTCCCCTTCTCTCCTTACATTCCTGCGTGGGTTTTTCAAGCTGCATAAAATTTTCAATCATGATTTGCTCTATGAGCCATCCAACAACCTTGCTATAATTTCCTACTCCTCTTCTACAACTGTCTTTAATTGTTGTGTTATCAAAAATGAAAATGAAAAAAATGCCAATTTCAAAACCCCTCGATTGTGCATTTTCTTTGAGGAGACATCCTACATCTCTCACGAGTGCGCCGCGACTTACGTGCCACTCATTCAAGGTCCCCTGAGCGACCTTCTTTACCCCACCTCGAGGGGTCGATTTCTGTACATTCTCTAATGTCTTCTTCTTTTTTAGAGCAAGTCAGTCAGGTTAGGAATAATGGGCTAAGGGTAGTACCCAAAAGTAAATCAAAGGGTAGGCAAATCCCTCGCCGATTCCTTTTAAATCTAGCAAGCAGGTGTCAGGCATGCCTAGACATCCCCACAACTGCTAGAAAATCCCATCCAACTGTCAGAGATAGAATGTGAGGAAAATTTTGTAATTGATGATGGGTACAGAGTCTACGAGATCACTGATGAAGAATACCCTATAGAAGAAGGGGACAAAGAATATGAGTGTTATACCCCTGTGGTTTTGATGATGCCAAACACTATGACTCATCTAAGCCTGATGTCATATGTGTTGTTGATGCATTCATGAGGTTTTGATGATTGTTTTCACATGCATAAATGCTAGTCAATGTAGGTCAGTCAACATAGGTCAACACTACTGTTCATGAGTTGATAAAAGGTCAACTGGTCAAATTGTTGAGTCAGCAACTGCATTGAATGGTCGGTGCATATACTCTCTTCTGTCAGGTAAGGTCGATGCTAGTGTGGAACAAATGCACACAAAGGTCGATGCATGTTTCATCTGGAGATAGCTAAGGTCGATGCTAGTGTAGAACAAATGCACACAAAGGTTGATGCATGTTTCATCTGCACATAGCTAAGGTCGATGCTAGTGTAGAACAAATGCACATAAAGGTCGATGCATGTTTCATCTACACATAGCTAACGTCGATGCTAGTATAGAACACATACACACAAAGGTCGATGCACATCCAGTCTGTGCAGGACCAAGGTCGATGCACATCCAGTCTGTGTAGAACCAAAGTCGATGCACTTTGTAAGAATGCATTGTAAGGTCGATGCACATCTACCTTAGTCCTTCATAAGGTCTGTGCACATTACTATTCACGCATATAGAAGGTCAGTGCACATTACTGTTCATGCATATAAAAGGTCCGTGCACATTACTGTTCAGCCATATAAGGTCGACGCTATCACTATTCATACCTTAAGCATGCATAAAGTCGGTGCACACTTGCTAGACTGCATATGAAGTCGGTGCACATTTCCATCTTGCATTCTAAGGTTGATGCACATCATGCATCATGCATTCTGAAGTCAGTGCACAAGTCCATTTTGCATTCTAAGGTCGATGCAGATCATGCATCTTGCACTATGAGGTTTGTGCACATGCAACTTTTAAGGTTCAAGGTCTAAGCATGTTTCTTGCATCTGCTTATAAAGTGTTTGATGAAATGTTTCATTGGCAAGAACTCTATCAGCATCAACCTCTTAAGTGGTCACGTCATCCCGTGACTAAAGCGTCCAACTCTTCAGGAACACGAGTCTGACCAATGATTGGTACAGCGTTAAGGAGGCACGTGATCCTAGAATTGGCAGGAAGCTGGCACGTGGACCCAGGGAGCATATGATTGGGAACGTGTTCCAAATCTCTATGGAAGAGGAACATTCTTATCCCTGTCACGTGGGCCAATGGGGTTTCACTAGGTCTTTTCTGCCTCATCCATATGAAGGCTCTATTTTGGGTATAAATAGGGCGCTTCATCCTCTGAGCAAAAAGCTGGAAAATAGAGGAGAGCCAGAGCCAGCCGTAAGAGGAAGAAAGAGCCACCAGACACAAGCAATAGAAGATAGAGAGTGAGAGTTGAGAAAGAAGAAGAAGAAGAACCAGTGAGTGAGCAGAATAGAAGAAAAGAGAAAGAGAGAGAGAAGAGCAAAGACGAGGATCGAGAGAAGAGGAGAGAGCTCAAGTCTATGCAGCCAGTGCTATATTTGAAGATCTGTTTCAAGATTGGTCTCGTGGATCAAATCCAGAGCCATTCTGCTCCTTGGAGCTACATTCTGAATGTTTTCCTTTTGTCTTTTTATTTGTTATTTTTCATTTACTTTAGTATTCTTCTGATACCCTGTTCTGGGTTCGGGTTCCTTCTGAGCGATCAGAAGAAGGGAGACTTGGGTCTCCAGTTGTGAGTGACTAGGTGTCACTCACGGGTTCCCCTCCGGTTTGGAGGAAGGGAGGATTGCTCCTCCAGTTGTGGGCAACTGGGTGTTGCTCACAGTCCCTTCTGCAGTTGCACGAGAAGGGAGAGTTGGACTCTCCGGTCACTGCGGTAGCAGTGGGTGCTGATCTTGTAGGTAGCAAGATCAGGTTGAGGGATTTGTTTCCCTCAATCTCAAGCTGTTTGGCAGCGCCTATTGCAGATTGAGTCTATTTCTTGCTTTGGCAAGGGAATCCTCACTGATGGGGACATCTCCTAGCCACTCTGTATTTTTGAAGACTCCAGTTGCTTGTCCTCGGCACATCATCATCCCCGTCACTTAATTTTGAGTCGTCCTGCATCAGACTTCCTCGCACTCTGCGTGACGTAGGGCCAGGGTCACGAGCTCGGTGAGGGAAGTAGGGGGGTGAAGGAGCAACTCGCGCCGGAGGCTCTCGTCTCGGGTGCCCCCGGTCAGTGCAGTGATGGCCAAGGTAACATCCAGGCGGGGGATACGTAGGGCCTCTAATTTAAATTGGTTAATATAGGCCCAGAGCTTCTCCCCCTGTTCCTGTTTGAGGGCCAATAGTCCCACTACTGACCGGGGAGGACCGCTGTCGATGAAGCTTTCCTTGAATACTCACCTGAACTGTCAGAAGTCGAGGATGTTGTCGGGGGTGAGGGCTCGGAACCAAGCCTGAGCACCCTGGACCAAGGTTGTCACGAACGCTCAACCCTAGATGGCGTCGGATGCCCCATGAAGGGTCATGAGGGCATCGAAGCTGTCATAGTGGTCAGTCGGGTCTCCCTGGCCGTCATATGACTTGAAGGTCGGGAGCGAGATCCTGGGAGAGATCTCAGCCTTCAAGACATGGTCAGAGAACGGGGATTGCTCCTCGTCCTCCATGGTAGAGGTCTTTTGTAGGGCATGGAAGGCGCGCTCTTGCTCTGCGAAATGCCTCTCAAAGTCTCACAGTCAGAGGGACAACTTTGATTGTCGTTGGACTGAGGGGATGTGGGGGCATTCCTGCAGGCTGCCCCGGTGCCCCTCGAGGGCCTCGATCTCCGGGAGTGGCCGATGCACTCTGAACTTCTCCCTCCTCATGGTGGAGGAGGCTTCTTGCTCTGGGGGAGGAGCATGCGACAGTCCTCCTAACTGGTTGTAGATTAGCCACCGCCCCCAGAGGGTGAAACGGCCTCCTACGGTTTGCAGGGAAGCATCTCCACCAGGGGGGCTCTCCCGAGGGAGTCGCGACGTCTCCTCCCTGACTACCTGGGTCCTCATTAGATCAATGAGGCTGTCCAGTTTTGCATTGAGGGTTTGAAGAGCGTCCGTGTTCCCGGTGGGGGGTTGCCCCTCCACCACGGGTGGGGGCATTCCGCCAGCTAGGTCACTGGCGTGAGACGGAGTTCCCCGTAGGATGGGAAGGTGTGCCTTCCTCCGTCGCCATGGCTTTTCCCTTGTCGCAGGCTGTCCTCCTGCTGGAGCTTCTCCGCACCATGTTGGCTCTTTGCCTGTTTCCCATAGACGACGCCAGATGAAGAGGGGTGATCTCGGGCTGTCCCTAAGCTGAGGATGATGACCACGATTGTGAGAACTGCAAGAAGGGAAACGAATTAGGGGTGCCCAGGGATGGATCCCCAGGAAAAACCCTCCGATGCTTAAGTCAGCAAATATGGTAGAGCTCTGATGCGAAAGAGAGGAGTGAGGAGGAGATGGGGGCGTGGGATTCCTCTCCACCAGGTGGTGAAGTGATTCTAGCTCAGGGTTAATATCGCTTAGTAGCACTTACCTTACATAGGAGGGCCTCCCAGGTTTATATAGTGACTCATGGAACATAAGAGCCCTATGAGCCGAGGAGTTTAAGGGGAGGTTACGTCCCCTTCAGGGGCTCTTTATGGCCTGGGACTCTTGATTTCCCTTATCCCCTTCCAATATGTAGTAAAAGCTAGGCTACATGCATGAGTAGTGTTTAGTTAATCTAATTCCTCTAGATATCATGAACCCTACTTATTTCCTCTTGGAGTTTTCGTTGCACAAGTAAATGGTGACCAGGGTACTGGGTGCCTGTTGTCCCATAGATGAATGAATGGACAAGAAGGGGGGTTGAATTGTCCCCTCAGAGTGCAATGGTAGATTTAAAATTTTAGCACAGTGGAATAAGAATTAACTACCAACAAGTTATGAACGGATGAAATTAATAAGGTAATTCTCTCAACCTCTCCGTTCTCACGCGATCAAGATGATGATGATAATCAATCAAACCACAAGCACATAAATGCGAGAGAGATTTTTAGGTGGTTCGGGATCACGACGGGCTCCCTACATCCACCCCTCACCGAACTCGGTGAGGCTTCACTACACGCTACGAACCGTAGCAGAACGGGGACGAACCCTAACACCACACACGCTGCTTCTGTAGCAATACACACACGGGGACAAACCCCAAAGCGCTGCCACTGCAGCACACACACACACAACGTCTGGGAACACACCCGGCACACAAATCCCATACAGAGACGCAACTCCGTACACACACACGGATATATCGATGATCAGAGAGACAAGAAAGATCTACAATAAATACTCACAGTAGTTTATAACCCAAGAAGAACATCATAAAGAGATGAATAGGAGATAAAGAATGTTTTCCCCTTTTTCTTGAATGGCCATTGGAATGTTTTCCTTGAAGCACCGTTAGAGGGAGTTTAATCTGAAGCTGGTTGGAGCAGTCGGTCATCCTCCTTGAGGATCCAAGATGTGTTCCTTTGGGTTCAAGCTCCAATCACACCTCCAGACATCAAGCACTGATAGATCTTCCAAAGCCCTCTCCTCTCCTCCTTGTGGCCGCCCTTTTTCTTCCTTTCCTGTAAGAATAGTAAACGTTTAGCCCAAAGAAATTAATCTAAGCCCTAATAGAAGAGTAGAAATGAGTGAAGAAAAGATCCCCCTCTCAAATCTGCATTGAAGGCTCGTAGACGAGATGAGTGGGTGCAATGGGAATATTCGATCATGGAGAGGAAGCCGTCTAGAATCGATGGAGATGCCCAGGTGGTGTCTTGAGCTACCACACTCCAGACTGAAATCAGATCGACAAGTTTCCTCGTTGATGGCAGTCTCCTCTTCTTCCTTCTCCTTCAAGGTGCGCAACACCTTCTCCACGTTCTTATTCTCCTGCAAGACAATATGGAACAATAAGGCCACAGGATATATCCATCGTATGAAATCGCAGCATATGTATAGCAGCAAGAAGGCAGCACAAAATACCACAAAGCCCATGTTAAAACCCTCTCAAACCAACCCTAAGACATGTGGTGAAACCCTAAGGGCAAGGGTGTAAACAACCAAGCCATTCGGATCTCATCCCATGGAGTTCGCAACCAAAACGGCAAACCCGATTCGGGTTGCCCATAGTTGTCAAGGTGACCAAGGCGAGCTTGGGGTCCTCGAGTGCCTAAGCGCTTAGGCGCCTGCCTAAGCGGCGCTTAGGCGTCAAGTTCATAAAAAATAT
>JANBPO010003464.1:0-86251 GCA_024336825.1 Amorphophallus titanum | reverse complement strand
GGCATCATTCAACTGTTTCACGCCCTTATGGGGGACGTTGTTTCTGTTTTTATTCTAATTCTGATTTTTAATACACGCCCTGATGGGGGGCGTCAGTTCTGGATTTCACGCCCCTATGGGGGACGTTGTTTCTACTTTTTATTTAATAATGATTTTAATTCACGCCCCTATGGGGGGCGTCAGTTCCTGATCTCACGCCTCTTGGGGGGGCGTCATTTCCCTGTGTCACCGTTTGCACAGGGACCCTGTCCCGTGAGCTATGAAAAATGCACTAAAAATAAAAAAAATGAATGAACAGGTTTGGTAAGAGGGCCCCTACCTTGCTTTTGGGTGGGGGGATGCCACCGCCGCGCATGGGCTGCCAGCGGCCACCGTCGACCTCGCTGTCGCCACCATCGCCACCGTCGCCTTCCTTCCCGACACCCTCTCCGTCGCTGCCGCCTTCTTCTCTTTCTTCTTCCCCTCCGGTGATGGCCTCTTCTCCTCCGGCTTCTTCTCCGGTCCCGGCACCGTCTCCATCGCCGGACGCCACCAACGCGGCGACCTCCTCCTCGCCGGCCACGGCGAGGAGCACCTCCACACCCAAATCCTCTTCACCGGCGAGGTCCACTACCTCGGGGCCGGTGACGCGTTGGCGCTTGTGGGGAGCCGCCATCGAGTGAGCTCCGTTAGGGGAGTTGGACGAAGAACAGACGAAGGAGGAAGAAGGAAGGAGGAGGAGGGAGATGAACAGGATGAACAGAATGGAGGGAGATAGGCCCAAAGAGGGAAGCTAGGGTTTTTGTTCGAACGGTTTGAATTTGAATAGCACCCCTGAAAGTGGTGCGGCTTAATGGAATAACGCCTGGAGGAGGGGCATCAATTTATTTAATAACGCTGTGGAAGAGGGCGTGATGTTAAAAGGGTTTGGGGATTTGAATAGTTGTCAGGGCAGTTAATGTGAATTGATTGATTCGATGATTGTAATTATTGATTTGAATTTAATTGACGGCCTCTGCAGGGGCGTCAAAGTTGGAAATGTGGAAAACCATCCTTCCAAATTGATTATAAACAACGCCCATGCTAGGGGCGTTACTGGGAAGACGTCTGTTTGAGAGGCGTTAGTTTGGAACGTTAATCTTTTTTGAAAATCAATGGACGCCTATAAGAGGGGCGTTGTTTGTAAAGGGATGCCTCAAGGAAAGTCGTCATATCAGGAAATAAGAACAGAAATGCGTGAACTTGGAAGTTTTGATCATTAAAAGGCATGCATTTGGGGCTCAACTTAAGGCACAATCTTTATTCATTCATTCAGAAGCACAATTACAAGTTAATGAGCCAATCTCGGTTTTAATTGTCTCAAAGAAATCACATAAGCTTTGGCTTGTTCCATCTCTTCTTCCACATGCTCGGTTGGTTGGTGAATCTTGCCCACTCTCCATAGTGCTTTGATGGTTTGAAATTCTTCTTCATCCTCATTGGAGCCGACGTCCCTCTTCTTGATGGGTGGAAGATGAGATGCCGCTTCTAGATAGAGCCGTGGAAGTCCGAGTTGAGGAAGGCACCGGTGCGGGTTGTAAAGGATGAACTCGGTAGCACCCAGAAGAGTTTGATATGAGCATAATGATTAATGACTAATGACTCATAGTGTTGCCATCATCAAAAAGGGGGAGACTGTTGTGTCCCTGTGATTTTGATGATGTCAAACACTATAAGTCATTGGGGAGACTGTTGTGTCCCTATGATTTTAATGATGTTAAACACTATAAGTCATATTGAGTCTGTGACGATGCCATATGTGTTGATGCTTCATTGGTGCATTGCTTAACCTAATGCAATTGCTTGCTTCTATTACTTCTATCATAATTACATTATGTGTAGAAGTCTGTGGTTGAATGCTGAAAAGAACAGGTTTGAAGGGGAAAATGTAACGAGAAGATTTGATGAAGATAGAAGCCCAAGTCCAAGACATTGCCTCGACGCAGCTGAACGAGAGTTAGCATGAAAAGTCGATGCAACAGTGTGATTGCCGGTTGGACAGGTCGATGCACATCTATCATTCGAGCTCAACAGGTTGACGCACCTAAAGAACTTCTTGCTCATCAGGTCGAAGCCATAGCTAGAACACTCGACGCATCAACGCATTAAGCAAGCTGCATGAAGAATCAAGTTGATGCAGCGACCACGGTTAAAAGCTATCACGTGGATGCAGCTGAAGTGGTTTTTGATCTTCAGGTCAATGCAGCAGAGTCTTTATGTTCGCCAGGTAGACGCACCTAGACATTCAAGTGTTATATCCTTGGGAAGTTCGGTGCACTAGTGTTGGCTAATATCACTGAGGTCGAAGCACATCAACACTTCAAAGCCAACAGGTCGATGTATCAAGACACTTAAGTGCTACATCTGTGAGGAGGTCGGTGCATTTAAGAGGTAGGTCAAGATAGAAGAACCAAGTTCCAGCTAACAAGGTCTGAGCACTCAAGAGACAGGTCGATGCAGTAGAAGAAATTGATTGACCCCAGTGAAATTCAATCTACAAGTATAAAGAGAAACTCAAGGGCTCAAATAGCTAAGTCCATAGCAATTCAACAAAGAAGCAGCAGCAAAAGAAGGACGAAGTAGTAGAAGAGCACACCAAAGCACTACCTTAAGCTAGAAGGTCAGAGCATCAGAATAGTGCGTAAATGCACTAAGTCAAAGGTCGACGCAACTGTATCAACTGTTGTTAGTGAGGTCGATGTTTCAGACAATCCAACTCTGAATCCCTTAACTTAAATCCAGATCCGATAAGGGAGCTCGAACTTGTTGTTACTAAATCACTGGCACGTGATCTCTGGAAAGGAAAGTGAGTGGCACGTGAACCCAGGAAGCAAAGATTGGCATGTGATTCGAGGTATTATATCAGAAGGACTTTCCCTCCTCTTGCCACGTGGACCAATTGAAAAAGTTGGATCAAATCGGTCTATCCAAAAGGACTTTCGACGCCCTTGTTCTATAAATAGGGGTAGAGTGGAGAGGATTTGAGGGTGTGCTACCAAGGAATGAAGTGTAGCCATCTCAGAAAGAGAGACCAGTAGAAGAAGAAGAAGATGAGCCAGTGAGCGTGAGATTAGAAGAAAAGAAAAGACTGGTAGAAGTGAACAGAGAGTAGATGCGATAGAGAAGAAAAGAGAGAGCAATTATCTTCCCCTATAAAAACCCCTTAGAAGCTCAAGGGGTGGAAGATCAATCAAGCATCGAGCAATCAAGCCTCCAGCCTCCATCATCTAGCAAGCGCCAAGGCTTCAAGCAAGGAGAATTGTGTGTGGGTGACTTGCTCGTCAGCTACCTACGCCGATGGTATGTCACTTGTACTTCCCTCACGCGGTGTCTAGCCATGACACGCAAGTTTATACGCACCGCTTGTGGAGCGTTATGACAAGGGTGATGTCCCCTCATGCCAGGACTCCCCCTCGCATGCCTGCTAACCGCAACTGCGCACGCGTCATGACACCATGCCTCCCACAGTCACGAGGCCATGTCTAACTAATCCACTCGAGTCGTAACCGACCCTAGCCTGGATGCCTGCCCCTGCTCTCTCTAGTTGCACAGTTATAGCTCTCATTTGGCAAGTAAGACATGGTCCACACCGTGAGTGGGACCCTCTGTAAAACATGTTGGCATCCGCCCTGCCACGCTTGACCCGAGGACCGATCGTCGTGTCAAAATTGTCCCGTGGCTTGTGCCAGTTGTACTTTGGCCACCATGGCCCACTTGTAAAGCCCATGCGGCTCTCATAAATTATATTACCACTTGAATGAATGCGCTCGCATCCATGTTCGGGCCCCGATTTCCCTCGCGTCACCCGATCTGAACCTCAAGCACCTCCGACCTCAACCAACATCACCCAGCTTCATGCGAACCCACAGCTATGAAGTGCCCCCCTTGCTCTCCGCCCTGGACTTCAGACATATACAACTCTTTCTTCAGCATGGAGTGAAGGTGTTCAGATTCAATCCGATGTAAATTAACACCGACTACTTGCGATCGGTGGGGAAAGACGTCCAGTACCCGACTCTCCATAGTCATCTGCGTACTCGCACCTATGGAACCACCCATCCCTCCACGTGTCTCCCACCTTTTGAGTCCACATGCCACACCCTGGCAGCGCTTTCCCTGTCAACTTTTGGCTCCATGGGTGATTGTGGAGAAATCGACTGGCACGCCCACACCCTAGCCATGTTTCCCCAAAAACTTGGAAACCTCCCGTGCCACTTGGTCTCCCCTTGGCTTTTCGTAAAAGGCAAGTGGACGATACCGCCTTGAGAAAGATACGGCCATGAGAGGAAGTACCCGAAGCACTCTAGATTCTGACATCTCCCCCCGTCGCCTTATCTCACCCCTCAGTCCGGTCATGGCACACGCGTGCACCCGCGGCCCACACCCGCCGCTCGCGAACAGTGTCCTTCTTCACCAGCTTCGGACATTCATCTCGAACATGCCCTGGTTTCCTGCAATGGTAGCAAACAATCTTGTCAGATTTCTTATGTTGGTCAGATTTAGAATGAGACCCTTTATACACCAGGTGAGGTCTATTATTCTTTCCATACTTACCTCTGAATCTTAAAAACATTTTGAAATTTTTGGTGAGGAAAGCTTGTTCAGAAGCTGATAACTCCCTAAAATCCCCACTGCTTTCTTCACTACTATTAGACCCCATGAGAGCAATCATCTTGGGTTTCTTCTCCTCACACTCATTTCTCCTAAAATTAATCTCATAGGAAATCTGCTAAAAACTTGAAACATAGACTTCAGGGAACAAATTCTTTCAGTATCAGTGCTTATGGTATTGTCTTCAAACATTTCATTTCAAAAATAATAAAGGGAAAATAAAAACTATTCAGAGCAATGGTCTGATCACTAAGAAACTGGGTGTTTCATCAAAGAAATGAAACCCTTCCTATGTCATAAGGTGTCAGATTATCTCCATTAAAAAGTGTAAAAGTCTGATCATGACAGAGCAATGGTGATTAGGTGGTGAGTAACTAGAGATTATGGCCTCTAATCAATGTGTCTCCTCATGTAAAAAGTTGTTTATATTACTAACTTTGTTCTCTAAAAGAGAGGTAATGATGTTCGCACATTGAGTAACTGAGGATTCTGGCCTCTAATCAAGGTGTCTCCTTAATGTCAAAGATGTGAGCAACCAACTTATTTACTGATCTTTATGCTGTTCTTAAAACAACAAAACTCCGTCAAATCCCTTTTCTTTGCACAAATCTATGGACTGTTTGTTCTCAATACCTTGAGAACAATCTCTGTGAATCTGTGTCTTGTAGTCTACGTAGTACAGTTTTGAACACTCTATCTTGACGTACCTGCTCATTCTTGCTCCTACTCATATCTTCTGTGCGTAGATAAACTTCCCTCACATTCTTGATCTCCCTTGCTTCCTAGATGTCAAGAATCTACACTTGAGTTTAGTACCTCACTTAATCTTTTAAGAAATGATCATGGGTCCTTCTCACTGTGAAGATACTACATTTCTCTCTCACGTACTCAGCAGCAGCATGTCTCTTCCATCTCCTTTTGATGATGTCAAAGGGGGAGAGTTTCAAAGGGATGAGATTCAGGGGGAGTCTCTGCTGGAGTGTTAAAGGGGGAGAGTGTCTGGCAGGAGTAAGTGTGATGTTGCATGGCATGTTTGATCACAATAATGCATGTTTGATCACTTCTTTTCTTTGATTGTATTAACATTAATTTATCCATAGTGTTGTCATCATCAAAAAGGAGGAGATGGTTGCATCCCTACTATTTTGATGATGTCATACACTATAAGTCAAATATGATTAATCTATCATCACATATTTTTCATGTAGTGTTTTGTCTATTTTACTCTGAAAAATGTTGACTTCTAAAGTCAACTTCTAGTTGTTTGAAAATGTTCTTGTGAAATGAAAGTCGGTGCATACTATGTTTATATGCATTTCAAGTCCGTTCACTCACTGTTCCACTCGATGCATATGTTTGTTGCTTCTTAATAAAACTCTGTGCACATTTGGTTGTTCTACTCACTTAGCTCCGTGCACGTCACTATAAGGTTTGAGAATGACATTTAGAGTCCGTGCATGATTGTTCATTCAGATATAAGGTCCGTGCATATAGAACATCTAGCATAAAGAAGGTCTGTGCTTTATTTGCCTTGTGCATATAATCTCGGTGTAGTTTTTCCTCTTAACTGCATCCAGGTTCGTGTAAGTTTTTGCCTTGTGAAAAACAAGGTCAGTGCTAATTGCACCTTGCATCTGAAGTCCGTGCAGGTCCTTTCTCTTGGGCAAACAAGGTCCGTGCACATTCTTGTTCGCGAGCTGACGACAGACTCGACAGACTCTATGCACTCATATGTATAGACTCTTGACAAACTGGACAAATAGAAAACGCCGACTCACACATGACCCTAAACAAAACCTAATGTTCATCCGACCCATACATATGCAATGGTGGACCAGGACATCCGAATGTGTGCCATGCATACACAAGGTGCAACCGATGATTGGCGGAATGGGGAACTCCAAGACACCCTGGTATGAACCAGTCATGTATTGATGGCCCTTTGAATTTGGGAGGTTTGGGAGGGTTCGGTGGTTTCGGTGGGCCAGGAGAGCCAAATTCACTTTCTACATTACCCCTATATGTGTGTGACCTAGGCCAATGTCCAGTCTTAGTGCGCATAGATGGGTCGGCCCCAGTGGGAGGGGTGTGATAGGGGACTCCCCTGACAATGTGGACTGGGGGTTGTGGGTACAGAGACCCACTAAGGAAGGGATCAAAGGGATCAAAGAATGTGTGACCCCTCGATATGGATTCTCTCATCTCATAGTCCCATGTGTGGAATTCTAGAAGATGTTGATGGTCACCTTCACGCGTTGTAGTAGGTGGGACAGTGGTCATAGGTATGAGGTATGGTTCCTCTCTCGGGATAAATGGAATGAAGTTTGGCTCGGCCGACATGGGGAGGAACAAAAGGACCTCTGTGGTGACATGGCCCACGGTGTACACGAAGGTAATGGACCCTAATGCGGGATGCGTGAAGCTACGACTCTTGGGCTGGTCGAAGCCTGGGGCCAACATACACGCCAACTGCTTTTGCCAATCTACTCCCATAATAAGGTCATCCGATGTATCTACATGGTGACTAGACCGGAAAGTTGTGTGGAATGAGTTAATGGGTACTAATTGTAGTGCATGGCCCATGGGTGGATAGCACGTTGTCTGAGGGACCAAGCCTCTCCTAAGCCAGCCAAGAAGTGGCTCATCTATGTATAGCTTCCCCGTGAGAAGTACTGGTGGCTCTGGCTAGGGTGATTCCGAATAAAGTTTAGAAGGCAAGGCTTCTTCGACCCTTATGTCCCCTAGGGCTCGTGATGTCTGAGTGGGACACTGTCTGGCAAAGTGGCTGAACCCCTGGCAGTGATAACACTGCGGTTGTGACCCACTAGGCTCCCTGACAAGTGGGTCCTCACCCTTATCCTCACGACAGACAGGGGGTGTAAGCAAGAGAGGAGGAGGAGCTCTCACCAGTGGGGGAAGAGGGTCCTCCACGATGGGGAGAGGATATTTGGATGCCACCGTAGATGGTACCGAATGGATGTTACCAACTATGACCTCCTTGGGTTTGGGCATGAGTTCATCCTACCTCGGAGGTGGACAAGGGGAAACCAGGGACTCGATATAAGCACATCTCTTATCCACCCGATCTGACAACATTTGCACAAGTTCGGCAAGGGTGGGGTTTGGAGTGGGGGCCTCATGGTGGGGTTGTTCATACTCAACCGGCCTAGACTTGGGTCGAGGCTCATCTAAGGGTGGAGCTCTTTGCCTTCGACGATGGCCCACTTGGTGGGAGGTACTTGGGTGGGATTGGTTGGAGGTGAATGGGTGGCAGCTGGCATAGGGTTTTGTGTTTGATTTTCGCTTGGTTTCTCGCGTGAGAGTGTGGGTGCGCGGCGTTGGCGCTGTAAAAGTGGTTATTGTTCTTGTCGGAGTGTCGACGTGGGGTCTAAGGATCGAGGTCGAGAGCTTTCTCCCTCATCGATGGTGGCCCCGATTGTGCTGCGTCGGGCAGAGGTTGCCGGCAGGTGTGCCGCTGCGGTGCTGTGTTCGAGGAATCTGCAGCGAGGTCAGGTGGCTGGCAAGGATTGCTCGTGGTTAAGTGGCCGTGAGTGTGCTCTGAAGGAGCTGTTATCGGGATGGCCACCCTAGCTTGAGGATTATCCAGCCCCTGAGATGTTGAGATCGTGGTTCGAGGTGGCAGAGTGGGCGCTCTGGTCGAGATGTACTTGGATAGGCGGAGGATCTTCTTGGATTGGGCTGTGGTTGCCCTGGATCTGGTTGGAGATGTGAAGGCTCAGTGGCGAGCTTGCGGCTCGAGGATGAGCGTTGGCGGGTGCCGATTATGGCTCGTGTTGCGGCTCGAGGCATGGTGTGTTGCGTTTCGAGGAGTCGCAGTGATGGTGCATCGAGAGGTGTTGTGATCATGGTCTGACAAGACGCTTGGTGAGTGTGTCGGAGGTGCTGACCTGATGGAGGTAATGATTTTTCGGTGTTGGAAGGTGCAGTTCCCAGCATGTGCAAGGTTTGAGGCCAGGTCGAGCATGGGGATCTTCCGTTGGTCGGAGGTGTATTGAGTTTTTCCCATTAGTTGGAGGAGATCGCATTGGGTTAAGGTTCATCGTCTTGCGTCATGTGTCCGGATTGGTTGGCCTTTGTGTGCCATGAAGTCCGTGCGAGGCGAATCCTGTGTTGGCAAGGTGGTTGCCAGCGAGAAGCATTGTCCATCCCCTGATGTGTAAGGGTGTTGGCGCTGGTGCCAGTTGGGCGGTGTTTGTGAGAATTTGCAGCTGGTGTTGAGATTTTCGATGTGTTGAGGATCGGAGTTTGCGGAGTTGCAGAGGATTGTCGGGATGGAGGATCCTGAGTTGTGGTGGTTGTGCACGTAGATCTAAGTGCGCAGCGGAGGTCGTAGCGTTGGATGCTACCAGTGGATTTTCGAGGATGTGTAAAACGTTGGAGGATTGGTTCCTCGGTGTGAGTATGTCTCGGGTTGTGTGAGACGTGTTGTTGCCGTGCCGTTACTTGAGGCATTATGGTCTGTGGCACTGGCTGGATTGAGAATTGGGGAAATGTGCTGGCGAGGTTGCCGCATGAGTACCCCGTTTCCGTGTTGGAGGTTGTGTTCTTGGATGAGATCGTATTTTTGGAGAAGTGATCTCTGACAAGATTATGGGTCCCGTCGAGTGATCGACCATGGTAAGAAGTGTATTGTCTGAGGACCCGTGTGCATTGGCCGTGGCATCTTCGACCTGCTTGCTGTGGTAGCAGACGACACTTGTTAGTTTTTGAGAAGTGTGCCGTGGATTGTAAGAGGTTGTGTCCCGAGGCTCTATGGTAAGGGTGGATTCGGGATTGGCAGGCGTCCTTTTGGATCGTTTTGAGACGAAGGATTTGATGAGATAAGACGAACCCCTAACAGTCAGGGGATGCCCCAGCTCATTCCCTCCCCATTTCCCTCTCCTCATCTCCCCACTATCACCCCCTTCCACCACTATACCCTGTCTAGTTCGCAGTTAGCAGTAATGGCCCAAGTTGCAAATCCTGTCCCGCAGTCATTCGGCATCATCTGAAGACGTACTATATATTGCCAGAAAGCTCGTCGAGAAAGCTTCATAGCTGTGGTGGTCTCGTCGGCATCCGACCTCCCTGCTGTCCAATAGGCTCAATCTCCCCCAACTGTGCAAATCTGGACTAGCTGTCAACCTAAGATGACTTCCTAGATTTCCCACGGTCGCATCCCACAACTTCTGAGGGCGCCACTTGGCCGAGGACTCCTACAACCAGTCAGCATCCATCAAAAAAAGTGGCATCCCGTTCGGCATCTGGAGGAGTATTTTCTGATTTACTTCCCCCAGGTGGCAGAACAGGTCACTCTGGACCTGACCTGACTCCTCCCCACTCAACGGGCTCCTCCTCTCTGCCCTGACATCGTCTGGTGCTACCCCTAGCTGCCGATCCAGGAAGACTCATCCACGGTCATCCTCGACTTGGTCCCGTTTCTATTGGACTTTGGGAGCAGTCGTGGAGCCTGCATCCAGTTGCTATTGTACCCTAGGACCAGTGCGAACCAGAGTGCAGAGGTCCTGTTCCAGGAACCACCCTGGCCGGTGACGATAACGGGCTCATCCACGAAAATTCTCCAGCGTACCAGGGTCTGTCAGCGATAATTCAGAACCAGTTTCGGCAACTTCTGAGCTCGGGGGAGTGCACAGCAGCGACTACAGTGACTCACTGTACTGCAGTCCTAGATCTGGACAGAACCAGAGAAATACCCTTCCAGCACCAACTTTGCAGATCTCCCTTCCCCGCTTTGCCGGCTTAGCGCCCCTCCCTGTGAGGAGGTAGTGTTTGGATGTAAGGCTCTTAACCCCCACCCCGAGATCATCCCTCCTGCATGAGGTGTAGTACATGTAACAATAGGTTACCTTCCGAAGTTACATCGGCGTGGCGTGCGGGTGCATACCCACGTCTCCCCGCTCACCTTCGTCTCCGGTCGGGATCGACATCTTCACGCTGATCAGGTGAGCTTTTGGCCCCCTCTCCTTGCTGGCTTAACTCTGCTTAGCTTAGTATTGTATCTCTAGTTGCGCCGTCGGTGGTGAGAGAGTGCTCGTTCTAACTTTCCATCAAATTGAGCGACCACCATGGAAAGAGAGTTGAGAGAGCAACCCTTCAACCCACGCCCTCGACATGTCGGCCACCCTTGAAATTGGGCATCGTTGGCCCATCGGGAGTTCATCCCTAGCTGGCCATACCCTTGGAACCCCAAGGCCCAATCTCGGACCCTCACCCCCATCGCCGGTTCCGCCTAGGGACCCGGGTGCGCACGACGTGGGTGAACCCGCTTGTGAGAAATCACCGTTCGGACCGGTTGCTTGTAAAAATTTAGGTCCAAGAGGTTGTGTCACATCACATGGCAAGCAAGCCGGTCAAGTGGACTTGCCAATATAGGCAATCCACAAGGTCTCCTAAGTCTTCCTCGAAGTAGAGGCTCTCCCCTCTTTCGAGGGCGAGCCGGGAGCGGCAGGTAGCCTGGTCACGTCTGTTGTCGGGGACGCGTCTGGATCGCTATCAGGGACAGACCTGGGGTGTCAACTTCGCCACGACCTCTGTCACATTCTGTCAGCCCCGACTCACCCCTACAGTGCTTGAGGACGTCCTTGGGAACCCCTGGAAGGCCTGGCTCAGAGAACGTCATCCCTGACATGGTGTTATAGCTTCTACAAGGGACAGACTTGCAGTAGTACTAGTTTACCGATGCACACGTGGCAGTATGACGCTCACATCACGAAGGTCCGATGACCATCACAGCAGGATAGTAGTGTCTCGAACGACCCTAGCTGGCCCCTCTGCATCCTGAGGCTTCTTCGGCACCGGCGCTCCGTCCCCGTTCCACTTCCCTTCACCAACAAGCAGTCGCTCAAGTCCAGACCAATCTACATCACCTATGCAGATCAGCGCCGTCCAACTAGCAGCATACATACTCGGCCCCAGCTTTGCACGACGTTAGACACTGTGTCCTCAGCCCCCTCTCGGATTGCCTCACTTCGTCATCCTCCTCCATGACAGCCTGACGGTCAGCAGCGGCTTCCACAACATCTGTGTGTGGACTGGTTCAGGTCAGTCAGACCAGGCCTGCCTCAGTCTCCCCTTCCCCATGCCTGGATGGCTGACAGCCCCTCCCTGTGTGGAGGTAGTTTTGGTTGTAACAACTCAATCCCCACCTCTGAGCCACCCCTCCTACGCGAGGAGTTAATCTTGTAATAGCAGGTCACAGGTCAAGCCTCTCCGACACAGCATGCGGGTAGCGTTCCCACACTTCCCCGCTTGCCCCTGTCTCCGACCGGAGTCGATTTCTTCAAACCGGTCAGGTAAGTGCTCATCGCTGGCTCCCAATTTCTGTTCTTCTAGTATTTTCTTATGGCTCCACCAGTGAGGAAAAGAGTATCTAGCCTCGAGGCTCCACCCTCGTCGAGTGGCCACCGTGGGAAGAGAGTGAGAGTGAACCCGTACCCCTCGACGTGAGGCCTACCCCATTGAGATGGGTATCCTGACCTAGGGGAGGGCGACCTGAGCCCTACTGGCCCTCTACCAGCAAGGGACTTCTTCCACGATCTCGGCTCAGCATCCCCGAGCCACCCCGGGTTGGGTCACGCTACAAAAGTTTGTCTGCCAATTTTGGTTTCTTGTTCGAATTAGTGTGCTTGTCATCGTAAGTCCTAGGTGTGTCGGGTCATCCCCTGTAGCATCTTTAGGCCGTGACACGTCAAATTGGTATAAGAGTAAGTCTTAGACTTGTTCCCACAAGTCAGGTCCTAGGGCTCATTTGCATTGGTGTCACCTCCGATTATTCCCATGCATTGTCATCACCCGCGTTTGCATGTGCACCGGTCGGGATCCCCCATACTGGTCCAACCCCGTCACGCCCCAAGCGCGGAAGAAACCCGGTATGCGTGACGAGTTTATATCGATCATGTCAATCAGAGCATAAGAATTTTGACATAAAGACAGAGTGCGCAAAATAGCAAGATAGAGATAATAACTATGATCTAATTTCCATAATAATACCGAAAACATTTCTTCCTCGTGGGATCGACTCATTCTTATCACTTTAATTTAATTTCAATCCTTTTAAGTGAGTGAGTGTGGTTATATTTTAAATTGTGGCACGACTTTTCAACAATGAGTTTTGTGGCTATCATCCTCGACGAGCTCATCTTCCCTCCCAGGCAGTGCTACGATGCTGATGAGGATGGCTCGAACTCTCCCTCGTCAACGTCGAGCAATGAAGAGCAGAGCGAAGGTGCTCTATCCTCAGTGGATGAGAGATCTCCAACTCTGGGTGCCTCGGGAGGGCGTGTGGACGGGACAGTTCCCATACGAATGGGGTCAGTGCCTAGGCTGGCCATCACTGAGGGTACCGGGGTCAGATCTCTGGGCACCGAGGGTCTTCCGCCTACTGAGCTTCGAGAGGGGCCACAAACTTCCCAAAATTTCCCTATTTCCATAGATTAAGGGAAATTTGTACTTGCCTTATTAGTTCATTTCCTCTTCCTTTTTCGTAATTTCTCTCTAGACTTAGCAATGTAATGATTTTCTTTCCATATAATAGGAGTAGTATTCAAAATGCAATTGACTACATGTTACTGCCTTTGACTGAGTAGGATTTACCGTATCTGTAGTTGCCAGAGGGTCGATGATCACGTACGATTCGTAGCTAAAAAATCACGCTTGCATGTCGATCGGGGGGCGGAGCTGGTGTCTTTTCATCCTTCTATACTTTAAATGACTTGCCATTTTCACGTATTCCCATGGGGGTTCGTGAGGGAGGTAGTGCAACTGCTTCTAGGAAAGTGCATCTACCTCTTGCATCTTTTCGAGAGGAGATTCAATTAAGACAAAGGTTTCCCCCTTCGGCCTATTAAAGGTCCCGAAGGGCACCTCCTCCTATTAATGTCGCTTGAGGCTTCCCTTGCAGTTTCTAGCTTCTTCCTCTCTTTCTTGCGAAGCTACCGTCTTCTTCTTCTTTGATCGTCTTCAGGCGAAGCATGGAGGATGATTCTGAAGATGACAATTATGGCATTTGCTGGGGCGTTCATGCTGTTTTGGCGAAGAAGAATGGTCGGCGACGGGCGGATAGCGTACAAGAAGGGTCGGCGCATGGCGATGGGCTCCCTTCCGTCTTCTGGACTGCCACTATGCTCGGGGGATGGCTAGCTACTGCCGCACGGAGACATGGTGCGGAAGGTACTATTCGACGGAATCCAAACCCACCGGTTCGGATGGCGTCGGGCACCGAGAAGTTTACAGAAGCGCTTCATTCTCCCCCGAGCATCTCCCCACTCCCATCCTCAGGGGGGTGTTTCCTTCTTTCTCTCTCTCCTTTTACCATCCTCTTTTTCTTGGGATGGTACCTATTTTCTGCTTCTTCACCTTTCTCATCCTTGCCCATGCCATTTAGAGGGTGCTTGCTCTCTATTTGAACTTCTCGAGTAGACAAAGTCAGTCATCCCATTATCCAAGCTAGTTTTTACACATGGTGGAGTCAGTGGCTCGGGTTGGGGGCTACCAACCTTATCCACATCGAGTGATCAATTCGTGATGTACCAATTTTTCACTTTCTTGCATATTATACTAGCTATGGCCTACGCCGCCCACGAGCTGGAGGGCTCGGAAGGGCTAAAAGGATAGGTGTGGTGTACACAGAAATAGGAAATAAAGCAGGACAATTCAACAATTAATAGAAATAAATAACTAACTACAACAGAGTCCAGTCGAACAAAAGTACAGTCTAAAGCAGTAAAATGTACCAAATGGCAAGTGAACACTCGGCCCGACGAGCTGGCAGCTAAGGACCTCCATGCAGTACCCTCAAACCACAAGGAAGAATCGTGACACTTGAAAATCATGGGTGAGCCTCCTATCACTGGCTCAGTAGGGGTCCTGCGGAACCCCAACCGAAAACAACAGCGACACAGAAAGCAGCAACTACAATAAGAACAACTGTAACAGCAAGAATAGTAAATTTGGTGGCCGGTAAAACCTTGGCTCTATAGTTACTCCTACAGAAAAGGAGACTAACACCCCAATCCCACAATCGGGGGACCATTGGACCACTAACCGCCCTAGCCACACTACGAGAAAAACATCACGACACCTCTGTCGTAGAGGCTTGTGCTCACACACAAAGGCCCACTCTGAAACGACGTGGTCCGAAAATGTAGTCACGACCTCACTGTCGTGAACTCTACGCCATCTTGGGAGAAGCCCTCGGTGACGCTCACCAGAAACCCTAGACCTTAACTCTGGGAGAACGCCTGGAACTGCACACAAAACTCCATCTCGCAGATGGGAAATGAAAACCTGCAACACGATAACTCACGTCACGCGACGGGAGTATCACCCACTAGAAGCAAGGCAAGATGCATCCACTGATGACTTAGACCACAGCCTCAGGTGTCTCTCTACAATGCCCCAAGCAGGGACAAAGACACCGTACAATATCTAGGAACACAGAACAAGGACTAGCTGGGGTCGCACTCGTCAGCACGGGTCTGACGCCCCCAGCCACGTGTGCACACATAGACCATGCGCCCTAGGTCAGATCCTCTAGTTGGTTCTTCCCCCAAAGCTCAGACTCAGGCTGCGCATGGGGGCCCTACGGTAACCAGCCTAAAAATCATCTCACTCGGGTCATGCTCTCTGCCACTCCCAAGTGGGTCTGCACCCGCGTACACAGGAAAGCTACGACTAGTGGGGCCTCATAAAATGTGAACATTGAAAACTACGTACGCACCCATCTCGAGTAATGTGAAGAAATAGGTGGCTCGCGGCCACTGGACTCCGGATAGCCCACTAGACCTAATAACCCAACGGTCCTTGAGTCACGAGACTCGGGTCAAGACCGCTGCATGTGATGGCACAGCGCCATCAATCCAACCTAATCCCTAGGTTTGAAACCACTGTGACACGATTCTTAAGGTAGCTCACAAAGCCACCGAGTGGATCTCTCATCCATGAGACACGCGAAAAACTTCCAGCCCCAAGCTGGCTAACTGGACTCACAGTCCAAGGCCATACACATGGCCCACTCGAAAACCACTTTTCGGAGAAGCCCACTTTGTGCGGGGAAGCCCACTCATGCCGACTCACGGTGACTCGATCTAACGCAAACACGAAAGCTCAGAACACACACGGGGTCACCCGGACCCCAAAGACTCATGACATGCAGTAAAGCATACTCAAAGTACTGCTTCCACGAAGCATGCTAAACCTGCAAAGCAAAGATATCAAAATGTGAGATATCAAAATGTGAGCACCAAAACCTCAAGATATTTTCTCACTTTAAAATATACGTAAAATGCACAATATATTGGAATCATCAAACCCATTATCAAAGACAATGAGAGGGTGCACAGAACCCAACAGTCATCACCTACAAATGACAACTCAGAACGAAGAAGAAGGCCAACTGGGACAAGCCCATTATTTTCTACGAAGGGGACATGGCCCCTCCAGCCCCACCAGAAGATGACTTCGGCTGGTCCAGGCAAGCCAACGACACTCCCAAAGTTGTCCAAGTTCTGGGTGACCTGTCACCCCACATTCTGTAGATGTGCCTTAGGCAGCACATCCCCTAGTGGCAGGGTTCCTCACAATGGAGGTACTTCCGCTACTTGTGGACTCCTCCATAGGTTTGGGGGCAACCCCCGTTCTCCCGCAAAGATACCAGGGGGCTCGGCTATGACCAAGACCCAGATTTTCGTGTCTACTATGCGGTGTACGTCGTAGGCCCCACACAGCCAGCTAGTGACTCAGCCAGTATACGCACCAAATACGACAACTTTAGGGATGAGGAAGAGGATATTCTAATCTAGCTCCCCGTTAGAACTAGCACCCCAATTCAAGCACTCGATGAGGCTTCCCCATCCATCCACGAAGACATTAAGACGGAGGAGGCTGCTGGGGTCTGGCAGCAAGTCAAAGAGCCCAATCTGTTAGACTCTCCCCAAAAGGAGGGTTTCCAAGACAAAGACCATGAAGCCTTACCAGCTTTAGTAGGCAACTCCAGCCAAGCTTCCGTGGCACCAGTCGATAGCTGTCACCCCAGCATTAACAGCCTGCGACAATCTCAGTCCGGGCTCAATAATGACAACCTCCCAGCACCATCAATTTCGACTACTGGCTTCAAGGGCCCTTGGGTATACGAAGCTGACACTGACAATGAAGAGCTCATCGACTTTCAACCCACTCCTCCTGAGCTGGAGGATGGTGACCAGGTGATTGTCGACGAACTTGTCGAAATTAACCTAAGTGAAGATGGAGCTCCTCAGACGATGTTCATCAACTCTCTCCTCACCGAGGCAAAAAGGTAGCACTACAAGCAACTCCTGCTCCAGTACAAGGACTGCTTCACCTAGACTTACAACGATATGTCAGGGTTGGACCCCTCCGTAGTGGAGCACGACCTGGCTATATCTCACTTAGCTACTCCAGTCAAGCAACCCTAGTGACGCATGCGCCACGAGCTGGAACTCTAGGTATCGATCGAGGTCGACAAAATGGTGGAGGTCGACTTCATCGAGCCAAGCATCTATCCGATCTGGCTCGCCAACATCATCCTAATCAAAAAGAAGAATGGTCAAATCCGTATCTACGTTGACTTTCGGGACCTCTATAACGTTTGTCTGAAGGATGATTTTTCAGACCCAATCACAAAAATGATGGTCACTGGACATGAAGCCCTGTTTTTATAGATGGGTCATCTGACTATAGCCAGATCTAGATGTCCCTCAAAGACAAGAGCCATGGAGACCAGCCTAAAAATCGTCTAACTCAGGTCAAGCTCTCCACCACTCCCGGGTGGGTCCGCACCCGCGTGCGCAGAAAGCTACGACTAGTGGACAGGTCACTAGAAGGTAGACTCTCAAGTCACGAAAATCAACTTCGAAAGTAAATGAGTACAAGGATCGCTCCTCGTACAACACCGACTCATGGTGACGTAAGTCGAAGACACCACATCCCGGCACCCCTCACAGCGCCCTACACCTGGCCCCCACATGATGTACAGCATCGGTCAAACCATGGGTCAGCATGTGGATTGAGGTCCGCTCATCCCGGACTCGAATCGACATGAAAAACCACCGACTAGGTCTCAGACGATGAACGGTCCATCATTGGCCACACGAGAAAAGGGCGGTTAGGACCCCGCCACACAAAGGCATGGGCGGTCCCACCTGGGCCGCTCATGCATGAGGATGAATGGCCAGACAATGGCCGCTCAGGGGACATGCGGCCACACCCTAGCCGCTCACCCCAAACCCTGCGTAACAGTAACAACCAACGGTCAGAAACTCACGGGACGCGCGGTCGGTCTCAGGCCACTCAAGGGATGAACGGTCAACCACTGGCCGCGCCTCCTCCAACGGTAAGAAAACAAGTGCGGTTGGGATCTAGCCGTACAAGGGAAGGGCGGCTAGGACCTCATCACACAAGGCAGGTGCGGTCCAACTCTGGCTGCAGGACCTGCCAACGACATCAAGTGACGTACGGCCAGACTCTGGCCGCACGAGGGATGTACGTCCAGTGCCTAGCCGCACACCCCAAGCACTGCATAACGGTCTCAAACAACGGTCAAACCCTGGGAGATGGGCGGTCACCTTAGGGCCGCACGAAGGGACATGCGGTCCCACGATAGACCGCTCAACCCCGCTGCATGCCCAGCCTGACTCGCAGCGCGCTGAGCTATTGGGCGGCCAGGACAGGACCGCACAAGGGATGTGCGGTCCCTGGTGCGACCGCACATGGCTCACTGGTGCGAAAATGACGAACCTCGTCGGAATCGCCCATTCGGCCCCAAATCGAGCCCCACGAAGGGGGAAAAGAAGGGAAAAGAACCTCCAAGCCCCCTAGCATGATTCTACACCCCCAAAATACGGAATCGCGGCTTAAAATGACGGATCGGGCGAACTCTCCCCGATGCATGCTCGACCCTTCCCGGCATAAAAGAACCCCTTCTCGGCCTCGCCTCGGCCTACAAACTGCGGGAATGGAATGACACTGAGTTAGGGATCATCACCCTACCTCTGGTTCGTGACGAGACGTCAATCTGAGCTCGATCTCTCGAGGAACGCCGTTGAAAATCCCGCCATCCCACGCTCGCCACACGTCCACACGATCACCTCGCCGTCACTCACGTTGTCGCACCATCGCCCCGCCGCCGTCTGCAGCCAGAACGGAGCTCACTACGATCGAATGGGCGAGAGAGAGGGAGAGGGACGCACGTAGGAGGGAGAAGAGGAAAGAGAAGAAGAAGGAAAAAAAGAAAAAGAAATGGAATATTTGTAGAAATCTTGAAATTCAAAAAAATACCAAAAAATAAAAAATCACTTCATTATACGCTCCCTCGACAAACTCCTCCAACCCTTCAGGGGCCTCATCAGCCTCTTGGGTGACTTCCCCAGTTCTTAGTAGCGATAATTCGATGTTACATCAGGTTATCGGTACCCGGAGCTCTGGGTCGTTATAGATGGTATTAGAGCGGTGTTGAGGAATCGTGTAAGGAATCCAAATTACACAGTTATTGTCCAGAACAAGCCCATTTACACCGTCTATTGCTGGCTTAGGATGTTTTCTGCATGATTAAATGTTTTTCTTGATTATTGTCCGTGTTCTTCTAGTTTTAAGATGTCACCTCGACGTCGGAGAGTTCTGGTTCCCCAGGAAGTGAGTAGTGTCCATCAAGATGCTCCTGCTCCAGCTCCTATTATTCCGACTCAAGAGGATGCCCCTGGCAGTCACGGACGTGCTTTGAAAGAATTTCTGTTGTTTCATCCGCTGACTTTTCAAGGCCAGATCGATCCTGATGCCACCAGGGTTTGGCTGGACACGACTGAGCACGTGTTCTGCTCTATGGAATGCACGAAAGATGAGAAAGTGATGCTCGGCACTTTTCAGCTCCATGGCATGGTGCTGACATGGTGGAACATGGAATGGGAGATTACTTTTTAGTCTCATCCGCTCCGGTAGATTTTGTGGGCTGAGTTCATCACCACATTTGAACTTACTTTCAGTCCGGCTTACCTCATGATGGATAAAATGCACCAGTTCTTGCAGCTCATCTAGGGAGGAATGTCGGTGCTCGAATATCGAAATAGGTTCATGGAATTGGGCCATTATGCGCCCCATGTGCTAGCGAATGAAGCTTTAAAGACTGAGCAGTTTCTTCGTGGTCTCCGTGCTGAATAGCGGCAACCATTGATTGTTACTCGTGTGACTAATATGAATGAGGTGTATCAGGCTACGGCAGCATTGGAGTTATACTTGGCAAGATCCCAGACTCCTTCTTAGGTAGTGTCGGTTCAGTCGACGGTTCAGCTTACATCTGGTTATCCGCCTCCTATTCCAGGTTTTTCTTCTGCCACTCCAGCTGCTAGTGTTGCTACTTCTTCGGGCAAGCCCCAGTTTAGGAAGTATAAGAATAAGAAGAAGTTCAAGAGGTGATTTGACCAGCAGGCATCATCCGGCGCAGTATAATAGTCAGCTCCTTCTTTCCAGCAACGCCAGGGTTCTGCTAAGAGCCAATTCAAGGGTTGTGCGTGGTGTGGTGGTAGCCACCAGGGCAAACCATGTTCTCTGCCAGTGGTATGTTTTCGATGTGACCAGTTGGGTCACGTGGTGAGAGACTATCCTTTGCGATCGATCCCAGTGTAATTTGCTCCGGCGGCTCAATCTCAGTAGTCTCAATCACAGTTCAGGCCTCGATTTCCACCACCGCCGCCATCTCAGCAGTTCCAACAGTTCCATCCTCAAGCTTCAGCAGTATCCTCCTTCCAATCCTCTGTAGCTGCCAGTAGAAAGCAGAAGGGCAAGGTGACTCATATCTCACGGGCTGAGGCTATGGCTTCAAATCTCATTGAAGGTACTATTACTATTTTTGGTTGTGCAGCCCGTGTTTTATTTGATTCAGGTATTTGAGTTGCCGACTCATCTTGTGCTAAGTGTTGACTCTTCTTGAAACCATGACTGATCTTCTGATAGCTTTCTATCCTGTTGCTTCGTGAATGGATTTCCAATCTTGGAGTTTGATTCATGCTTGGGCGCGATCATTTGGATTTCACTGTGCCATCTCCTGTCCATTCGTTCTCCATTCATTTGCTTACATGTCATGAACAAAGCATCACGTATGTCAGTCATATGAGAGTGAAAAATAACAATGACTTATAGTGTTAGTCAGTATCAAAATCATGATTTACAAATGACCAATGACCACAGGGGCACAACACCTGCGGCTCCTGGAGGCTCAGGAGCAGAGGGCTCGATGGCTAGAGGCCATCCGAGAGGTGCAGGAGCAAAGGGCTCGGCTTGCGTTGGCGGCTGTCGAGCAGAGGAGATGCATAGATGCGGCCATGTAACTTTCTCGGGATCATGCCATATGGCTGAGCGAGGCAGAGAGCAGGGCGGAGGCCTTGGAAAAGGCCCTGGAGGAGCAACAGCGAGACGTGGAGCTCGCTAGGGCCGAGTGGCAGACTGCCAAGACAGGGGCCTAGGCGAGCATGCAACTTGCATCAACCTTGGAGGCAGAGCTGGTTACTACAGAGTCTCGCCTGGCAGCGCTTGAGGGGAGTGAGCCTGGGCTGTGATTGTTTCACTTCTTCCCCTCCTTTTTTGTTATCTGGACTGTACATCTTTTGTGACCCCAAGGGCATGTCTTGGGCTCCCTTTTACAGAGTATCAATGACAAATTCCAGATTTTAATGTTGCTATTTGCTGAGATGTTCCACTGCTTGTTCATTGGAACAGTGTCGGATGCAGGGACCAGTGACCACTTACTATTAGTCTGCTTGATTCTTCCCTACCATGTATTGGTATAGGGCGCAATAGGTCGGGTTCACCCAATTTTCGGGCATTAAAATGAAGAACTGGGTTTAGATTTTGAATAGAGGGAGTTGAGTGCTGGGTACTGGGGGAGTAGGGGAAGAAACTAGACGTTGGGGGCCAGTTCCTCGAAGAAGAGGGCCCATGTTGTATGAGGTTAGCGTAGGTTCATCAAGATATGGCGACCTACGGGGTTAGAGTTGGGAATCGGTTCTGGAACGCATCGGTTATGGGTTGACGCCTGAATGCTGGTTATCTTTATGTCATTAGCTAATAGTGTAGTCTGTAATGTCTTGAGAGACGAGGGCTGGGCTGACTGGATGGCCTTGAAAGGCATCGCAGCCAAAAGGTGAAGCTGGGGACTGGGGTTGGTCAGCTGACCTATGAAGGAATTGTAGTTGAGATGCTGGAACTGGCGACTGACATCGGAATTGAGTGGCTGGCCTTTGGAGGTATTGTGGCCACGATGTTGGAACTGGTGACTGGTATTGGGATTGGGTGGATAACCTGTAAAGGTGTTGAAGCCACAATACTAGAACTGGTGACTGGTAGTGGGGTTGGGTGGCTAGACTGTAAATGATGTGAAACCACCTTGCGGGTGGTAGTCACAAGACCGAATGACCCTCGGACCTAGCAAGCAAACAATGAGCGGACCGGTGACTTCACTCGAGCGTAGGCTAAAATAAAATAAATCATTAAAATGAATGCGAAAAAAGCCAGAAAGTAGAAAATACTCGAGAATAGTATTGCTAGACCAGATTAATCAAGGTCAAGATACTACCTGCAACCACGACATGCAAGATAGAACCATCGTCCCCTAATCATCCTGACCTAACGGTCTATCCGACGATTAAGCATGTGCACCTAGATCATCATCGTTTTAGTTATAGGGGAACATCAGATCCCAGAACACATGAATGACAAACTGGTTCTCGAGATAATATAACATAGATACCATATAGTAATGCATAAAGGGATTAGGGACCGGGATACTTACCTGACTTACCTACTGGGAGAGGAAGTGAGATGTAGCATGATGAGATGTAAACAGATTTACAATTTCAACAGATCAACCATTAGCCAAGATATCAGAAAATAAGCATAGTCATGCATGAAATAGAGCCAAAGACCGCACGAGCATGGATCAAACGTGGCAATACCACAAATGGGGGCCCATGAATAAGGTTGTCTTTAAATGATCGTCTCTCCTAGGTAGTGGCCAGTCGTAAGGCCGCTACTTGTGAGGTCGGTTTCAAAAAAAACAACCCTTCCTCTTCCCTCTCATTCACGCACACACGCTCACCGTTCTCACAATCCTGCCAACGTCACAACCCTACCTTCGTCCTGACCAAGCCCACCACTGAGCTCACTTCGAAGCCCATTCACATGGATAACGATGGTAAAGAGGAGGGTAGTGAAGCAGTTCATGCGCCATATGGAGGAAGAAACCAACCTACTGCTGGTGAACCGATCGGAAGAAGAATGGCTGCCACCGGCCATAGTTGAAGAAGGAAAGCCTCCTATGGTCGCCGGAGTGCCTGAGGCGGTGGAAACACATGAAGAAGGTAAAGAAACGGAGATGACGATCGAGGAAACGGCCAGAGAGACCCCACCATCGGAGGTAGGCCGTGAGCCCTTAAATCCCCCATTTTCAATTTTAAATCATCAAATGAGCATGGGAGGGATAGAAGAGGGGTTACACAAACCCTCTGAGATGATTGTAGGGCCTTTGGGGCCGTTCCCACGAATGGGAAAAGAGGGAGAATGCCATCCGTGATGGTGGGAAAATGGCAGTCGTTTTAGTGACTACTATGTGAAGAGACTGTCGGCCTGAGGCCGCTATGTTATAAGACGGTCCATAGTGGGCCGCTAGCTAGATAAAATGGCCTCCAAGGGGGCCGCCACCTTCTGAGGGCTATTTTTGGGTTTTTTCTGTTTGTTTTTTTTTGCGAATGCATGCATGCATTTGTTGAATTACTTGAGTTATTGACAAAGAATCTTCAATGCTTGCAGGGAAAACACCGGACGAGGATCTCGTGGCTCCAGGTCAGGGTGGTGTACTTGGCACTACCAGACTTCTAGCGGGAGAGGCTGGCCACGATGGGGTTCACAGAGTTCCTCGGCATGGAGGTACTGAAGCTAGACACGGCGCTCACGAGCGGTGGGATCCGGTAAGTCGAGCATTCGTGTTCCCGTGGGGACACATGATCCCCACACTATAGGATGTGGCGAGGATCACTGGCTTACGAGTGCTCAGCGTACCAGTCAGCGGGAGGACGTACCCTGACTATCGGGAGCTGGCACAGTGGCTACTAGGACTCGAGATACTGAGGCCAGGGTAACACTCCTCAGTGCTATCGAGAGCAGGGCCTCAGCAGAGCCTAGGTTTATGAGGAGCCGCGATTGCTATAGGGGAGCTGCCAGAGCAGCACCTAGGATGATTGATAGATAGATCTCGGGAGAGAGTAGCGGCGAGACCTGGACCCAAGGCGGACGTGGTCCTTCGGCAGTTCCTGATACTATTGTTTGGAAAGCTACTCTTTGTGGCACGAGCTGGCGGAGTGAGCTATAGACTTCTGCCCTTGCTAGAGGACTTGGACACAGCGGGCGAGTATGCATGGGGCATGGTCGTGCTTGCCTTCTTGTTTGACACGCTCAGCACCATCAGCAGGAGGACGATGCTTGGTGGATTCTCACCACTGCTTCAGGTAAAACTCGACTTCTATACGCTTGTACAATTGCTATGACGTTATAACTGCTATATGTTGACACCTCGACACATGAAATGCAGGTATGGGCCTACGTGTACCAACCTGGACTTGGGAGAGGGAGGGAGGTGCACCCCAATCGAGTGCCCATCGCGAGGCAATGGATGGCGATATGAGACATAGGCTCGTTACGATGCCAGGTGTGGGCCATCCAGGATGAGATTGACACACTACCCTACGCATCGGTAAGACCTAAACCTGAACCTTTTAAATGCAACTATATGCTTGGACACTGATGCTTGACCTCACCGCTCTGTAGGTCTGATGGACACCATACCAGGGCGAGGGACACGAGGGACAGCCATGGGTGGAGGTGGCCCAGGCTTATACAGGACGCGACATCTGGCTGTACTGCATGAACATGATCGAGCCTCTACATTACCAGCTTATCATGAGGACTCGAGGAGTTCACCAGCCAGAGGTGGACTTCCCTATGCGCGAGATGATGGAGGAGCGCGTGGGACGACGCTCCCGCGGACTTACAGGAGAGATAGACTGGACCACCCGAGTGGTGGACCAGATCCGGGACTGGACACGACGAAGACGGGTGGTATGAGCCCGAGCTACCAGTGACGAGGCCTACCTGAAGCCCTATGCATGACACTATGGAGACCAGGTCTTCCATGGCATGCGATGACTAGTACGAACCTTCGAACTTTAAACTCCTATGATGCTGATGTACTGACAATTGACATTCTACATGCAGCTAGACCCTCAGGGATGGATCGTAGAGCTACAGGGGCTCCTCCATTCCCCCATCTAGCAGCGAGACGATCTCCAGCACTCGCTGGAGCTCCTGGTGAGTTCTACTCAACTTTAGACTTAAAGTGCAAGTGCTATTCTTATGAGACTGACGATCCTGCTTCTATGTACAGCGAGCCGAGGAAGTGCAGTGCCAGGGACCAAACACTCCATCTTCCTCCTCTCAGCCACCGACGGACCGGGCTGAGCGGGACGCAGACTCTGCTCAGGATATCGCTCAGGCCGAGGAGGTCGAGGCTTCACTCGTAGAGAGGGTAAGCAATGCTAACTCCCCATGATTTGATTACTTCTAACCATTAACTGACCAAATGCAAAATGTAGGCGAGAGAGCTACAGGCAGCCTTAGGGGAGGTCACCCGGCTACGAGTAGAGCAGGCTGGGGCAAGGACCGAGGTAGCAGAGGTGGCACACCTTCGCGAGGAGCTGGAATGATTCTGCGTCGAGGTGGCAGAGGCAGAGCACCTTCGTGCTGAGGCAACAAAGCAGGCTAGTCGCTATCACGAGGAGGCCCAGCGGCAGGCTATAGAGCTGAGAGGCGAGTTAGAGCAGTCCCGGCTACAGGTTGCCGAGTTGAGGGGCATAGTGGGAGCATTTCAGCAATCTCTCCAAGCGATGAGTAGGAGATCGGAGCACAACAGGACTCCGAGCGGTGCACACAATAGCGCCTATAGAGGCTAGTTCACCGGTTCCTTTGGCCTGCGGAGGAACGAGTAGGAGAAGCGGTAGAGATGACACCGGGAGGAGGAGAGTATGATGATGGCCTTGCTAGGGAAGCATCATGAGGGTGCGGGTGAGAGCAGTGGTCCCAAGGGGGGCCAGACTTGATGTACTATATGAGACACAAATGCATGTACATGATTTTGACATAGTGCAATGAACAAGACCCTTCTGACCTTAGAGCAAGGACGCGTGTATGCTGACACAAACATAACTAACTTGACAATGACTCCTATGATCAACCGAGAGAAAGCGAGGGAGAGAGAGTGCAGACTTAGGCAAGAAGATAGGTAGAGTGAAACTTGGGGAGAGATGATGCGGGACGATGGATGCGGACGCGACACCAAGGTGAAATGCACACCAAGGACTCTAGCAAGCTCGCGATCGTCCCTTAGCGAGGGAAGCGTTCGGACGTGCACGGTTGTCCTGCTCATAGGAGCAGAAAGAGATCTCCCCCTTTTTGTTTTTCTTCTTTTTCCCGCATATCATCATCACTTTGTTCACCACGTTTTTCATCTTAGCATCATATTTTTTTATATATTTCTCCTGTATACATATTTCCTATCCTTTGCTCCTCTTAGGGGTTTTAAAACTAAAAACATAAAAAAGGTGTGTTCATGACCAATTTGCATAAGACTATATTCATAGAGCTTTGATACTACACATCTTTGGCTAATCCAATTCTTTATTTTTGTTTGTGTTCTTTTAAGGGTAATCAAAAGTAAGAACCCCCTTCATCGGTCGGTCAGTTGGAGGAGGAAGTTAGAAACACGTCTCACCCGTATACAAGGTATTCTACGCAATCATCCTTTCTTATTTTGAGGTAACCCCTCTAGCGATCACATTCCTAAGTAGCATCTCATGCTCCCTCTTCCCTTAGTTATCTCGATGTTTTAGTTTAGTTTTTCATTAATCAATTCATGCTTCACTTTTTTTTAAAAATTAATAATCTTTTCTTAAAATGTCTATATGACACGTTCACAAATTGGCGATCACGGTGAGACACTTATTTTTATTTTTTTGATTATCCCTCCTTCGGCACCTACGTATGCCCCTCTCTTTGGCACCCACGTGTGCCCCTCCTTTGTGCTCCACATAGGACACTCCCCCTGTGCATCACATGCACACCTCCCATTTGATTAGCTGGTTCTTGAACTGTTTATAACATTTTTAAGAATAAGAGTTTGATTTCTGCAAGCTGTATATTGCTGCATCAGTGAAACTAATTCTGCGACTGCCCAACAACCGCTATTCTAGACTCAGCGACCTCTCACAGAGGCACTCTTTTCATTATTTTTACATTATCTACTATTTTTATAGTCTGCGCCCCTTTACAGAGGCGTCATTCGAATTTTCAGCGCCTAATTCCAAGGTGCCAACTCTGAGTCACTATTGACTTCCCCCTGCGAATGATCATCGTCTGCTGCTATTAGCGCCCCTTTATAGAGGTGCCAGTCACATCTTCAGCGCCTGTCATACAGTCGCTATTTCACTGATATAGTGACCACTGTCTAGTCGCTATTTCCCTCTGTTTTCACAGAACTGCTATATCTATTGTTGCTTTGGCTTGATTGATTGGATTATTATTTATCTACATATTATTGGTTGATCTTGTTTGCATCAGCTCACATTTTTGGGTATTTGGTTGAGAGAACTTCTCTCTCCCCACTTTTAGGATCTCCTACACTTCTTGGGAAAGGAAGGACCCTCCATTGAGCATTCCGTCTCTTTGTATTGGAAACTCCTTTACCAAGGCCTCCGTAAGTCCTCGCACCCGTGGATTCCCTCACGGAAACTAGGCCGGTTGTACCTTCGAAGCACCCCGGAGTTAGTTAACCTATATGTTTGTGAAGAGAAAGGACCTAGTTGTCCCGGAGTTTGCACTCAAATTGCAACTAGGATCTCTATTGATAGAAGAGAGAACTTTTCATTAAAATCTATCATATCTAAATCTTCAAAGAACTCTAAAAATTTATGCAATCATCACAACTTGGTTGACAACCGGTTCGATAGGATGGACCGCTGAAGAGTCCGATTCGTGACCATGAAGCTGATAGGACAAGCGCAGACTTATTGGAAGAATGTAGAGAGCCTGATGTTTCAGCGTTTAGAGCCCCAGGTTGATACATGGGGTGAGATTAAGGTCAAGCTCCGGTAAAAGTATCTTTCTGCCACATACCGTTAGCGACTTATTGATAGGTGGTAGAGTCTCAGCCAGGGAGATCGATCCGTCTCCGAGTATATCGCTGAATTTGATGGGTATTTCCTGCGAAGTGGCGTGTCGGAGGAGAGCTCCATACCTATTTCCCACTTCCGACGTGGCCTACGGCCGCATTACCAGTATGAGCTTTTTCACCACAATGCAAACACTTTGGAAGAGGCATATCATGTTGCTCTGGAGTTGGAGCAGTTCGAGGCAGAGTTCAAGCCTCCCCAACGATTGGGACCCTTTCCTCATCGTGGGGTTGAGCCTCGTAGCTCGTCGGGCCCACATCCGAGGGCTCCCATGGCTCGGCCTCCCGAACCCGTCCGTCAGGAGCCACCTGTCCCAAGGCCTCGCCCTCCCCCACTGAGAGATATTCCACCCCAACCCCAACCATTTGCACACATTGCCCGACCCCCGGCACTCACACCTTCTACTCGTCCCCTGTTGCCTACACCCCCGGCACCCACACCCTCTGATTGTCCACTGTTGCTAGCAACCCCTATCCGTCGGGAGGATAAAGGAAAGAGGCCACTTATAGGGGAGACTAGTGGGTCACGATAGCAGTGTTATCGCTGCCAGAGATTTGGCCACTTTTCAGGTCAATGTCCCACCCGTACATCACTCGTCATTGGGGACACACGAGTCGGAGAAGCCTTAGGACTTGTGTCTGTCAGCTATGAGGTCAAGCAAGAATTAGCTGATGAGTTCTTTCGTGAGGAGGAAGATGTCTAGGGGGATCCTTCAGACATCCAAGATGCTCAGTAGCCAGTGTACTAGTTACACGTGTGGGTGGCCTGGACCACCGCTGCATTATGTATGAGTCTAGGGTCATGTGTGAGTCTTTGTTTCGTACAGTCTGTTGTGATTCTACCTACGTCAAGTCGAGTCGAGTCAGTCTAATGCAAGCTCATTGTACTAGTCCCTTTCGAGTGTGAAGCAAGTTGGATCTCTTACGTACGTTGTGGACTTGCATGATGAATATGGGATCATCTCTACCTTCAAAGCATCGGATCTAGTCACCTATAGAGACGCAGCGGTGATTCCTAGTGAGTTTTTGAGCCGTCTCCTCCCTTTGAGAGTGACCCCACCCTGGAGTGTTCACCACCAACCTCACTCCAATAACAACGTGAGCAAATAAAACATATACTGGATGAGCAGGTGACACTTAAGAGTGGAGCGTACCAGCGCTACTAGGTGTGATGGAGGACGACCCGTGTCCGATGGCACTTGGATCATCCGGGCAGAGCTACACGAGAATGAGTCTGATATGTTGGAGCGATACCTCAGTAGCAGCACCCCTTACTCGACGGGGTCGAATTTTTCTCACCCGGGGAGAATTGATGGGACATCGGAGCAAGCCTATTCATTTACTTTTTTAACTAACCAGGTGAAGTGAGAGACGGAGAACTCACCAGAAGGTAGAAACCAGAAGCGTCCACTGACGGCTTACACTGTGTTTCAGGCAACTCGCAAGTCAGACAAACACAACGAGCGAGAGGCGTAACAAGTACCAGAACAAGAACTAGTCAGAGTAACACTCGTTAGTGTCAGTCCAAGCCTCTGACCACATATGCACACACTGACCCCTGCCTAGGGTCAGGTCTCTAGCTAGTCCCCCCTAAGGACGCTACGGTAACCGCGGGGCCCCACGGCAACTAACTTAAAAACCGTTTGATGGGAACACCCCTCCACCTCTCTCGGGTGGGCCGACACTAAGGTCGCCGTGCTACGACTAGTGGCTCCATCACAAGGAAAGAGATAGTAACTCTACTGGGACATAAAGATATATTTTCAAATCATAAAATAGCTTAAACATGGCGAAGGATGCATTAGAACAATGATTCGTTACTCTTGGCACAGCAGAGATTATAACAGATCAGTTTTGCCCCGTTACATAACATAACGGATCAGCTCTGCCCCGTCATATAGCATAACAGATCAGGTGAGGTGCGTTAAAGTAATATGGCATGCCTCCTCTAGTCCGTCATATTCATCTGCTCTAGTTCCAGACACAGCGATTATAATGGATCAGGAATAGTGCGTTATGTAGCATAACGCGCCACTCCTGGTCCGCTATAGCCACCCGAGTTATTTTTATTAAACTTAAAGACCTAGAAAGCATAACGGATCAAGGGTGGTCTGTTAAGGCCACCAGAATGTGAAAAATTCACAGTTTTCCACAACTATAATGATCATACAAAAGGGCATTATACTAACGACTTATCTAATGCATGCATGAGCATAATGGACTGAGTGTGGTCCGTCAAAGAAGCATGGCGCTCCAGGTGTGGTGCGTTAAATACATAACGGTCACTGGTGTGACCGTCATGTGAGCTGGGCAGCGAACGGGTTTGATTTGAAACTGAGCCACCCCCCGGTCGACCGAAATTGATGAGGTTTGCTACCAAAACCTGCAACCTGCCTTTTCCCACATCCATACAACTTAATAGAAGCTAGAAAACATAAATACAATGCCTGTGGATAATTAAAAACACTAATTACCATATTTTTAGGAAAAACCCAAAATGGACATTAACTAGGCTAAAAGGGCGTGGATCGACATGCATGTGGCGTCAAAATGATCCTAGCGCAGAGGCGGTCCAATCCCCCTACCTCGATCGCACCGAAACAGCCTTCCCAGTCGCATGCGGGCGAAGTGGAGGCTACGCCCCTCTCACCCCGTCTTGTCCAACCGTCCCTCGAACCGCAGAATGGAGGGCGTCAACGTGATCCCCTCGATGCACTGGTTCCAAGGACGTCCCCCGCGTCTCGGTCGGGCCCTAAAATTGATAAAATCGAGAAGGAGAGAGAAAGGGAGAGACGTTGGGAGAGAGAGAGAGTGAGAGAGTGAAATCGAGAGAGAGAGAGAGAGATTACGAGAGAGGGAGTGAGAGATTAGTGGGTGGGGAGGGTTTTTAGGTTAAAAAATTTTATTAATTATATATTTTTTAAAAATCACGTAACAAATACCAGAAAGCAAATGTTACTTTACAACCAGAGGAATTACATGGAAAAGAAGAAGAGAAATGTTAAGGTGCGGTGCAAAGTGACGGCACTATAACATAGGAACATGGTGAGAGAGAAAAAACCTGGGGAGATCCTACAATGTTGAACAAAACTCAGATATCAATAGGATCCTCTCTCAAAGAAATTATAGAGACAGGGAAAAAAGATACCTTGAGGAGGAAAAAAGGACAACATCCAACCAGAGAACGCACCGAAAAATTAAAAAAAACTCGATACTCCAGAGAGATCATCATCTCACAGAAAGCAGAACCAAATGCCATCACAGCGACACTATGATTTCTTCATTAGCCTTTGTGAAACTTCAAGACGTCTTTACAGGCAACCAAAACCTTTCTAAAATCCTAGCCTTCTTCGCTATAGAAAGGGATCCGCCGTTAGTACCACTTCATGCCAGCCCAACCATCTTGCAAATTATACCATCATCAGACGACACACAGCGCCGTCGAGGATCCAAGAAGAACGCTAAAACTCCTGAGACTGGGAAGCGTTCCCGGCGTCGCTCTTCCCCTTCCCCTGCTTCTTCGGCAGCAGTATCTGGTGGATATTAGGGAGAACCCCCCCGCTGGCGATGGTCACCGCGCCGAGCAACCTACTCAGCTCCTCGTCATTCCTGACCGCTAGTTGGATGAGCCGCGGTACGATCCTGTTCTTCTTGTTGTCCCTCGCCGCGTTCCCCGCCAGCTCCAGCACCTGCCCAACCACACAAACACGAGGCAACCGACCAGCCCAGATCAGACCAGCTTCACAAAGCAAACAGGAGAGAATATTGGGGATGGTGGAGTGGATGCCACAATGGAGTGGAGCAATGCCTCACCTCGGCTGCTAGGTACTCGAGGACGGCGGAGAGGTAGACGGGAGCGCCGGCGCCGACGCGTTCGGCATAGCGACCGGTCTTGAGGAAGCGGGCGATCCGGCCAACGGGGAACTGGAGGCCGGCCTTGTGGGAGCGGGAGACGGCCTTGGAGGCCTTGGGCCTGCCCTTGCCGCCCTTAGTGGAAACCGTAGAGCTCATCCTCATGCTTTGGGACGACCGACGATGTAAAAACCCTAGGAACCCAGGGACTGCAACAGGTGCACAGAGATGGTTGCGCTTGAACTTTTCTTCTGCACGGTTGTAGCTAGGCTTTGCGGAGGTGGGCACAATACATCTGAGGAAGGTCCGGCGGCTCCTGCGGGTGTTGAGGAATAGTGAGGGGGGAGAAGGGGCCAGGGAGGCGATGAGGCGGAGGAGTGGAGGAGAATTTGAAGGAAGAGTAGTCTGCACTGGAGGTGAGGAGGTGTGGATGAGGAAGAGTCCGTGGTGGAAAGAGGGCTAGGGAGGGAGAGAGGAGGTGGCCGGAATGGGGAAGATGGATCGAGGAAGACTCCACGTTCTGTGGAAAGGAATTGGGACACAGGTGGTTACGTTAGTGTGGGAGGATGCGGCGGCAGGCGAAAAGGTTTTGGGGGCAGTTTGAATGAATTCCTATTTTCTTGTATAGTTATTTGGAGGTAATTTTAAAATGCCCCTAGACACAATGAAACCCAAGAAGGTAAGCTGAGATGTCATGGATTTGGTCCACATTACAATGGTTTATCGTGGACGAGATAAAAAGGGCGTCATCGTGTGGGGTGACCACTCCTTCGAGATCTTGGTCTGAGAAGACCAAGGTCTGCTGGTTAGTCACTAGTGGCGAAGCTTTGGGTGGCTCGGAAGCTCGACTGGCTCGCTCGGCATGACACTTTCTTCCTCGGTTGCTATATCCGCCCAAGGTTGATTCACCTGAGATGACATTGATGTGGATTCCTCGGGGGTGATTCTAAATTTCCTCATGGGGAATTCCACGGTCCTCCTTTTGCTCGGCCACATACTAGGAGAGGTGGCCCTGGCGAATGAGGCTTTCGATCTCATCCTTGAGCTGGTGGCAATCTCCTGTATGGTGGCCGTGATCATCGTGGATTTGACAGTGCTTCTGATGCTTTGGGTTGGTCTTCATCAGCTCGGGATAGTGGAGTAGTCCCGAGTTTCTTGATAAATTTGATAGACAAGGGTAGATAGAGGAGTATAGCACTCAAACTTATGCGGGGGTTCCTTTTGGTCGCCCTCTCGATTCATCCCCTTCCCCTACCCAGAAGATTGGTCAGATGACCTCTTTCTTTCCTCCTCTTGCTTCGAGTTTGTGGGATCTCAGCAGGCAATGAGGACCACCTCACACTCCGCATGATGCAGAGACAAGGTCACAAGGTCAGCGAGGGGGGAAGGAGGGTGAAGCACCAATTCTCACCGGAGATTTTCGTCACGGGTGCCACTGGTCAGTGCGGTGATGACAGAGGCCACATCTAGGCGTGGGATACGTAGAGCTTCCACTTTGAAACGGTTAATGTAAGCCCACAGTTTTTCCCCTTGCACTTGCTTGAGGGCCAGTAATCCTACTATCGACCTTGGGGGGCCACTGCCGGTGAAGCTCTCCTTGAAAAGTCACATGAATTATTGAAAGCTGGTGATGCTTCCAGGGGCAAGCGCTCGGAACCATGCTTGTGCGCCCAAAACCAGTGTTGTCATGAATGCTCGGCACTTGACCGCAACAGACACCACGTGCAAAGTCATCAGAGCGTCGAAGTTGTCGTAGTGGTTGGCCGGGTCACCCTAGTCGTCGTAAGACTTAAAGGTCGATAGAGAGATTCTGGGTGAAATTTCTGCCTCTAATGTCTGATCGGAGAATGGGGATTGTTCCTCGTCCTCCTTAGTGGTGCTCTGCTGGAGGGCACGAAGGGCACGCTCCTGCTCGGTGAAGCGTCGCTCAAAGTCCCGCAACTGGAGGGACAGTTCCCCTGTCACTGGAATGGAGCTGGGGGGCTCCTAGTGTTTCCCTAGCGTTCCAGGTCTAGAACGTCCTCCTTTGTGCATTGTTGATTGAGCTCAGACTTCCTCTTCCTTGGCTGGAGGAGGCTTCTTGCTCCGAGGGTGGGAGCTGTGAAGGTCCACCCCGCTCACTCTGGATGATGCATCCTCCTTGAAGGATGAATCTGTCCCCCGCCGTCATCCGAGAGGCCTCTATGTGGGGGTGATTCATCCAAGGAAGCTACGACCTCTCCTCCTATTGACACCTAGTCAACCGAAAAAAAAGTACAAGTACGTGGGGAATACCCCGACTCTGATAACTAGCAGTTAACCCTGACCGTACGAATCTCGAGGAATCTCGGACGCGCCTCTCGACGAACCCGCCTCACCTGAAAACACAGGGGTAAGTCTCATTTCATAGGCTCAGTAGGGATTTCGCGGACCCCCACCTCACACGAAAGAAACAAGGCGAAAGACGTGAGCAAGCACGGAAGGTAGCACTACCTAACGAGAGTATGACAGAATCGACAAGCAATAATAAATAAACAAAAAAGTTCTTTACAACTAGCGGTACCATACAAACCAACCTCGGTCTGACAAAACACAAGTCCACACCTGCCAGGAGACAAGAGCTCTACCCACTAGAAGCAAGACCGGATGCATCCCCTGATGTCTTACACCGCGCCCAAGTGTCTCCCTACTCGTCCCAGGTGGAAACTGAGACACACACAACAAGTACCACGAACAAGGACTGGTTGGGGTTACGCTCGTCAGCGCGGGTCTAATGATCCCAACCACATGTGCACACACAGACCATGCGCCCTAGGTCAGGCCCTCTAGTTAGTTCTTCCCCCGAAGCCAAGACTTGGCTGCGCGTGGGGGCCCTACAGTAACCAGCTTAACAACCATCTCACTCGGGTCATGCTCTCCACCACTCCCAAGTTGGTCCGCACCCGCGTGCGTAGGAAAGCTACGATTAGTGGACAGGTCACTAGAGGTGAAACTTGACTCATGAAAATCACCAGTCAAAAGAAAATAGGACGGCGATCCACTCAGGACTGCCCCATAGCCTAGCGATCCTCTCTGGGTCGCAAGGCAGACCTAGCGGTCCTCTCTGAGACTGCCAGGCTCACCCAAATAGTCAAGTCGTATCTACAAGGGAACGAGCCACAGGGGGCCTAGCGGTCTATCGCTAGGCCGCTAACCCTAGCCAAACGGTCCTCACTAGGCCGCATGGCAACAAGAAACGGTCATGCCCCGATCGTTACCCAGCACGTGGCCCTCAACGGTCGAAAATACGCACCCCGAGGGTGTTCTGGTCAAACGAGAGAAATGGTCGTCTGACGATCGCTGATCAGAGGGTAGCGGTCTATTGCGTGGCCGCTACCCTGAGCCTAGCGGTCCTGGGTAGATCGCGAAGGCTGCCGACACTACAGGGCTTGGTTAGCGGTCTCCTAAGGATCGCTAAGGAACTTAGTGGTTCCTGGAAGGATCGCAATGTCCTCCCGAGTGCGAATCCAGCTGGAAATATCAAAAATTCCGATCCACGCCCCAATTATTGCTCGATGATGGGGAAATAAAGGGGAATTCATTTCCAACCCTCCTAGCATGATTCTACACCCTTGGATCGGTCAAAAACTCCACGAAACGGGCGATCCGACGCTCAACCCCAGAACATGGATTTTGACCCTGTGGACGCACTTTTCGACGGGGGAAAAGAAATAAATTTTATATTATTATGATTGTTTGTTGGGAATGGTGTTTTCCCGGTCTATTGAGTGCGTGGGCGTGCCAGTCACCGAAGTGACGATTTATTCGGGCTCCGCAGAGCCCATGGTGCGCTCGATCTCTAAATAAATCCCATAAATAACGAGACTCATGGGGGCGTCTCCAGGCTGTCTCCGAGCCAAATAGAACCTGCCGTGGATCGCGTGGTGCTCTGTGTATGGTACCGATGGCTCGTCGGCCCGGACAGGTCAAGTGCTCGGGTGTCCGCACCAGGCACCTTCTCGCGTTTCTGCTTTCCATGCTTTGACTGAATTATCCTTTCGCGTATCCCTATGAGAGTAGTCACTTCGGGAAAATAGAGTAACTGCTCTTTGGCAAAAGGTTTGTGCTTTTACATTTTTTTGAGGGGAGATTCAATTAAAGCAGGACACCCCCCCTTCGACCTATAAAAAGGTCCCGAAGAGCGTCTCCACCTCTCTTCACTGCTTAGGCTTCCCTTGTAGTCTCTCATTTTTCTCCTTTCTCGTGAAGCGTTTGTTTCTCATTCTGGGGGAGTATCAGCGGAACATGGAGGGCGACTTGGAAGATGATGATCCTGGCGACCGTCGAGGCATTCCTGCTACTCCGGCATGGAAGAAGGGATGGCGACGGGTGGACGGCATGCAAGAAGGGATGGCATGTAGCAACGCGCCTCTTTCGACTTCTAGACCGCCGCCACTATCTTAGGAGGAAGGTAGAAGCGGAAGGGGGCTCGAGGGCTCGGGTGTGCAGCAAGGCGGCCTCGTCCTACTCCTTCCTTATGTCTACCCACTCCTCCTTCTTCCTCTTTTCCAGGGGGGGTGACGCAACGTCATTACTCCTCCTGTCTTTTCCATCCCTGCCTCCCTTCTCATCTCGTCGAGGGGCTACTCGACCTTTCTCCCTCTTCTGCTCTTCGACCCACTTCTCCTCTTTTCTTTCACTCTTTGGAGGATGCCAGTAGCTTGACCCTTGCTCGCACCGCTCACGGGTGCTTGCTTTCTGTCCAACTTCTGACTCTGTGCCTTCCAAAGAGTTGGCAGAGGAGGCCTTCTCTTGTTTAAGCGGCGTCCGGGCATTCCTTCCTTTTCTTCCTCTGATATCTTACTTCTGAGCTTCCCGAGCCAATAGGGTCAGTCATCCCATTATCCGAGCCAGTTTCTACACTGGATAGAGTCAGTGGCTCGACTTAGGGGTGCTAGCCGGGTCAGCCGAGTAATCAGCTCGTGCCATAGTGGATTGTAATCTTTTTAATTTCTGATATGCATTGTATCGGTTGTGGCCTATCTGATGTACAAAGGGACATTAATGAAAAGAAAAGAAAAATTGTTATTGTTATATGCCGCTTACATTTTTAGGGAAAGTTTGGAAATAGAACTTTCGTAATGTCGTTGTGTTCCTTGTCTGAGGGATAAGCGCTCCTTCCATGGTGGATAGTCGATACGCTCCTTTCCCGAGCATCTCGACCACTTGGTAGGGGCCTTCCCAGTTAAGGGCTAGCTTTCCCCCCACCTCCAGTGGTCGAGAGGCTTCAGATTTCCTTAGGACGAAATCTCCCACTTGGAAGTGTCTATCTCAGACTTTGGCATTGTAATATCGAGTGAGACGCCGCTGATATTCCGTGGCTCGGATGCCTGCAATCTCTCGGATCTCGCTCGCCATATCGAGGTTTTTGAGCAGTTTCAGGAAAGCAAGCAGCACGAAAGTAATGCTACCTAACAGGAGTACGGTAGAACCAACAAGCTGTAATAAATAAATGAAAAAGTTGCCTAATCTAACCGTACCGTGCAAACCAAACCTCAGTCTGTAAAAACTCGAGTCTGTACCTACCGGTAGACAGGAGCACCTCCTACTAGAAGAACGACCAGATGCGTCCCCTGACATCTTATACCGCGTCACAAGTGTCTAGCTACAATGCCCCGGGGGCGAGACTCAGACACGCACAGTAACTAGAAGTACCACAAAATAAGGACTAGATGAGGTCGCGCTCGTCAGCGCGAGTCCGAAACCCTGAGCCCCGTGTGCACACTCAGACCATACACCCTAGGCCTGTCCTCTAGCTAGTAATTCCCCCTAAGCCCGGACTCGGCTATACGTAGGGGCCCTATGGTAACCAGCCTACTCACTGTATCTCTCTGGTGTGCCACACTAGTGCTCCCGGTGGGCCGACACATGCGTGCCGTGGAAGCTACGACTAGTGGATGGGTCACTGGAGGTAAGAACTGACTCACGAAAACCATAGTCAGAAAAACGAGGCTGCAACCCACTCGGTGCAGCACGGTGCCTGGCAGTCCAACCTTGGGCCGCCACAGGCTTTGGCGGTCCAACTCTGGAGCACCACAGGTCGAAGGAAAACGGGCTCTGACGCACCTACCTCAGGACGTCACAGCCTCTAACGGACCAACATTGGTGCGTTAGGAGATAGGTAACGTAAAAACTCTGACGCACCCACCTAAGGGCGTCACAGTGTTCTGACGCACCACCCTTGGCGCGTCAGAGGACATGTGACCCCAATGGTCAGAAACCAACGGTCGAAAATCAACGGTCAACTAGCCACTCTGGCGGTCGAACCCAGGCACGTCACACTCTCTAGCGATTTATCGTGGGACCGCCAGAGCGGCCGACACCCTGTTGACAATACAGGACCCTGTGACGCACCCCTCTTGGGGCGTCACGGCCTGTAACACACCTACCCTGAGGCGTCACGGCCTGTGGTGGTCACTGGAACGACTGCCACACCCGTTCGAGAACGGAACGGTGAGAAATCCCAAAAATCCTTCCCACGCCCCCATACCTCCACGGGAGAGGGGGAAAACAAGGGGGAAGCCCCCAAATAACTCCTAGCATGCATCTACGGCCTCGGATCGGCCAAAAACGCGATGGATCGACGGATCAGCTCACAACCCCAAAAGCATGGTTTTTGCCCTAACCCGCTTAAAAACACCCCTCTCGGCCTACAAATCCAGGGAAACAGAGGGATGAGCATGGGAATCCGTCCCCCTACCTCAATGGAGCGAATGCTTTGCTGAATCGCTGTCGAAATCAAGGAAGAAGTTTTTTACACACAGCACGCCCCGCCTCCAGCTGCAAAAAGGACAACGCCGGGATTGCCTCGTCGCCGCCGCCGCTGCCACGCCATTGCCGGAGTGAAGGAGGCCGCGTCTCGGTTGCCCAGGGAAGAAGAATGGCCACGGTGGGGAGGGTGCTCCAACGGTTTGGGGAAGAAGAAGAAGAAGAAGAAGAAGAAGAAAAGGTGAAAAAAAACGTTGGATCGGCATCTACGTGTCTCTCCACTCTTGCGCATTGTGCTTGCGGAGTAGGTCCAAGGATCTTCCATCCCGTTACTGCATTTGCCTTAGTGGTGTCACATCACCTTCTGTCGGTACAGGGGGCTATGCTCGAACCACCACCTGGCGTAGTGAACGTCGAACCTCCCTTGGCGTCCCTGTCCCGGCATCGAGAACTGCTCCATCTCCCGATGACTATAGAAGTCCAACCATGCTGTCGTGAGCAAGTGGGTTTCCCTGCCCCGGTACTGCCTGCCAGCCAAAGGGAACTCCCGATTCGGCGGGATCCCCTGGTCATACCCAAAGTTTCTTGCAAACCGGTGTGGATAGTATGGCTCCAAGGAACTTGTCGCTGACCAGTGTAACGTCAGCACCACTGACCGGGTACTCCATATCCACTCCGTCCGTAGCCCGGCATCTGCCACCTCCTGGATAGGGTGCGCGTTGGTCGCCCCTCCACCTGAAGGTCCCAGAAGAAGGCGGGAGTCCCTCGTGGCACTATCAAAAGGCAGTCCCTCCTCGCCCTGGGCAGGCAAGTAGCAAAGGGCTCTCCTAGCCCCCTCCAGCTGCGCCTTTACGTCCCCGTCAGGCTGCCCAGGGAAGCTAAACAAAAGCGGTGCCGCCGAATTCCTCACTGTCCCTCACGTCACCAGTCCTGGAAACAGCAGTCCCGCCCACACGCTGAGGTAGTGGGTCGGTAGGAGTTTACTCCTCTCCCTCGGCATCGGGTGCACCGTCAGAACTCCCAGTCCTTGGTAGATGTTGGCCAGTGCAGCAGGAGCCAAGGCCAACTGTCTCCCCTCAGCCAGTAAACAAGCCGGCCACAACAGCTCGGCTCTCAGCAAACCATCCTCTCCGTGCGGAACCACGAACATTGCCAACCGGTATGCCAAATAGGCGGCGAGGTGAGTTACATCTGGCAGACCATGGGGGTTCCACCCCTCCTGTGGAGCGTAAATGTACCTGGTGTAGGTCCTGAAGCGAAGCTCCAGCTTTGTGTACTCCTCCCAAGGAGTCTGGTCCCTGGCAAACTCTTGGTAAAAGCAGAATGGCCCATTGTAGAAATGACGGACCCATACATTCAGTGGCACCCTTGGAGTCTGTGCCACTCTCTCTCTCCCTGCCAGGGCTAGGTCCCTCCAGGTCTTCATGAGATATCGATAGTTGTAAGGTATCGGGTACCTCCCCTGTCCATCACTGTGGCTGCGATGGAGGTCGTCAAGCACTACCTCCTCGTATCCCTCGCCGCTGATCGGCAACCCAGAGCTCTGGAATAGAGACCACAAGTCCAGTGAGGTCTCTCCCTCTGTAGTAGCCACTGTGTTCCAATGGCGATTAAAGTGCTCCATCAGCCCCTACAATAGCCCGGTGTAGCATGGGTATGGATACAAGGCGGTAGTCATCGCGTACCTGATCTAGGCCCGGTCCAACAGCACCCGATAGTGATGAATAACTCCCATCAGCCACTCAGTAGCACCCTGGCGATAGTAGTACGATGGAATCACAGCCCAGCGATCGTACCAGCTCGTGACAGTCTGCCTCATAACTCCATCCTGTCGCACCCCTCCCCGGGTGGGTGCGGGCCCGCAAGGTTCCCCAGTTGACGAAGGCGTACTCGAGGAAGAGGCTAAAATTTGGGAAGTCACTGTTGCTGAGTTCGCGCGGAGAAGAGGCCGTTGACTCTGAGACGAAAGCTTCCTCGCTGGCAAGGGAGGAGCCTGTCCTAACCAAGTCTTCTTCAGACGAGAAGGTAGACTATGACTACTCTTCCGACGAGGTGATTTTGGGTGAGGATTTTGTAAGTGTGAGCCTATTCATATGGGGCCCCCTTTGCTGCCAGCCTCTGATCTTGTCTTCTGTTATTTGGTTAACTTGCAAGAGCAAATCCAGCCAGAGGCCATGGAGGCGCCTGCCCCAGACATATTGGTAGAGTGACCCGGGGGAGGCGATGCCAGCTTGGAGAAGTTGGCGACCTTGTTTGAGGTTCTGCGGCAAGAAGCAGCTGCGGGGACCGTAATACCAGTGGGTGAGGCTCTGGAGGAGGGGGAGATAGCACCGGAAAGCAGCATAGTTCCAGTGACTGAGGTAAATATGGGGCCCCGGGACCTCTCTTGCATCTCTTCAAGATTCGGGTACTCCCCCTCGATCGGTGAAAGACTAACCCCATTTTCTATGTTTTAGGTGGAGGCAAGGCTTCCCGAGGCACACACCCCTAGAGCTCGCAAGGCTGTTGCGAAGCGGAGGGAACCAGTCACCCCTGCGGGGGTAGGTGGATTGCAACCACTCTCGGGATCAGACGTGGAGCACCTGGTGTCCTTCCTACAATTGGGGGGCGGGTTGAAGCTCATGGTTCCTCTTCCTCCCCCTCGACTGCTCACGACGCCTGAGGAGGACCAGCTTCTGGGGAAGATACTGACAAGCATCACGATTTCCCGGGAGGAGGGAGCACAAGCGGAAAGGGTCGTAGGTCCCTCATTAATAACGTCTGATTTAGCTTCACTCCACACCCTTCCTCCAACCGAGAGCAGGGTTCTTGTTCTATCGAGCTGCGAAGCGGCGACAGGTCTGGACTCTGTAGGGGAGGTGTAGAGGGAGAAGCGCTCATCAACTGTGGTAGAGGTGGAGCAGCCCCTCATAATGATGGAGTTAGGTGATTCGGTCACAACTCTGCCAACTCCTCTGGCGATGGCCGATCGGGAGTTGTTCGTCATGGTCGGACGCTCGAGCGACCTGGCCTCCACTCTCCCGTCCTCCTCAGGCACAGTGGATGTGGATCCGTAGGCAGCTGTGGATAGCTTGGTTGAGTTTCACCCTCCGGCCATGCCATCCATTGGCCACGCCACCTCAGACGCGCCGGTCCGACAGATGCTGCTGGCGTTGCGCTCGATGATCTTCGCTGATCCCTCCATCACATATCGGGGGGTGCACACCGTGGTGGCGTAGCTGACTAGGGCGCTGCAGATGTTGGGCTGCCCTCTAGAAGAATGGTCACGGTGAGTCTTGCTGTTGTTTAAATACGTCAACCGTCGCGAGTTCCTTGAGGCCCGCGCCCCTAGCGAGTTTTTGCCATCAATGCTCAGGAAGAAGAGTACTTGCAGGCCCTGGAGGTGTAGAAAGGCAACAAAGAGCAACATGAAAGACTCAAATAAAATATGAAAATACATGCTATGACTCAAGGACATGATGGTACATGATGACGATCCATCCGAGCTCTGAAAAGTGTGGAGAGGTAAATGATGTCCCCATCACGGTACGTGTCCGGACATAAGAAGGACGCTGCCGCTCCCGAAGAGATCGACAATATCCCCCGCGGAGTCCACGTCAATGTCATCGCTGACGTCGCGACATCAGGTGGAGACAGTAACCGAGGAAGAAGGCATCATGCCGAGCAGGCAAGCCAAGCCACCAAGGCCCCCAAGGACCCGTAGGCGAGTGAACAGCAGGCCTTGGTGTTTTCTAACCAAGACCTAGAAGGGTTAACAACCCAACATGATGAAACCCTAGTTGTATCGGCCACAATAAACCATTGTAGCGTAGATGGGATCTTAGTTGACAATGGTAGTGCCCTTGATGTACTTTCTTATGATTGTTTCCTTAAGATGGGTGAGAACTTGTCTAGACTCCGCCCGATCTGAACCCCTCTTTGTGGGTTCAACAGCCAGGCAACCTATCCCGAGGGAGCCCAAAGCATGTCGGTCACCATCGGCACCCCACCCAATACCATTACGGTTATGGTGGACTTCATCATTATTAATGGGATGATGACTTATAATGCCATCTTCGGTCGAGGTCTCCTGAGCCAAATGAAGGCGGTGCCCTCTACCTATCACCAAAAAATGAAGTTCCCTACCAAGAATGGCGTGGGGGAGGTCCGAGGTAACCAATCAATGGCCAGAAGGTGCTATATAATCTCGGTCGAAGCCATAAAGCCGGAAGGGAAGAATAAAAGTGTAAAGGGAACCGAGGAAGGGCCAACGACATCCGAGCCTGGTGGCGAGTTGTTAACGGTCTTCCTTAAAGGTGACCCAACCATAGGAGTCAAGATCGGAGCTGACCTCCCATCTGATGTTCAGGAATAATATAAAAATTTCCTTGCTGAGTATATCCAAGTCTTCTCATGCTCCAATGAATAACTTCCTAGAATTCTCGGAGAGATCGTGATGCACAAGCTAAACCTCGACCCGATGGTGAAACCTGTCCAACAGCGCAGGAGGAAACACGCTGTGGAGAAATAGACGATTATCAAGGAGCAAATCACCAAGGGGAAAGAGACTGGACTTTTCCGACCAGTCCTTTACCCAACATGGCTCGCCAATGTTGTCCTGCTACCAAAAGCTTTGGGAAAGTGGCGAATATGTGTGGATTTCACCGACCTTAACAAGGCCACCCCGAAGGACTGCTACCTACTGCCAAGCATCAACCAGCTCATCAATTCAACCTCCGGCAATGAGCTACTCAGCTTTTTGGACGCCTACTTGGGATACCATCAAATCAGGATGGAGCCAGATGATATCGAGAAGACCGCCTTCACCACCGACTTCGACGTACACTACTACACCTGGATGCCGTTCGGTTTAAAGAACGCTAGGGCAACATATCAAAGGCTGGTCAACCACATCTTCGAAGGATAACTCAGTCTGAACGTCGAGGCCTACATCGACGACATGCTCATCAAAATGCCAAAGGCCGAAGATCATTTCTCTGACCTAGTCGAGACCTTCATCACCCACCTGAAGTACAACATGAAGCTCAATCCCACCAAATGTGCCTTCGGAGTTAGATCCAAAAATTCCTGGGTTTTCTGGTAACTCAGCATGGGATCGAGGCCAACCCTGACAAGGTTTAGGCCATCCTGAACATGCGACCACCTACCTCTGTCAAAGATGTCCAGCGCCTTACCGGACGCATCCTTGGGCTCAATCGCTTCCTATCCTGGGCGATTGAACGGTGCCTACCCTTCCTCAAATTGTTGAGGGGACCCAAAATAGCATCTATCACATTCGCCTAGAATGAGGAATGTTAGAAGGCCTTTGAAGATCTCAAGGAATTCCTGACCTCACCCCTGGTACTATTAAAGCTAGTTCTGGGCGAAGCATTACATCTGCATCTCTCATCGACCACCTCTATCGTAAGCTCGGTCCTAGTCCGAAATGATACAGGAGTTGAGAGGCCGGTATACTACACCAGCATGGTGCTCAATGAGTCTGAAAGAAGGTACCCTGCAACCGAAAAACTCGTGCTAGCATTGGTAACCTCGGCCAAGCACCTCCGACCTTATTTCCAAGGACACTCTATCATCATGCTGACTGACGAGCCCCTGAAGAAGATTCTCTCTCATTTCGAAGCCTCGGGGCACCTCGTCAAGTGGGCTATCATGCTGGGAGGCTATGATATCTCTTATGACCCCCGCGCAGCCATCAAGGGACAAGCCCTAGCGGACTTCATCGCGGAGAGCACCATCTTGATCAAGGAAGCACCCCCGTCCGCACACGGACCCATCTAGGACTTGTTCATCGATAGGTCATCAAACTCGGTTGGAAGCAGTGCTGGTGTCCTCCTCAAATCACCTAAAGGAGCAGAGCTACAGTACGCCTTGAAATTTAACTTCTACGCATCTAATAATGTCGCTGAGTACGAAGCCCTCATTTCGGGGGCCAGGATGGCACGATGAGTAGGGGCCGAGTGAGTTAGGATCCACACCGACTCCCAGCTGGTCGCCAGCTAGGCCAACTGTGACTACGAAGCTTGAGAAGCACCAATGATTAAGTACCTCCAAATGGTCCGAGGACTGGCCCAACTATTTGAGAGTTTTGAGGTAGTCCGAATAGCTCGGGAGGAAAACTCTCGGGCGGACGCCCTCTCTCATCTGGCCTCCTCCCTCGACCCCGAAGGTACTCGGTCGGTCTTCCTCGAAGAGCTAGAATGACCGAGCATCGAATCGAAAATCAACTTCAACAAGAGTCGGCTAGTGGGGCTGAGTATGGAGGAGTGGCCTCTACGAAGAGCGACATGCATCTTGAGGTGCAAGATAGGGGAGTTCCCTATATCCTACTTGAGCCTCCCCTTGTCTCCAGATGCTCTTCACTACGCAGATTGACTTCTGATTGTTCAGAGATATGAGTCCAAGCTGACAAGGTGAAAGGCTAGGTTGCTTTCTTATGGGGGAAGACTTGTCTTGTGTAGATCTATTTTAGATAGCCTTGCAATCTATTTCCTCTTCATTCTCCGAATCTCAAAGACAGCGACTAAGAAGATTGAGTCGATTCAGGGGAGGTTCTTCTAGTATGGTAGTGGAGGGAGATGCAGGGGTTGACATGACATTGCTTAGGGGAAGGTGGCTAAGGGCAAGGAAGTGGGTGAATTGGGAATTCAAAATGTGAGGGACTTCAATCTTGCCCTCTTGTATAAATGGTTGCAGAGGCTAGGGGCAAGAGAGGATGGATTGTAGGCGCAGGTGATCAGGCAGAGATACTACTCCAAGAGGAGAGTTTAGGACTTTAGGCCCTACTCCACCCACAGGACTTGACTTGCAAAGATGTCATCTCCTTTGGCGTCAGAGTTCGGCTAGGAAGAGGCGACCAGAGCCTCTTTTGGAAGGATAGATGGTGTGGGGACTTCACCTTGAAGGCTTTCTTCCCCCGTCTCTTTGCTATTTCTGACTCCCCCTTAGGGACGATTTCCCAGGCATTTGACTCCCATCTGTCGAGGGGCACCTGGGCACCGACCTTCAAGAGGGACCTCAGGGACAATGAGGTCGAGCAGCTCCAGGACTTTCTCTCCGTCCTCCTCTCACTTCCTCCTCAGCCTGTCAGAGAGGATAAATGGCCATGGAGGTGAGGAAAGGATGTCATTTTCTCAGTCAGCTCTACCTACGCTATTAATTTAGATGGTGGTGTATGTCATGGCCTCTACTCTCAGGTCAGAGCCCGCTGAAAGTGAAGCTACTTACTTGCAGGATCTCTCATGGGAGGCTACTTAGGACAAACTAAGCCGGTTTCTCCCGGGGTTCCAACTGGCTTGCTGCTTGTGTGGAATGGACATTGAGACCCTGGATCACTTGTTTGTAGGTTGCTCCTACTCTCAAGAGGTGCGAGGAAAACTTTCTAGGATTCACAGTGACGTCAGTCAGCATATCCCAGGTGGGTCCGCACACGCGTGCGCAGGAAGCTACGACTAGTGGGGGTTCACTAAACGTGAACACAGAAAATCATGCACGCACCCATCGCGAGTGACACGAAGTAAACTGGTGGCTCGAGGCCACCAACTCTGGACAGCCCACTAGACCTATTAACCTAACGGTCCTTGAGTCACACGACCCGGGAGTAAGATCGTCGAACGCGACAGCACTGAGCCGTCAATCTAGGCTAGTCCCTAAGTTTGAAACTACGATAACATGCTAAACGAGATAGCACGGTCCTTCGACACCCCCAAAACACAGACACCAAAACTCTCAGGGTGACTGGGACACTCACGAGACCACAAGTCGACCACTGGGTCATGACCGGGTCGACCAGGGATTCATACAATACGAAACGAATGTGGCAAGCACGAAGACCCACTTCGGTGTAAAATGGTGCCTGGCGGTCTATCTTTGGGCCGTCACGGCCTGTAACGGTCCAAAGTTAGGCCACCACAGCCCCCCCAATGGTCCAACTCAGGAGCATTAGACGAAAAGGGCAACTCTGGCTGTGGCGCACCCACCTTGGGGCGTCACAGCCTCTAACGGACCCAGACTGGTGCGTTAGAAGACACGACAAAAGGGAACATAACGCACACCTCTAGGAGCGTTATGTACATAACGGACCAACCATGGTGCGTTATGTCACGGAGTGAAAATAGACTATAACGTAGTCCTCTAGGCACATTATAGACCTTAACGGACCATCTCTGGTGCGTTAAGTGTAAGGTAAGGGCACTAAGCATAATGCACCTTCCCTGGGGTGTCATAGGGCATAACAGACCTCCTTAGGCGCCTTATGTGACCACGACCCCCAACGGTCAAAAACTAATGGTCGAAAACCCATAACGCAACAACACAGGGGCGTTATGTTGAACATAACGGTCAGTCATGGGACTGTTAACCCCATGAAGACCAGACTCAAAACCCACGGAGCATAATGCACCTACCTGGGCACGTTATGATCATAACGGCCACTGGGACGACCGCTATATCGTCCCAACGATGAAACGTCGAATCAGCCCTAAAAATGTCAACCACGCCCCCATACCTCCACGGAAGAGGGAGAAATCATGGGGGAAGCCCCCAAATGACCCCTAGCATGCATCTACGGCCTCGGATCGGCCAAAAATGCGGTGAAACGATAGATCGGCTCACAACCCCAAAAATATAGATTTTTCCCAAAATCCCTAACTATGCCCACTCGGCTCACCATGGCCTACGAAACTCGTAGGAAATGAAGTACGCGGGTTAAGGATCTATCCCCCTACCTCCACCAAAGTACGACACACCGTGCACGCCGGTCCACGATGAAAATGCCTAGAAACCCTCACCGATTCACGAGCACGCCCTCGAGCTTCCATGGGCCACTGGCCCTCGATCCTCGACCCGTCCTCGCCGTCCTCGCCTCCGCACCGCCTCCGCCTCACCCCCGCCTAGCTCCGTCGGTCGTCGGAGAAGAGAGGGGAGAAAGAGAGGTGAGAGAGTAAGAAAGAGAGAATGGGGAGAGAGAGAGAGGGTTAAAAGGTTATATATACCAAGGTTCAAAAGACAAGAAGGAAGAGAATGAGAAGGAAGAAAAGATTTGTGGGTCATCATACAAGAAGCACGTGCGTGAATGGTATTCTATTTCAAAAAGGGAGGGCTACATATGCTTTGGGGCATACCCCTGCTTTACATATAAACATAAAAAAAGGGGGGCGACCCCGGAAGATTTCCTCAAGAGGAAGAATCCCGATGCAGGGGAAGTTCACCATGTCACACAGCCGGTTCTCTTGCCCTTCGAGGCGTTCCAGCTCAGCCGACACAGAAGCTGCCTCAGCCTCGGCAATGGCCAATTCCTCAATTTCTGCGGCCCTCATCGCCTCAGCCTCGGTGAGATTAGACTCGACCTCGGTGATCCAGCCCTTTAGCTTCTCTATTCTATTCTCTAAGGCGCGGATGTTGTCGTGGCACTCGTCGAGCGCCCTTTGGTGCTGCGCCTGGGTCCCCCTTCGCGCCTCCAGGGCTTGCAAATATTCGTCCCTTTGGGCGTTGATGGCAACAGCTTCAGCAGTAGCCTGTGTTTCGAGGAACTCGCGGCGGTTCACATATTTCAGTAATAATAAGACCCGTCGCGACCACTCCTCTAGGGGCAGCTCATCATCTGCAAGGCCCCGGTCAACTGCACAACCACGGTGTGCACTCCCCGGTATGTGAGGGGACCTCAGTGTCAGCAATGTCTATCAGACTGGTGCGTCTGAAGCAGCATGACTAATTAATGGTACGGCCGGCGGATTGAATTCGACTATGCTGTCCACGGCCGCGCATAGCCCTGCATCCACCACAGCTGACGAAGAAGGGAGGGCTGAAGCCAAGCTGCTAGAGCCTTCAACCTTAGGAGACAGCTCCCGGCCAGCCACCACCAGGGGAGAAGGCGGTACCATGGTAGGAACACCCGGCGCTGCTATCATGTGAAGCTGCCCCACCTTGACCGAAGGATGGATCACCCTGGAGACTGGGTCAGCCACCATGATAGATGGGCCCACTCCCATCTCCACTTCCCCAGTAGGGCTCGGGCCCGCTGTCGCCTCCCCCTCCGGAGTCTCCCTTGAAGGAAGGGTGAGATCTGCTACCATCTTCCTTAGGAGCTGGTCTTCTTCCAGTGGCACGAGCCTCGGAAGAGATGGGAGCGGGAGCGGGGCCGAGAGCTGCGGATGGGCCCCAGACTGCAAAAGGGATATCAAGGGTTCTGCACCCGATCCCATGAGGGTTGTCAGCCATCGTGCTGTCTGCAGGCCGAAAGACATCCTCCATTTGGAAATAGCCCTGCGGGCCCGAACAGTAGGGACTTGAGGGGGCACCGTCGTTTCCTAGATGCATAGGATAGGGTGATCACTCAGATCGCATGAGGTGAGCCGCTGAATCTTGAAGGAGCAAAAGTGGGGCCCGAATACCCCCACGCTTACCTCGGCCACCAGAACGATGCTGCTCTCCGGTGCTATCTCCCCCTCCTCCAGAGGCTCATCCCTTTGCACCAGAGTCCCCACGGACCCGGGAGGAGCATCATCCTATTCAGTTCAAAGACGAATCAACATCCCTAAGGGAGATTCAAGAAGGAGAGCCGAGACTTACAAGCTGGATAAGTAGAAGAAATTCAGAGAAAGATTTCACATCACCGAGAGGGAGGTCACGGTGGCTGAGCTCTACTCAACAAGGTAAAGGGCAGATGAAATAGCCCTTGAATATATCAAGAGGTGGAGAAATCTCAAAATGAGGTGCAAGCGGCCCCCGCATCAAGAGGACATTGTACAGATTTATAAACAGAACCTTAGGAGGGAGGTACTGGAAAAGATGATTGGTATGAAAATCTGGTCGTTCGACTGCTTAAACAATGTGGTGGCTAAAGTAGAAGCCTTCTTGGCGAGACCTGCCCCTACATCAACCGCTACCACTGCACAGATGGCCAAGGCAGTAGAGCGATGCCAAGTGCCTAAAGAAGCAAACACCCTTGACATCAGGGCATTTGAACAACAAAGAGATAAAGGCAAAAAGGCAGCTGCGCCTCAGCCCGCCAAGGCGGAAGAGAAGAAGGACGGTCCCTCACTAAGGGACAAAATGAAGAAGGCCTATTCTTTTCCAAAGGAGAAGACCAAGGTTCTATTTGACTAGTTTACCCAATATAATAAGGTCACTCTGCCTGAGCCAAAAAGGCTGGAGGACCTGAAAAGAAAGGACAGTCTGAGATTCTGCCCTTAACATTAGATGCTGGGGCATCCGATTGAGGACTGCTTTGTATTCAAAGACATCATTGAGAGCATGGTGAAGAAAGAAGAAATAGAGTTGGGGGAGTACAAGGTTGACCCTCCACAACCTCATGAGATGCCTCTGAGAAGAGCTGCGGCCAACATGATTTCCTTATATCAGGCACTGCCTGAAGAAATTGTAGAAGCCAGCACTCAACATCCTTATGAGGCCTACTTTCTGATACCAATTAAAGAGCAACAGGGATGGCAGCAAGTCCCTGCAAAGGCTAAGAAGAAGACTACACCTCGCCCAAAGGCAGGGGCACATGTTCGTGGCATCACACCACGACCCGTTCCTCCAGTGACAACATCCGCATGGATCAGCCAACAAGCAGTCATCAGAATACACACACACAACCGGAGAAAATAGACTCTGCTGCTAGTGGCTAAAGAAATTAGTCCAGAAGCCCGGTGACTGCAGGACTACATAAATGGGCTACATGAATATGAACAGTATGAACTGAAGCCTTTGTTGATACGGGACCATGTCCCATGGCAAGAACTAGAGCATCTCTCGTTGGAACAAGGAGAGGCTGGCAAAGTGCCAGAAAAAGATGATAGCTTGTTTTGGGGGCAAGCACCGGCCAAAGAGAAGAAGAAAAAGCAGAAGAAGAAAAGAAGAGCCTACAAGGTCAAGAGGGAGATGGTGCTCTCCTGCCATACCCTTTCTGCTCTCTTCAATCTGCCCAATGAGGACGAAGAGGAGATATGCTTTACACCCGCTGCCGGGGCAAGTCAAGCAGAAGCTGCAACTGCTACACATGCAACATGATCATGCTGAAGATGGGGGTGCCAGCCGCCCACCAACCACAATATTTTCTTCAGGGGAGAGCAGCCCTATAAGATACCTCCTCCGGAGGTCAAGGGAGTCCAAATCCCTCTTCCTTCAGGTTTATACAATCAGAGTGGGGGTTCTCCCCCCCCCCCCCCCCCTTGACTGAGGCTTCAGTTCACAAAAATGGTGCTTCTCGAAGGGCCATGCCCAGAGCAGATTTTTGGTCCTTGAGGAGGGAGGCGGGAGACGGTTGGGGGGTTGAGCCTAACGCAGGGGCGCACGGTATAGGGTCCCAATTTCTTCCCGGGGCGCTACCCCTCAAGGAGTCGGTGTATTGTACTAGGGGCTTTTGGGTGGCATGCTTACGCCTGGGTTAGATAGCCCGTGGGGACTTTGCCCTCTTGTCGTGCTTTAAATCATGATTTTCTCCTATGATGCTGCACTACCCTTCACCGTTTTACGTGAACCTCAACTCTGGTTAGGAGAGGCAGGCCCGGTTACTAGGATCAGGGGCATTTTTCATGGGGGTTTCTCTTCTTCTTCCTTTTTCTTAATTTTTCTTTTGAGCACTACCCATATTTGAGACTACTCCCGTATTGGGGAATGCCCAGGTCAGTCATCTAGCCCGTCAGCCCCTTGCCCCTACGTTGGGTCGAAAGGAGGAGAGCAAAGGATCGTCACCCTTCCCAGGCATGGCCAAAGGAGAAATAGTGTTCACGTGAGAGAGAACGCCCTAGTCAAGGGGCATGTTACGTAGTGTGTGCCTAGGTCGTGCTACGGAATCATGCTCAGTGGTAAGAGAGAAGGTTAACTCGTCGTCCAGTAGTCGTTTTAGCTAGACTCTATTACGGGTAGAAGCATTTCAAATACAGCCCATTCCATGCATGTGATAATTCCTCCCCTTCGGCATTTATTAGAAGATACGCGTTCCCAAGATAGACTTGCTTTACTACAAACGGCCCTTCCCAGTTTGGTTGCAGCTTGGACCTAGGACCACATGTTCGAATGAACTTACGTTTCAAAATCATGTCACCCACTTCAAATTTTTGTTCAATTACCTTCTTTTGAAAATGACACGAGACACGTTTTTGATAAACAGAGACACGATTGGCCGCATTCAACCTCTTCCCATCTAAGAGTTCCAGCAAGACAAGTAACGCCTCTTGACGTTCATCGAGATTAATTTCCTTGTCGAGCCACACCCTTAGGGAAGGGATCAGAATTTTGTACGGGAGCATCACCTCCATCCCATAAGTAAGAGCAAATGAGGTCTATCCCGTGAGAGTGCAAATGGAGGTACGGTAGGCCCATAGAGCTTCCGTGAAGCGTTCGACCCAATCAGCGTAGCGGTGTGACTCGCATGTTTTCTTGATGATCTTAAGAAGGATTTTATTAGTGGCCTCAGATTAGCCGTTACCTTGGGGGTAATAAGGTGATGAATGATGTAATGAAATATCAAACTTTTTACAGAGGTCCTGGAGTTCTTGTGAGACGAATTGCGGCCCGTTGTCCATGACGATGTCGCTTGGCACCCCAAACTGTGAAATAATGTTCTTCATGATGAAGCGGCAAACGGGGGTAGCTTTGATCTCGGCATATAGTTCTGCTTCTGCCCACTTGGTGAAATACTCGGTCGCTGTAAGGATGAAGGATTTCTATTTAACCTGAGCATTAGGGTCACCTAGTGGTCCGACAATATCAAAGGCCCACATCGAGACTGGGCCGTTGAAAGGCCAAGGAAAGGCGTGCCGGTAAAGTCTGGATGGGCGCTAGGGAGATGTACCAGTAAAGGCATTGGAGGGTGCACTGGGGAAAGCCTAGGGGTTGGGTGTGCCGGGGAAGGTTTGAGTTGGGCGTGCTGGCAAAGACTGGGATAGGTGTACCTAGGAAGACTTGGGTTGGGCGTGCCGACGAAGGCACTGTGGGGTGCGCCGGCGAAGGATGTTGGGAGGAGCATGTCGGTGAGGGCTGGGATAGGTGTGCCGAGGAAAGGCTCTGAAACCTGCGCCGACGAAGGGCTGAAGCGGTGCACCAGTGAAGGGTCAAGGAGCGCACCGGCAAAGGGTAAGGTCCGTGCAAGTTTCTCACAAAGGGAGCAAAGTCCATTCATGCTTTCAAAGGGTAAGTCCATGCACATCTAGGCTAAGTCCATGTAGATGCAGGTTAAGTCCATGCACATGAAGGCCAAGTCCATGCGCGCTAGGGGCAAGGTCAGTGCGAGGTCCATGCACACGGGGGTAAGGTCGACGCACATACTAACTAAGTTGGTGCACGTGGGGGGAAAGATAGTGTAGTTATGGGGTATGCAAGGGGTGAGGTCGGTGCACATGTAGACCAGGGTCAGTGCACAGGGGCTAAAGTCAGTGCACATGCAGGCTAAAGTCTAAGCACATGGGCTAAAGTCAGTGCACATATAGACTAAGGTCAGTGTACGTGCTGATGAAGTCAGTGTACGAGCAAACTAAGGTCAGTGCACATGCAGGGGGGAGTCAGTGCACATGGGCTAAAGCTAGTACACATGCAGACTAAGGTCATTGTACGTGCTGACGAAGTCAGTGTACGTGCAAACTGAGGTCAGTGCACATGCAAGGGGGAAGTCAGTGCACATGGTCTAAAGTCAGTGCACATGTTACGTGCTGACGAAGTCAATATACATGCAAACTAAGGTCAGTGCGCATGCAAGGGGTGAGTCAGTGCACATGGGCTAAAGTCAGTGCACATGCAGGGGAAGTCAGTGCACAGTCCGTGCAGGGCTTGTGTGAGGCCTATGCAATGTAAGCCAAGTCCATACATATGAATGCTGGGCCAATGCAAGTCCATGCACATGGGGCCAGGGGTTTAAAAAGAAAAAAGGGTCAGTGTACACGGAGGTAAGGTCGGTGTACATGGAGTCAGGTTGTGGGTGTGTCAGTCGAAGAGCTCAAGGGCGTGCCAGCGAACGATAAGATGGAGTGTTCCGGCGAGGAGCATTCAGGGTGCACCGCTAAAGGGTCGAAGGGTGTACTGCTGAAAGATTGGCTGAGAGGTGGTTCGGGTGTTTTAAGTAGCGTACCGCTGAAGGGTCAAGGGCATACCGGTAGGGGGAAGCAAGTGTGTCGATGAAGGGTGCTGGAGGAGTTGGATTAGTGTACTGGTGAAGGACTGGGACAGGTGTACCGATGAAGGCCCACTCCTCCTCCATTTCCTTTAAGGCCTTTCTTTTCTTCTTTTCTTAAATTTTGTGCATTCTTATACAAATTGTTCTCCCCCTCCTCCTGTAGTCATGAGCGTTCGGGGTGCTCTTAGTCGTTACTTGGAAAAGTCATCACGCCGAAGCGTGCCATAAGGCTATGACTAGTGATGGCTCACAAGACACGGACTACAAAATACAAGTGCCGAAGTACATATGGGCAAGAGTGCCCTGTAACACGTACTTTGAAGCACCAAAGGCAGCACAAGGGACTACCAATAGACTCAGGACAAGGCAACTAGACCTACAACTACAATGGTCACTGAGTCCTATGACTCTGAGTCAGGATTGTCGCACATTGCGAGACAAGCCGCCAATCAGTCTAATCCTAAGCCAGAGAAAATGACACTCCGAGAAAATGACACATGGAGACCTAAGGGGACACTGAGAACCCTCAATACACCTGAACACACAAGTCGAGGTAAAATAATACCTCGAGATGTCCAGAAACACAATCTCGAATTGGACAAAGCCGTCGAGACACAACAAGGCTACCTGTCAACTGCTGGGAGACCTCGAGTTGACTAGAACCTGGCAATGACGACACACACAGACACACACACAGCATGCACAAGCACTCCTTGCTATCCCATCATGGCCACTGCCCTCATACGATGTCAACAGACACCCACGGTCATGGGCAAACCACGAGATCAAGCCAAGGCAAGGAGAAACCGGAGCGGTGGACAATGACAACGCTCTTGGCAAAGTGAACCATCACTCAACCGCTAGGTGAACCCGGTAGTCAAGGCACAGCCGCTACACAACCAGAGACAAGGACAAAGGCAGTTCTAGATTGAGTCGTTAGGGTACTATCGTAGTCAAGGAAAAGACCACACCCAGTCACCTAAATCGATCAATCCAGACAACTACCAACAGACAGACACCGCCCTAGAACACGACCTAAGACTGACCAACACACAGAACAGACCAACGGCCTTCACGGCCAATAATAGGACTATAACACACCAGCATAGGGGCATTGCCTGCTATAACGAACCACAGAAGGGGTGTTATGGTAGACAGACTCAAAACTCAAACACAGACAATATAACACACCAAGATGGGGGCGCTATATCAGCGTAATGTACCAGGATGGGTGCGTTATGGCCAACGGACCAAAACACAAACGAAGAGGAATATAATGGACCTCCATAGGCACGTTATACAAGCTTGGCATTATATCCAACAGACCCAAAACAACACGGATAAAAAGCATATAACGGACCAAGCTAAGTCTGTCATATCCACATGACGCACAGGGTGAGGCACGTTATATAAATTGCCATACCCAGTCAAACATCGGTCAAAACACACCATAACGGATCCACATAGGTGCGTTACCTGAACCATAGGGCATGGGAATGATCCTTTAAATGAACCGACTAACACGGTCTTCAAGGAAGCATGGTCGTCGAGGGGCTGACAACAGTAGGCGTCCTCGAAAACAACCCGAATATAATGCGCCTGGACAGGGGCGTTATACTCAAATAACGAACCAGGCTGAGTCCGTTATGCTCCATGACCTCGAAAGATGAAAACCACCAACCATAACGGTCTGTCGTGGGACCGTTATAGCCTATAACGGTCTCTGGTAGGACCGCTAAATCAATCCGATGATTAAAACAGTAGAACATCGAATCGGCCAAGTCTATGACTGTCGGGACCATCCGAGTCCATTTGAATGGACAGAGGTCCGAAGTGGTCCCGGACCGCATCGTGCCAGCTATCCCAGTCCGCAACTCCTTTCAGGGGCTGGAAAAGATGAAGGAAAAGATGGCATCCGCCGTTCCGACCGTGGCACCAAAAGACACGCTGGCTCACAAGCCGACCAGACTGAAGTAAATTTGGGTTCCCAAGGAAGCCCAGCCCACTGCACCTGCCCAAGCGAGGCCCAGCTACACCTTCCACAGAAAAGGGCGAAGAGATGAAGGGGTCGAGGTGACGCCCACGACCCACCAACCAACAGTCGCTGCACTAGCACTGCCCAAAAATGCCCACCGCCAACGTCGCAGGCATCGTCACCATGCTGCTCACCCAGCGTTCACAACTTACACTCATCCTACTGTCACTACCGACAATCAACTACTGGCCGCTCTCCCTGACTGGGAGTGGGAAGGGATCGAGCAAGCCATGAGAAACTACCTCCGAGGCCCAGGTAGCACCCCTATGGGTCGTCAGAGACTGCTAAGGGTAGTGGCCTCCGCCTTTCGAGAAGAAGAAGTCCAACCTGTGCCTAGTGCAGAATCAAGAAACTGGTCGGAGGAACGACGCCAGTCCCCTGTGCGGGAGGAAGTGCCACCCCGATGATCAATTTTCGACAGATTGGTGTTCCTAAATAAGCTGTTAAGGAGGATGGCAAAAAGAAATAGGAATTGGAGAATTTTCACCTACAACATGTCAGGAGTCCCTAGTCGGTATGCGGCTTTGCCTACCGACCCCGAAGAAGTGGCCCGACTCGTCGCCAGGCCCGGTCCCCTCACCAGGAGAGGGAGAGCGGCGAGTGAAGCCACGCAGGCAAGCGTTGAAGAGACTTTCTCTGAGGAACCTTCGATGGCCATGGCAGCCAATGTTGTCACCACCGGGGGCACGAGTGGCGGACCCTCCACATCATCTGAGGATGCTCCAGCCGAAGAGATAGGGGGCATGCCCACTCCCTCTACAATTGACCCCGCCATGCTATACATGATACAGTAGTACCAGCGGGAGATTGAATTATTGAAGAAGCAACTGAACGAGAGGAATACACTGCCCTCAACATCCGGGCAAACCGAGGTTCTGCTGGAAGCGCCGGGGGGCAACGGGCAGTCCTCCGAAGCGACTCTGAAGGCTGCGGCATTCCCATCAACCCCCAGCTTCCCTGGGGGCGTGCCCCTGCAACAAGCATAATACTTGGCACTGGCATCACTTCCCCAGGGGTCTCCCATGGCCCCTCAAGCGACTGTGCTGACCACCCGGGCTGCGCAGCCCGCCCATTTCTATCCAAGCCCGGTCGACCCGGCAGCAGTCAGCCGGTTGATGCTGGAACAAATGATAGACATGAAGCTAGCAGAAAGGGGCAACGGGGATCAAACGCCATTTGACGTCTACCGCGTGCCCTATCCGGCTCATTATGCCGCGAAGAAGCTGTCAGTTGGCATCACCAAGCCGCCGAAGTTTGAGAAGTTTAATGGGCAAGGGTCCCCCAGAGAGCACATTGCCTACTATGTAAATGTTATGGGGGACTTGCCCCCCCTGCATACGTTCCTAGTTTGCCCCATGCCGGCATGCAACTGTCATCTCCGGGCACCCAGTTCACCATCGCCATGCTCCTTCACAACAGTAACCCATGCACCAGTGCCACCCCCATTCCCGAATAGCCACTCCCCCTCTTCCTTGGCAATAACACTATAGTTCCCCTCCATGCAGCATGCCACCGTCTTCTCCGGCCACGTCGAGAAGAACCACCGCCCACAGATGGCACCTGCTTGTGCGTCATCTCATCTTCCCGTTGCTGCCCCTCTGCCAACCACGGCGCCGCCTACCCATCTCCCTTGCATGCGGTCACGCCGGCGTCATCCCTAACCACTACAAACAGACCACTCGCCACCACCCAGGCACTGCCAACAACAACAGCTCGAGCCCACCTCGCCGGTCCTCATGGCAGCAGACAGTCAACCATTGTTGGCCACCACCGCATCTAGCTCGCCACCCTCTCCACCCTACCCACTTGAGACCCAGCAACCCCTCACTAGCAACCACAAGGAAGAGTCACCCTCCCTTCACACCACTCTCACCCACCGCCGATGCCCATCCTACCTCTCCCTACAGTGCCCCCACCTCCCTCAACTCCCCCCCTTGTCCCACTGCGTAGCATCCCATCTTCTTCTTACTCTCTCCTTCCCTCTCATATGCGTATGCCCTACACCCCAGAACCAGCTCCCTCCTCACCACCGCAAGCATGCAGGACGCTGCCCGCTCGCTCTCCACTGCTCCTTCCCCGGCAACGTCACCATAGTGCCAGTGCCTTCCCCACCCCAATCGGTCTCCACCCTTAGCTCCGTCGACTGCCGTGAGCTTCACGGCCATTCATCGTTCCAAGCACCGCTCGAGCAGGGCGAGCACGACGCCCCCACACCCAGCGGAAGCGTGGTGACGCCCCCGCCTCCAAGCGTGGCGAGCTCATACCCGAGCATGGCGGCGCCCCCTCCGAGCACCTTGCTTGGGCACGACGTTCCCTCCACAACCATCTTCTCGGGCACATCAACACCCCCTTTGTGCATAGCGAGCACGACGGCAAGCGTGCTTCCACCACCACTGCCAACCAGGTTCACCTGCACGCGGACCACCGCGGGTGCTCCACCTCCATGCAATCTCACTGTGAAGCCAACTAATCCCTGGATGCTACCAACTAGCACGGACGACGGCTTGCTCGCGCCTCCTCTTCCCTACTCGTCACTACCCAGCCGGTCCTCACCAGCGGCACCGCTCTCCGCGCCCGACCTTGTCGCCACCCCACCATTGCTGAGCACGACCCTCCCCTTGGTGAGCACAGCACGGGGCGTCACTCTCGTGTCCTCGTCGTGGTTCCACCACCGCCAAGGACACCATCGCCCCACCCCCGCTAACGGCCTCTCTCTCTCTCTCTCTCTCTCTCTCTCTCTTAACCTCTCTCCACATTATCTATGTTGCTGTTGCAGAATAGAAAAAAACAACATAAAGAAATGCAGAGCCAACCCCCTGTGACCTCTCTCTCTCTCTCTTAATTCTCTCACATTTTATTTTCTTCACTGTAGCATTTTATTTTACTTACTGTAGGAGGCAGAGAATACGGGCTGCGTGAGGCCTTCCAGATTCCTCCTAACTTCGACATTGTCTTCCCCACTGTAGATGGCGATCAATTGAGCCTGCCTCCGGGTGGCATTATGGTTCCTGTGATCTGGAAGGCCTCACGCAGCCCGTATACTACCCTATAGGCAACTAATGGTGGGGAATGGGGATGACTGGTGCCAGCGCCTGAAGTGCTCGGGGCACCACCACAGCCAGGATCTACCTCCTCGATAGAAGAGGTAGGGCTGACCCTAAGAGTTCTCCTACGGGTCAGCATGGCTAGTGGAAAGAGAAGGTGCAGAGAAGGGAAGAAGACCCTCACCAGACGACGGGGGAAGGAGCCTACGGTGAGCACGTCTGACAGACAAGAACTAGATGGGGTCCTAGTAAGCCTCTATGGTGGTCCTTATAACCCCCAAGGAAGAACGACCACTCTGGAGCCGTAGAGCTGGTGAAAAGGTGCCTGCCACTGTCACAGTACAACCGTTAGGCTCAGGCGCCAGTTCGGCGCTCATGGCCCGAGATGACAAGTTTGCATCATGATTACAAGAGTGGCACTCCCCGCAGCTAGTGGCGCCTTGCGTGCCAAGCAATCGACTAGGACCACCGGTCCTGATGGCATAAGGAAGCTATCCAGACAACTGATCCTCTCATACTCGACTCTTAATTCTGTGCAAAGTGCTCGGCAATGGAGAGTAGGGGGGCTAGTAAGGAGGGTAAATCTGGCTCGTCACATAACGGGCCTACTAGCCATGAGCCGACAAAGGCCCTGGCCCTACTGACGTGCATAAAGGCCCACGACAGGCACGACCTAGGCGGCGTGGCCCAATATGACTCAACCTCAGATTCGACAACCAGAAGAAGGCGGCAACCCTGGCGTGATAATCGTCTGAAGACTCTCCGACGATCGACTGTTACCCCCACAACATTGGCTCCTATCTCATAAGAGGCGAGCACGCCCCACGAGCGTCGTAAGGCTCTCTCAGGGATTGGCTGACTCCGGTGTACTCACCCCTCAACGAAAAACTCCCTCCGTAATCTCGGGAGACGTTGCCCCACTACTCATGTCCTTCCCTGTTCAGGGAAAGGCCTCCACCTTTAGGACAACCCCATATAAAAGGGACGTCAACAAATAAGAAAGGACACGGTAGAACTTCTGCCAAGAACCTTACACAGAGAATAGAGCTACTCGCCTTTCTACAGTGATAGAGAGGTCCCACACGTCGACATTTTCTGAGATAGAAATCCCCTCCTGCACGACCTTCCCACCCAGCGAGCACTCACTGAATGCCCCTTGGGGCGGCGAGTAGTCGTCCAGAAGACCTACACGTCTCTCAGATCTACTACGGCGACCTCTATCTCTCCCTCTCTTTCACTCTTCTCTATTCTTCTTGAACCATTTCTGACTTAAGTATCGGAGGGTTGTCCCCTTGGGTAACACCTAGGGCTCCTTCCGATGTCTCTTTGGCTTCTGGTGTTTGCAGGTTTCCACGGGTGCCGGACGACTTCCCCGATAAACAAATAGAGAAGTTGGTACATGGCATAGTAAACATTTTCCTACCGCTACACTATATATTTCGAGTGAGCCCGCTAGAGTGGGTCCGCCGACTCGGTTGTTTGCTTGCAATTTAGGTCCAAGGAGTGGTGTCACATCACATGCACTCGCGCGTGATTTGTGCTGTGTACCTGTGATTTTGATGATAGCAAATACTATCAGTCATCATGTGCTTGCATGAAAATTGAATGATGATGCAATATGCATTTGATTATGCATTTGGTCTCTGCACTGTGCATTAACGAGGATTGATTGTTGTACATTGGATTTAATGATGTCATCATAACCATTTGCATGATATGTGCATTTTCATGATGCGTAGAACCTCAACAGATTGCATGCACAATCATTTCATATAACTGGTTTCATATAGACATGAACAGTCATTTTATCAAATAGGTGGCATGCACATTCATTTCATTGAACTAGTTGCACACAAGGTCGGTGCATGTTTTCATGTTAAGTCGTGAAGGTCGGTGCATGTTTTCATGTTAAGTCATGAAGGTCGGTGCAGGTTTCATGTTAAGTCAGACCAAGGTCAGTGCATATTTTAGTTCCATGCATATAAGGTCCATGCACTTTATTGTTTAAGGTCGACGCATGTTTTACAATAGTGCATATGCAAAGACCAAGGTCAGTGCATCTTTCAGTTCCATGCATATAAGGTTCGTGCACTTCACTGTTTAGAGTCGATGCACATGTAGTTTGCACAGTGACCAAGGTTGGTGCACATCCTGTTTGTGCAAGACCAAGGTCGGTGCACATCCATTTGGACTGGACCAAGGTCAGTGCACACACTATAGCAAGTCTGTGCACATTTAGCCATGTGCACACAACAAGTCAGTGCACATTTACTTTATGCCAAACAAGGTCGGTGCACATTCTTCATTAGGCATATAAGGTCAGTGCACGTTTTGTTACATGGCATATAAGGTCAGTGCACATTTTGTTTCATGGTATATAAGGTCAGTGCACATTTTGCTTCATGCCATATAGAGTCTGTGCACATTTGAAATACAATTGACTGCAAAGTGTTTGATGAATTGCCTGACTGAACATTCAAGTGCCAGCGTGTAATCTTAAGGCACGGGAGCTCGAACCAAGTGATGGCACATGTTCCCAAGTCAACCAATGATGGGTACATGTTTCTCTAAGAATGGTAGGTAAGTGGCACGTGAACCCAGGGAGCACATGCTGAGCACGTGACCACCTTCAAAGAGGGGTATCTGAGGAATTTCCCCTAAAACCTCAGGTGTAACCTGTGAGCATCCCACGTGAGGAATCTTCTGGCGCGAAAAGAGATGTCCACATGGCAGATCTCGTGAGAGGCCAATAATTGAAGAAGGTTCTACAAATCCACGTAGACTAATCTACCTTCTACTTCTCTGGGTCATAGATAGGGCAAATACAAAGCCCTATTCTATAAATAGGAGTCTTCTCGCCAGGGAGAAGGTGTGGTGAAAAGTTGCTATGAAGAGAAAGCCAGAAAGCTGCTGAGAGAAGAGAAGAATAGAAGAAGAGGCCACCAGAGAGGAAAAGTAAAGTGAGAGAAGAAGAGAGCAGCTGTAAGAGAAAGAGTGAAGATCTGATAGTTAGAAAAATACTCAACCCCAAGAGGCCCCAGCCACGTCCTCCCCACTCCCAAGCCATTAGCCAGCATCCCCTTGCATTGCAGCTCCCCCTTCTACTCCATTGGCCAACACAAGGTTGCAGCTCCAGTGGCAGGTCACAGGCAGATAGCAAGGGTCCTGGAAATAGTAGCTTCTCCAGCACTTCCCCAACTCATCTAGTGGCAAATCATATACCACTGGAACGGTCCTCCAGAGAGCTTTCCAAGTGTGGTGATTTCATCTTCGTCCAAGCTCCGGGCTGTCCACAAGAGTGATTCTTCCCCGACTGCGCAAGAACTCTCAGGCAGCAAATCAGAGCCCTTGAAAAGTTTCCACCACGATCACCCCCTTGCAAATATAGGCGTGCCACTTGGCTGAGGGCACCTTCTACCAGTCCTCTATCATCTTCAAGAAGCGGAGTGACGTTTGGATCTCGGCAGCAAGAGTTACGAATTTTCTCCCGGAAGTGCGCCAGGTTGGTTCCCCTGTTCCTGAGCGGACCTACCTCCACCCTTCTGGCCAGTACGATCAACCCCGACATCATCTGAGGTTGCCGTCAGTGCCGTCTGAAAGAAGGCTTGTCTGTGGTCGTAACAGTACTAGCCCCACCTCCATCCGAGTTCAGGACTATCCGTGGCACCTCTATCTTCCAGTAGCATTACCCTATGAGCGGCCAGATCCAAAACTGTCTGGCACTGTTCCAAGACCTGTACCAGCCAGTGACTGACTCAGGGTTAATCCAGAAAATTTGAGCGTCTTCCCGGGCCAAGTTAGAGAGTTTTGGCACTAGTCTCAGTTCATTTGGAATTCGGGAGTGTCCGTGGCGGTGCCCACTTCGACCGACTATCCAGCGGTTCCAGAAGCTAGCAGCACCGACGAGGAGCCGGCACATCGAGTTTCTAACTTCGTCCCCTCCCCTCGCTTGGCCAGCTGAAGGCCCCTCCCTGCGTGGAGGTAGTTTTGGTTGTACTCGCTTAACCCCCACCCCAAGAACCCCCTCCTGCGTGAGGTGTAGTGCTATAGCTAATTTATTTTCAGGTCAAGCGCCACCGTCGCGGCGTGCGGGTGCGTACCTACGCCTCCCCGCTCGCCCACGTCTCCGATCGAGATCGATGTTTTCACACCGGTCAGGTGAGCGACTGATACCCTTGGCTGGTTACATGCTTTTCTGATTTAGTATCGTCTTGAATGCCCATCGAACGGTGAGCCAAGAGCCCAGACTTGCACACCACTTCTAGTATGCCCACCGCGGAAAGTGGATGAGTGCCACCCAAACCCACGCCCCCGGCGTGTCGGCCCCCCTACGAAGTTGGGAATCCCAGGCCCTTAGAGGTCAGCCTAAGCTAGCCAAGTCCCTTAGAACATTTGGGTTCCACCTTGGATCCCCATCATCATCGCCCGGTCTCCATCGGGAGGTCGTATGCGTCGTGAGAGTGAGCCGTACACGTGAGTCCGTGTTCTTCCTTATATGCTTGTTGGTCTAAGTCCTTGGTTCATCAAGTCATCCAATATCATCTTAGGGCTGTGCCACATCAAGTGGTATCAGAGCGGTCATAGACTTGTCCTCACAAGTACAAGGCACATTTGACATTTGTGTAGTCTGCTGGCGTAGTGTCTGGTTGAATCATAGTCAGGGCCGGGCCTTTCCTGTAGTTGAGGATGATCAACATACATATGGCTGCTATTGCAGCCCTTATAACGACCTCCACACTCAGCATCCCCCACTCCTTTGAGGAAGTGGAACCATCTTCCCTTGCTTGACGGGGCATATTGGAGCAACAAGACCTGCTCGACGTAACGGCCAGCAAGCCAACTGGCATAAAGGCCGCACCAGCCAGCCAGACAGCCACGCCCGTAAAGTGGAAGAAGGGAAAAGTCCTCCCACACCTTCGGATGTCCTATGTCGTCCCGCCAAAAGGAAGATGCTCCGGTAGCGGGGAGCGCCTCATCGTGCATCAGCCATGTTTACAGACTGGATAGTAGGGTCTGCTACCCCGTCCACAGCCCTCTTTGGGCAAGAGAGCACTCTGATGTCCCCATCAAGCACGCTCCTCAACTCGGGGAGGCTCCTCATCACATACCTACAATCACGAAAGATAGTCACAATGATGCAACAAGAAGACGGCGAGAGAAGCAGTATTGAAGACAAAGGTAGCAAAACGAACCAATCCAAAGGCAGATACGCCAACAACAGCCAGAAGCGCGTTATGCAAAAGAATCCCCCGACAAAAGCATTCCGTTCCATGAGGACCATCTCCATAAGGTCATCGGTCAACGAATCCGGTAACTCCATGTACGAACGCCAAACTGCCCGTCTGCGAAGAGGCCTCCACCAGGAAGAGGTAAAAGAGGAAGGAAGCTTGAAGAGCTGCCCCTCTTGGCCCAGCCGTGACGCCTGATGTACCCTTCCGTCCGGCCTCCCCTCGCTTCTACCTCCCTCCTAAGGTAGTGTCGGCAGTCCAGAAGTAGAGAGAAAGCACATCGCCACGTGCTAATAGTTCTCATACGCTGGCCACCGATTGCTAACAGTTCTCTTACGCCGAGGTTGCGAGAACACCCCTACAACTACCTGCGTCTTCATCCTCTGAGTCGCCCTCCATGCCACCCCACAGAAAAGGAGACGGAAGAAGTCGCAGGGGAAGATTTGAGCAGTAAAGATGCCCTTTGGGACCTTTTTATAGGCCAGAAGGAGAGCCCGGCTCCAATTGAATGCGCGAGGGAAGTACTCCGTTATCCTCGATGGCCCTCCCGTCAGGACGCGCGAGGTGACAAGTCATACCAAGCACGAAAAAATGAGAAGATGTCAGTGCCGGGCCAACTATAATATACACCAGGTTCACGACCAACTAGTTGCCTAGTGCTGACAGATGCTGGATAGCAGTGAGAAATAGCTGTCTAAGTCTGGAAAATACCTTGTAGTGCTAAAATTGTAAAAACCTAATAACGTCGGCGCATGAAGCAAAGGCAGTGGATAAGGGTGAAAAACACTCTATCAGTGGCAACAAGTAGATCTGTAGAGTAGACAAATACAAGGGTAGGGGTGAAAAATAGATCTTAGAGGTAACAAATGAAAAGTAGAAGGAGCTGAAAGGAGGAGTCAAGTTCACAGGAGGACAAAAATATGAACAGTGTATCAAGAGTTTCTACAGCAATGAATTTATATAAGCCTAATTAAATAAATAAGTAAATTTTAGGTTAAATAAGTCATTTATCAGCCCAATTAGGTTAAACTATTAACCTGGCCTATTTAATTAAAGCCCAAGGGATTAAGGACCAAGCCCATTAAGTTTGGCCCATTTTCTAGAAGGTTATTTAATTTATCCATGGAATATAGAGATAAATACACCCTAAATAGATAATTATGTGTATAAAATAATAAAAGAGTTTGAATTAAGTTTAAATTCTGCGCACAGTAGCTGTAGCGGTCTATCGTGCGACCGCCACATGGCTCTGACGCACCAAGACTCGATCGTTACATTTTGCTAGTTTCGTGAACAAAAAAATGAGCAAAAAGATTAGATCTTTGGGATCCTATCTGCTAGAGCCCGAATTGGGAGAACTTGTAAAGTTACTAGGGACTCTTAGGGATCAGATTTTGGGCAAATAGGACTCTAAAATTGAACTAATCCGTGAAAACCTAGCCTAAACCCTATAAATAGGTCCCAGATCTGACCTGCGTGACCCCTACTTTGGCTTGCATAGAATCAAGGTAAGGAGTTGTTATTTGGGGTAAGTTCTTTGCAAGTATTTGTTTCTAATATATAGGACTAACATCTCCCAAAATTTCGTGATAGGAGATCAAGCATCTAAGGAGATTGAGGCGTCCAAAGTTGCTGATTTGTCCACTACGATTTAGGAGACTGAGCAATGGGGTACTAGAGATCGAGGAATTAAGGGTTCAGAACGAGGTATTTAGAACCTAGTCCTTTAGAACCTTTTATTCCCCTTACTGTCTTCTTCTTACCCTCCAAAGTTCACGTCCTTAGGACAAGAGAACAAGGAGTTAGGGTGACGTGAAGTTGTTGAAAATCCATAGGAAGGGAAAGAGTAGGGCATGCCTTACAGACCCAAATTTGAGATTCAGAAGCTTGTAAAGAGGTAAGTCATCTCATGAATGAAAAGAATATCATGTTAGAGATAAAAGTCCTCTGATTTTACTTGATTTCATGCATTATAGACCATGAATTTCATATTTTTAGTAGGTCTATGCATACATGCATATCTTTAGCCTTAATAAAGATAAAAGACATTCTCTTGTTAATTCACTGCAACCTATGCATCTAGATGGCTTATACTTCGTCTTGTCATGATTAGAGTAGCTAGTTATTTTCTTAAACATAGCATGTTTTAATCATAGTCTTTTATTTTTATTTACTATCAGCAGGGATCTAACGGTCTATAGTTCGACCACCAGGGACATCTAGCGGTCTTACGATAAGCCGTCACACCCTCTGTTACACTTAAGTTTTTATGTAAACTCTGACGGACCAAAGGTGGAGCGTTACAGAGTTCTGACAGCCCCACGATAAACCGTCACATCATGGTGACGTGCCCATATTAGACCGTCAGAATACTATGTTCTGTCAACCCGAGACAGAGTTGAAAATAGTCAACTTAGCTTATAAATAAAGTCTAGATATCTAAGTTTTAACTTATTTTTATGACTTTGAGTTTAATCATTGATTCATGGTAGAAATCGCATGATTAGAGGGCCTGGAGTTACTTTAAAGTCTAGTCCGCGTAAACCCCATCCAAAGGAGGGGGTTTACGCGGACCAACCTTGACCCTTAGGCTAGTCCGCGTAAACCCCCACCATTCACTAGGTTTATGCGGACCAGCCTTAACCCCTTGGCCAACCCGCGTAAACCCCCTTGACCCTTCAACTTCCCCTATAAAAACCCCTTAGGGGCTCAAGGGGCAAAAAAAAAAAAAAGCATCCAGAATCAGATCAAGACTTTGTCAAGGGCACTTGACCTCCAGCATCCAGCAGCTCCAAGGCTTCGAGCGGGCTCCCTACAATGAGCTAAGGAGAATTGTGTGTGTGTGACTTGTTAGTCGGCCTGGCACACCGAGGGTACGTCTTTTGCACTTCTCTCACGTGTTAACTAGCCGTGGCACACAAGTCCACACATGTCTCATGTGAGACGCTGTGACAAGGGTAGATGCCCCCTCATGCCGAGGTCGCCCCTCGAGTGCCCGTCGGTCACGACTATGCGGGGGTCATGACGTCTTGCTCCCTCTCAGTAATGAGGCCATGTCGACCGCTCGACTCGAGCCGTGATCGACCCTCATCTAGATACCAGACCGATGTGTCCCCTCAGTCGCCCAGTCAGCCACAAGCCCCCGTTCGACACCGCGGCCATGGCCTACATCACGGGAGGAACTCTCTGTGAAACACACATGTACTCATACGTCACGCATCGACTCGGGGACCGACTAGCACGTTAGAATTGTCCCGAGGCATGCCCCTGTTGTACCCGAGTCATCACGACCCGCCTGTAAATATATATACATCTCAGTGTTACACCGCCAGTTGGACATATGCTCTCGCATCCATGTTCGGGCCTCCAGCTACCCTTTGTGTCACCTAGTGTGAACCCCCAGCACCCTTCACCCCCAGCCAACATGACCCAGTCTGAGACAAACCTACAACTGCAAAGTACTCTCGGGTGTTCATCCCAGGCTTCAAGAATACGGACTTCACTTCGGCATGGAATGAAGATCTTCAGATTCAATCCGATGTAAATAAACACCGACTGCTTGCGGTCGGTGGGGAAAGACGTCCTGTATACGACTCCCTACAGTCACCTGTGCACTCGCACCCACGGAACCGTTCTTCCCTCCACGTGTCGCTCATCCCCCGAGTCCACGTGCCACGCCCTGGCGGTGCATCCCCAGTTAAACGTTCAGTTCCACGGGTGATTGTCGAGAAATCAGCTGGCACGCCTGCATCCCTGCCACGTTTCCTGTTAACTCGGAAAACCTCCCTTGTCACTCGGTCTCCCCTCGACTCTCCGTAAAAGGCGAGTGCACAGTGCCACCTTGAGGTTGATCCGGTCATGAGAGGGGGTGCCCGAGGCCCATTAACCTCCGGCATCCCTCCCGTGGTTGTGTCCTACCCCTCACTCCGGTCACCGCACACACTGGCCCTGGCGGACCCTCTCGGGGTGGAACAACTGCTTATCCCCGGAGTGCTATTTTATCGATGTTTTAGCTTCTGATGGTCTTAGCTTAAGCTTGTGGTTTGCCCGTTGTCCCGCGGATGTCTCTTGATATCCTATGAGGGCTATGACCATGTTAGAAGGTAGCCAGGTCGGGAGGCCCGAACGGGGTGCTAGAGAGCCCTGCCCCCGGGCTAGGAGGCCCGTGGGGGGAGCTGGCTCAGTGGGAGCTCGGGATTGATGGCCCGAGCAGAGTGCTGAGGAGCCAAACACTGTAGGGTGGAGACCCACACTGGAAGTCAGCTTGGCTAGGGCTCGGGGCTGGAGGCCCGAGCGAACCGCAGGACTGGAGACCAGAACCTGGGACTCAAGGCTTGTGTCGGGAGTCAGTCGACACTGGGCCCAGGGACTAATGCTTTCCCGGGCTGGGACTGGTCTTGGACCCCTACGGGCACCGGTGGCGGGGGAGCCGAGCCTAACGCTCAGCCTGGTTGTCGGGACTAGCAGCTGGCGTAGTGCATTGGCGGCGCCAGAGGAAATAGAAGCTAGGGGTGGCGGTGGAGCCACCACGAGGACCACACCCAAGATATTGGGTGATCCGACAATAGGAGGAAAGCTACCAAAAGCGATCGGCACTGCCAAGTAACCCACCCGTGCATGGGTGGCGATGGCGATGGGACCGCAGGTGACGGCTGCCATAGTTGCTGGAGTCCTGGACAAGCTGAGGCGATGGCCACGAGCGGTCGTCGAACATGATCCGGCAACTGGGAGATGAGCTGGAAGCTATTGGGAAGTGAGAACAGGTGCTCTTCTGCTACCCCTCCTGCAAGGACAGGAAAAGGGCACCCGGACTTTAGGGCTGGCATGGACTTTCGCATCAGCCAAAAGAAGGAAGGCGGGAGACGTCCCACTGGGCGTGCCATCCTTTTTGTTTCGCCCCGGGAGGGTCCGTCGGGGTTGGTGTGTGCGGTAACCAGAGTGAGGAGGATACAGCCATGGGAGAGATGCCAGAAGTTAATGGGCCTCGGGCACCCCCTCTCATGACCGTATCCGCCACAAGGCGGCACCGTGCACTCACCTTTTACAGAGAGTCGAGGGGAGACCGAGTGACACGAGAGATTTTTCAGGTTAACGGGAAACGTGGCTGGGATGCGGGCGTGCCAGTCGATTTCTCGACAATCACCTGTGGAACTGAACATTTAACTGGGGATGCATCACCAGGGCGCGGCACGTGGACTCGGGGGATGAGCGACATGTGGAGGGAAGGACGGTTCCGTGGGTGCGAGTGCGTAGGCGACTGTGGGGAGTCGTGTATAGGATGTCTTTCCCCACCGACTGCAAACAATCGGTGTTTATTTACATCGAATTGAATCCGAAGACTTTTGTTCCATGCCGAAGCAGAGTCCATATTCTTGAAGCCTGGGATGAGGACCCGAGAGTACTTTGCAGCTGTGGGTTCGTCTCAGACTGGGTCATGTTGGCCGGGGATGAAGGGTGCTGAGGGTTCACGCTAGGTGACACAGAGGGTAGCTGGAGGCCCGAACGTGGATGCGAGAGCATACGTCCAACTGGCAGTGTAACACTGAGATGTATATATTTTTACAGGTGGATCGTGACGGCCCGGGTAAAATAGGGGCATCCCTCGGGACAATTCCGACGTGCTAGTCGGTCCCCGGGTCGATGCGTGACGTATGAGTACATGTGTGTTTCACAGAGAGTTCCTCCCGTGACGATTTGGAGGATGAAAATGAAAGACTAAGAGATGAAATAGATGAGCTGAAGTTGAAAATATAGAGTTATGTAAAAGACAACAACCTATGCAATGAAAAATTTGAGGCATTTAAACAAGTCAACTCTCAGCTGCTAAAAGAAAATGGAAAGCTTCAAAAGGACTTGATAGATAAACAAAATGCTCTTGAAAAATTTGTTGACGGAACTGAAAACTTGAATGCCCTATTAGGAACAAAAATAAATTTCAACAAGGAAGGGCTTGGGTATGAACCAACCAAAAAAAAGACTTTTGGAATAAAAACTACAACCTTTGTTTCATCTTCTGATGCATCAACCTCCAAAACACCAAGCCAAAGAAATGACAAAAATAAAGGAAAAGAGAAGATAGGAAGTCCCATCAAGAAGTATTCCTATCAGCCTAAACAGAATCACCAACAGTCCCAAACTAGCCAACACAAATCCAAATCCAAGCCTACTCATCCTAGAGGAAAGAATGGGTTGAAGGCAGGAACAGGTCGGGACTACCCTCTGGAGAGGTCGACACCTTCACGGTCAAACACCGTGCATTACCCTTCGAGTGCTCCAACTGGTCGACACTTTTACCACAGGAGGTCGACACCTCCTTCATCCAGAGACCGCCATATGCGGTCAAACTAGTGGACAGGTCGACACTTCAGCTCCTACAGGTCGACACCTTCATGGTACTAGGGTAGTCATGTCTCCTATGATCATAGGTTCCACCAACCTCAATGACCCAGGTACTATGACATCTTCAACCCCCCTAGATCAAGAACATGGAACAGAAAATCCAACAGACAACCGTCTTCCACCATTCCTAAAAATCATAAAAACCAACAAGTCACAACAAGGAATGGAAATGTGAATGAAGAAAGGAAAAACCAGAACGTCTAATAAGACAAGAAAAATAATAATGTTAAGAAAGTCTGGATTCCTAAATCTATGTTATACTACTTTATAGAGATAAAGAATGTACTGGGACCCAATCACTCTTGGATTCCAAATGTTATCACTTAATGCTTTGCATAGGAGTGTCTTACAACCGTGCACAACCGTTGGAATCTTGACAATGGCTGCTCAAGACACATGACTAGAGAGAACAAAATTCTGTCTCCTTGTAGAAAAAGAAGTTGGACATGTAGCATTTGGAGGGAACAACAAAGGCAAGATAATTGGTACAAGTAAATTAGGTAAGTCTCCCTCCAATTCTATTGATAATGTATTGCTCGTTGATGGTCTAGAGTATAATTTACTGAGCATCAGTCAATTGTGTGATAAGGTTCATACTGTAGTTTTTGACTCCAACGAATGTAGGATTTTGCAACCCAATTCAAAGAAAGCCAAGTTTTTTGGAAAAAGAGCCAACAATGTGTACATGATTGATTTAGATGACCCTGCTCACATAAATCTGTGTCCTTCTGTGCCTAAATCTGAATTAGCTTGCTTGTGACATCGTAGACTAGGTCATGCTAGCTACAATTCACTCCATAAGTTGGTGAAGCATTCTATTGTCAAAGGGCTGCCTGAAATCAAATTCAAACTGAACTCTAAGATCTGTGATGCCAATCCCATCACCCCTCCTCCACCCCTACCTCTTCTATCACCACCTAGCACACCCAACTCGTAGGCAGTAGCAGAAGCCCAACTTGCAGAGCCTGCTCCAGGATCATCCAGTGACTTCTGGAGGTGTGCCATACATCGACAGAAAGTTCTTCCAGTCAGCTTCGTCAGCAAGGTGATCCCGTCTTCATTCGAGGTCGGGGCAGTCTGGGAGGTCCATTCTCGTCATAGCACTCATCTGGCATCCGAGGGAAGACCAGAGCGCCGGTGTAGAAGCTGCTACATCCGCACCTCAGCTCCTCTTGGTGCGCCATTTGGATGGGATGTTCCCCTTCCTGTCCTCTGTCCAACACAGCCAGCGGAGCCTCGTTTGGAGTTCGGAGCTATTCGTTTCAAATTTTCTCCCCTAGGTGCGCAGGTCAGTCTAGTCAGCATCAGAACAAACACCCCTCCACTCTACATCCTCTATCTCCCTACTCTGACCTCCCCTGGCAGCCTTCCTGGCTGAAGATCAAAGAGGATTCATTCACGGACGTGCCCATTTTGGTTCCGCACCATTTTGACTTTGGGAGAGATCGTGGCGGCGTCGTCTACCTGTTGTTGTGACCTGAGAGCAGTCCCAGTCCGAGTAGATCAGTCTGATTCTAGAGCTAGCCACGAACAACGACGACACCAGACGCTCCCACGAAAATTCAGGAGCCTTCCTGGACCAGTCAGCGAAGGTTTGGCGCTAGTTTTGGCATATTCCAAGTTCGTTACAGTCTGTGGCGGCATCAACAGCGACTGTCGGTCTGATTATTCCAGAAGCAGGCTGAACTGGCCGAGCGGCCTTTCAGTACCATAGTAGTCTTCTCCCCCACCCTACCTGGCCGGCTTAGCGCCCCTCCTTGTGTGGAGGTAGTTTTTGTTGTAATCCATATTCCCCATCCCTTGTCCAACCCTCCTGCGAGAGGAGTAGTGCATGTACTTTTAAAACAGTTGAAGCTTCATCGACGCAGTGTGCAGGGAATCCACACTTCCCCGCTCGCCCTCATCTTCGAACGTGGTTGGTTTCTTCAAACCAACCGGGTAAGCTCTAAACCTTGCTCATTATCTAGTGCTTGTTCATCTAATATCTGCGGAGTTGCTCCGTTAAGCGAGAGAGAGAGCGCCAAACCCCGGAGTGTTCCACCTTTGAGCGGTCACCGTGGGTTGTGTGAGAGAGGGACCTAGTGCCCCAATTGGCACCCAGTCAGCCCTTGAATTGTGGGCTTCGTACCCTTGGTAGGGCCACCTTAGCCCTGCTGGCACTCTACCAGCTAGGGGCTTGATCCATCACCTCCACTCGGTATCACCGAGTCACCCGGGTTCGTGTGTGAGCAACGGTGGATTAGGCCACTTTCGAGGACCTCGCTTGTTGAACGTGTTTGCGTGATTGGTCTGAGGACCCATTGTCTACTTGTTACATATCTCCCTAGTGGTGTCACATCAAATTGGTATCAGAGCAAGTTTTAGACTTGTCTCTATGAGTCTAGTCCTAGGGCATTGGCATTTGGGTCTCCCTGGCAACATGCATTCCTTTGCCCCTTTGCACGACCACCCTACCTGCTCTACCCAGGTCGCAGACAGCCAGTAAGGTCCTGAAAGAAACATCACTAAAAGCATCACCCTGAAGCTTCTGGTGTCAAGACATATACCCCTAGAAAGTTCATCCAGAGAGCTTCGCAAGCGAGGTGGTTTCATCGAATTTTTACATCAGAGCTGCCTGGGAGAGTCGTTCTTCCTCGACTGCACAGAATAGGTCCAGCCAGCAACCTGAAGCGGCTTGCAGAAGCTCCTCTGGCCACTCCTCTATAGATTTGGACATGATTTCTTGGCTAAAGTCTTTTTCCTCTAAGTCCCCTAGCATCATCAAGAAACAGAGTGTCGTTTGAAGCCCAAAGCACAAAGTTCTGATTTTCCTACCCCAGGTGCACAGGTCTGGCCTGTCAGGGACTGAACAGACACCTGCTCACCTCTCAGACTTCCCCGGGCTGCTCGGACCTCCACCGATGTCACCGCAGGCACTGTTTCGAAGAAGACTTGTCAACAGTTCCAACGAATCTAGACATGCTTGATTCAGAGGTTAGGAGCACTCTTGACGGCCTCTTCTTCCTGATGCTGAGGTACTCTTACAGATTGAACAAGAAACCCAGGGCCATGCTTGCAGCCAGTCCCCGATCGGATCTAGTGACCAGAGAATTCTGCAAAAATTAGGCGCCATCCTGATCCAGTTACGAAGACCCTCCCACTAGTTTCGTCTCTGGTAAAAATCGTGAGTGGCTGCAGCAATGACACCACCACCTGTCTATCCTCTATTCTAGAGAACAGACAGAACTGACGAGCTTCATCCCCTTGGTTTCTAATTCTATTCTCCCCTCCCCGACTGGCCGGCTGACCGCCCCTCCCTATGTGGAGGTAGTTTTGGTTGTAGTTTGATTCTCCCTACCCCTAATCCACCCCCTCTACCAGGGCGTAGTGCATGTATTAGCAGGTTAGCGACCCAAGCTTCATCGACGCAGCGTGCGCGAAATACCCACGCTTCCCCGCTCACCCCGTCTCCGACCGGGATTGACATCTTCAAGCCGATCAGGTGAGCTCCTGATCACTCTCCTCTACTGGTAGCATTATCTTTGCTGGCTTATTATTACTTTCTAAAGTCCGTCGAACGGTGAGCGAGTGCCCGGTCCAGAATCCACCAAATCGAGTGCCACCGCGGAGCGAGTTGTGAGAGAGATCGTAGAACCCACACCCTTGGCGTGCTGGCCACCCGTGAAATTGGGCATCCCGGACCCTTAGGGGTTCAGCCTCAAGCTTGTCAAATACCTCGAAGCATCAAGGTCCCTTCCTGGATCCTCTCCATCATCATCGGGTTGCCCACGGGCACATGTGTGCGTTACGCGGGTGAGCCCGCTTGAGTGAAATCGCCGAGTCGTTCTTGCTTGCGAATTTAGGTCCAAGGGATTGTGTCACATCAAATTAGTATCAGAGCAAGTTCTCAACTTGTCTCTATCAAGTTGGTCCTAGGGCGCATTTGCATTCATCATTCGGTGCATCACTCTTGTCCTCTAGCATGGCCGCATCATACCGACCTCTCCCATCGGCCCTTTCCATGAGTCCAAACCAAGGGAAATCCACCATTCACATGAGGGGTCCCTTTTCCTGTCTCTTAACCATTTTGTGTTCATTTCTCCCTCTAGTACGGGTGCTCAAAACACTCAACCTTGGTTCAGTCTGGCCCTCTTCATGTTGCCCCTAGTTCTTTTCACCTTGGTAAAGGTATTTTACTGATGATTATTTCATTTGTTTGTTTCTCCCTTTAGTCTCTTAGCATATTATTATTTCTAATAAAAATTCGACAGCATCTCCCCTTGCCCCGGGAGTAAGGGAGATACAGGGAACACGCCCAATGGAGTGGCGGAACCCAACAAGTGGAGGTGGGCGTCCGAAGACGGTAACACCTTTAACAAAACATCAGAAAACTCGAGGAAACTGACGAAGGGAGGGCCTCTCTAAGGCTGGTCAGGGGCGTACCGGCCAAAGACTGTGCCGGTGAAGAGGTGTGGGGGTCAATGCACCGGCCAGGGAGGCTGTGCCAGGCTAGGAGCGTACCGGCCAAGGAAGGGCTAATGTACCAGTAGAGGCATTTGAGGGTGGTTTAGGGCCAGTGAGAGGGAGTAAGCCATGGGGTCTGGGAGCTTGGTTCAACTGGCAGGAGGGGCTTCAGTTGAAGATAGGGAAGGCTAGGGACTGGGGGTTTGAGGAAGTTGGGGGAACGAAAGCCCACGGTGGTGTTTGGGGGCTTAGGCTCTCAAGGAAGAAGAAGGGACTCCCCCTCATGGCAAGTGGACGAGGGTGATGGCCAGAGATCCCTCAGAGGGGAGCAAACCACTAGTGAAGGAATAGGCCGGTGGAAGAGCACACACGGAGACCCAATCCGACAAGAAATAATGTAAAAAAATGATAAAAAATAGATAAAGAGATAGAGAATGACAACAAAGATGGCTTTATTCATGGCAAATGGGAACCAAGATACATTAAACATATGAAAAAAGGGGGAGAAAGAAAAAGAAGGGAAAGGGAGGAACGAGGGGTTGAGTAGGGGCGACGGCTCCTTGCTCTTCCCTCGTCTCCCTGCTACATTTCTCTCTTCCTCTCTCTTACTCTCTTCTTCTCTGATGGTCGCCGAGGGGAGAAAGCCCCTTTCTTCTCTTCTTCTTCTTCTCTTCTCTCTGGTCTGGTCGTTCGTATCTCTCTTGTGTCTTCCTTCTCTCTTCTGTGGAATGCTTCCTCTCCGTGTTCTCTCTTTCTGTCTTCTTTTTTTTATGTTCGTCAGAGAAGATGCCTTTTATACTCCCAGCGACGGGGAGCCTTCAGACGTGACTGACGGGGGTGGGAGTGTGGGGCATTGATGAAGATTTGACTTGGGCATCCTCGGTGGCAGGGGGGTAGCCAGCGTGCCACCTCCTCCATTCGACATCTTAGCGTGGCCGTTGCGTGCCAAAAATCTGTAGGGGGATGGCATAAGATATCCCTTGCCGAACGCGCCATTGGAGGGAAGCCAGGGCATGCCGTGGAAGGCGCGCATGGGTGTGCCGTTGAAGAATCCAAAGAGGGCATGATGTTGAAGGGGCACGAGGGCGTGCCGCTGAAGGCCCATATGGGCGTGCCGCTGAAGGCCTTGCAGGGTGTACCACTGAAGGCTTTACTGGGCGTACCACTGAAGACCTCGTATGGGCATGCCGTGGAAGTGGATTTGGGCCCGTTTTATGCCCGATTGACGATCCACTTAGTTCTCTTTGGGACCCATGAGTTGTGAGCCCCCCAGGGGTTGGTTCCTTTTCATTGTCGTGACTCTGGGAGTGGCTTCACGGTAGTGTACTGTTCGTTCGGAGGGTCTGGACGGGACGTGTTCTCCGCAATCTCTTCAGTTGGAGTTGTTTATTGATGTTGGATTGGTCAGGACATACAGACGTGCAATTTTACACGTCCACAATAGGGCTATTATTGGCCAACCCTAGAAGAAGATTGTTCCACCTATGTCCGTAGGTGTCTTCAGTGCCAACTCCATGCCGATAAAATCTACGCTCCTGCTTCATCTCTCCATCCTCTCTCTACTCCTTGGCCATTCTCCATGTGGGCTTTTGATACTGTCAACCTGTTGGGTGATCCTAATGCTCAGACTAAGCAAAAATCTTTTATCCTTACCGCAACTGAGTACTTCACCAAGTGGGCGGAAGCTGAAGCATATGCGGAGATCAAAGCCACCACAGTTTGCCGCTTCATCATGAAGAACATCATTTCGTGGTTTGGAGTGCCAAGCGACATCGTCACTGACAATGGGCCTCAGTTTGTATCACAAGAACTTCAGGACCATTGTAAGAAATTCAACATATCATTGCATCATTTATCACCATACTACCCCAAGGCAACGGCCAAGACGAAGCCACCAACAAAACCCTTCTTAAAATTATCAAGAAAACATGCGAGTCGTTCAAATTTGCTGATTGGGCTGACAGATTAGTAGAAGCTATTGTTGGGACTCCTCTGATTTAACCAGTAGCAGACCTGTGCTGATTGGTTTTGATGATTGGCAAATGGTTTAATGACTGGCAATAGTAGTCTTGATGATTAGCAACAGATGATTGGCGACATTGATTTTGATGATTGGCAACTGTGTATCATTTGGTGCTTGCATGTCTTCATTCTATCTGGTTGCATGTGTTTACTCTGGTAGAGCAGTAGACTGTGTCCGTGCATATTTCCAGTCCATGCATATCATTTATTAAGGGCAGAAAGTAATGTTCGTGCATGTTTTAGTTTTGGTTCAAAGCATAAGTCCATGCATATAAGGCCCGTGCACTCAAGCATCCAGCATACAAAGTCCATGCATGTGTTGGCCACGATGAAAAACATAAGTCTGTGCATGTTCTGGCCTTGATGAAAAACTCAAGTCCATACAAATTTTGGACTTGAAAAAATTCTACACGATGTAAAGCTGTTGGGTTGCATTTAGGAGTCCGTGCATACTTCATCTTGTTACAAACAAGTCCGTGCACATTTTAGTTTTCCAGAAAACACAAATCCATGCATCCCTTGAGTCCGTGCATTTTTTCAAAGTCTGTACATATTTTTCCTTCATGCATATTCAGGTCCGGGCATGTCTCATTTCTGCAATCCAAGGTCCGTGCATGTTTTGGTTTGAACACCAAAGTCCGTGCAGGTTTTCTGCCTTGGCCACATAAAGTCTGTGCAGGTCTCCTGCCTTGGCCACATAAAGTCTATGCAGGTTTCCTGCCTTGGTCACACTAAGTCCGTGCAGGTTATAAGTCCTTGCATGTTCATGTATAAATCCTTGCACATTGTTACCCATAGCGATAACAAAGTACGTGCATACATAGTCCGTGCACTATGTCTTAAATAAAAGTCCTTGCACGTTTTGTTTATTTCAATGTCCATGCACATTCCTGAAACAAAGTCCGTGCACATTTCTGTAGCAAGGCAATCTAAGTCCGTGCACATTTTCTCAAACTAAGTCCGTGCACATTTCCTTTAAAGCAAGTCCGTCCACGTTCTTCAAACAAAGTCCTTGCACATTCGTCAACCCAAGTCCGTGCACGTTTCTCAAACAAAGTCTGTGCATCTTTTACCTTTGTACATACTTGCATAAGTTTCGAAAGCATAAGTCCGTGCATGTTTTGGCCTTGGTTGAAAAATAGAGTCCATGCATCTCCTTGAGTCCGTACATATTGTTGCTTAACGCATAACCAACTCCGTGCATGTTTTGGTTTGAACAAACCAAGGTCCATGCATTTTTCTCCATATTGGAAAACAACAAACTCCGTGCAGTTCTTTCTATCCGTAGTATATTTTTAACTGTCCTGAATTGATGTTTGTTTCTATTATGACAGATATCCTTTCATGGAGAATAAGGATGGCACCAAATCCAAAGTTAGAGGAGGTGCCAGGATCGTGACACGTGGAGTGCAGTGAGCTGGGATGCTGCCACGTGGTCAAGGCGCTAGGGCGAGAATTTGTGGAGGACACACACCCACCTATCTACTTCTGCTATAAAAGGGAGACTTCTCCATCTGGAGAAGACTGATCGTGCATTGATTCAGAGAAGCAGAAGCAGAGAGAGCCTCAGCCCGAGGCTGTCCTGAAGACTAGCCCGTGGGAGGAGGGTAGACTGCCTCTCGGGGCGCCGAAGCTCAAGGCCTAGCAACTCCCGAGCCATCCCCCGGTAGTCGGGAAAAGTGGTCTCGCTAATCGGTAGCCCATGCACGCGCAGGCCAGTAAGCCTAGCCACGTCCTCCAACGTAGGGACCATGTGCCCCCACGGGAAAAGGAACGTGCGACTCACTGGGTCCCAGCGATAGTGCAAGGCATAGAGCAAAGGTGTGTCGAAGCGACACACCTCCATGCTCAGGAATGGGGCGAACCCATGGCAGCTAGCCGCTACCGCTAGAAGTCCAGCAGTGCCAGGTACACTGCCCGGACCTGCAGCCAGGAGATGTGGGTCCTGCGCTTCCCCTACATTTATTTATCCATTTAACAAGAGGAGGGTAATAATGGTAATAATGATAAAAAACCAAAAAAAGAAAGAATCAAAGTTTCCTAGGGTTGGGCGGCCAGTTATGGACCGCATGATGTTTGTACGGTCCTATATGGACCGCATTGGTTTGCTGTTCGCCAGAAGTTGTGTGGCCACTTCTGGGTCGCACTAAGTATGGACGGTCCACCGAGGACCGCCCATCTTATGTCCGTTCACTTACTGTGTACGGTCCCCCTGGACCGCACAAGGGTTTGTGCGGCCTGATGTAGGCCGCATGTCTTTGTGCGGCCATCTATGGTCCACACTTCCTATGTTGTTTGTCAGTATTTGTGCGGCCAACTCTGGTCCGCATAAGGTTTGTGCGGCCCGATGAGGGCTGCATGTCCTGGTTTGTGCGGTTTCCTGAGAACCGCACAATCGTCGTCTTCCCCGATGATGGTGGCAGCCCTCCGCCACCAGCGGGAAGACCCCAACCGGCCCCTAAACATGGTTCTAAGCCCCCCTGAGCATCATTTAACTTCAAAAGAAATGACGGGGATGGGTTTCGGCCTACCTCGGGGTCCCGAGCCACCCGTTCGGACGTCGACGGTGCGGCGGTTTCACCTTCCGCCGGCGGCGTGCCACCTTCCTCCACGGCCGCGGGCGAGGCCGGTCCTCCTCCACGGTAGGGACGACGATGGCGGCCGACGACGAGCCCTCCTCCATCGACATCAGCGACGGTGGCTCTTCCTCTTCCCCGGACGATCGTGGCAGACGTTGGGCTTGGCTCTTAGTCCTCATTGCTTGAGAGAGGCAGAGAGGTTGATTGAGAGTGAGAGAGAGAGGGTGATTGAGGGAGAGAACGGGAGAGTGGGGGTGGTAGTGGTTCTCTCGTGGCCTCTTTCTTCTCCTCCCCTCCGTCGGTTACGATGGAGAGGGGGAGAGGAAGGGGTCGTTTTGTTTTGAATTCTCCAGGGGTTGTGCGGTCATTTGATAGACCGCACAAACTAATGCGGTCTATTATGGGCCGTACATCCTCCGCTTAATGTGCTTCCATATACGGCTTGTAATTGACCGCACATATGGTTTAGGCGGCCCATTAGGAACCGCATATCTTTTGAATGCTGCTTTGGTGATTATTCCTTATACACATCATGGTTGTTCAATATTTTGATGGTTATAATGATATCCTTTTCATCTATGACTTCATAGACACCTAATCCGTCATCGCTCCACACCCCGTCTAATTCTTCTTCATCTTCCTCTATCACGATCGCCGTGGTGATAAATTCTGGACATTTCAAGAGAGCATGGCATTGCTGAGCCAGGTCTTGCAAGAACCTATCAGGAACGGATTTAGAATGACGCGCAGGTAAACGCTGCTCTAGCTTGGATGGGGTGGACGACTTGGAACAAGAACCTACTTCTCTAGACCTAGACCCTACTTTCCTAGACTCGACGGACCCTACATCTAACCTAGAGGAAAGCAAATCTATTGGGAGGGGAGAAGCAGGGGTCTTGTGCCCCTGGGAGGCTGATGGGTCAAAGAGAGCGTAATCTTCCATCGAGATCTCCATTTTAAAATTTGTATTTTTTTTGGGGATCGGTGGAGATCATGCAACAAGATGGAGGAGAGGAAGGAGGAGGAGGAAGTGCTTTAGGAGAGAGAGAATGAAAGATTGCATCAAAGAACGGGTTAGTGGATCGGAACCACATACCCGAGAGATTGACGGGGTCATCAGGGGACCACCTAGATGTAAGATAGATTGGCGGGCGGCGCCCACATGGACAATCAATGATAAAAAATTTAATTGGCTACTTTTGGAGAAGGGGAGACTGGAATGTGAAAGGATTGAACAACAGAGGTGGCGATCGAGGAATAAAGCTGAGCTGGCGGAGGAGGATTTTGATGCGGGAAGGAGATAGTATAGAAAGATCGGGCGAGCCTACCCGTCTCTGGGAATGACAAATCGGCTCCTTCGACCGCCACTGCATGAGCTGAACCTTCTGATTCCTTCTTGGATCGACCCCAGGTTCTTTGAATAATCTGGAGAATACTTGGCTAAAATCTGTCATGTCATGAACTGGCCCCTTTAGTACCTGGGGCGGATCAGCTAGTGCATATGCCACGTTCTGCTGAGCTGACTGAGCTGACTGTGACTTTATCGTGCCTGGCTGGAGAGGGCCTCTAACTAAATGTTGATGGTAATCCCATGTAAGCGGGCCAGAATCCCCCATCATGGATAGTGTGGACTCCCGGTAGCCGAGACCCCGTCTGTTCATTTTCCTGCCCTTGGGCACTAGCTTAGTACGTCCCTAGAGTTGTGCTCTGAGGCCTCTCCTTGGTTGATAGCGTAATTTCAGGATGATGGACCAGCCTTTGGAATCTCGGATCTTGGGCTTTTCTTTGATATTAACAGGCATAGTGACGGTCTTGCGGGGTGCGTAAGCCCATGGGAAGTCCAGATCCAATACAGATATAATGGGTCGTCTGCTGGACCATAATGTGGGCAAGATCTTCCCTGAGATGGCCTTCAGTGACTGGGCCAAGGATAAGCTTTTAACTTTGACCACCCTCCCCTGGAATGGGAACTTGAGACGTTGATGGGCGGTAGACAGCAAGGCACCAAGAGTATCGAGCCATGGGCGACCCAAGATAGCCTTGAACATAGGGTCGATGTCCAGTACATAAAATTCGACGGCCATGGTGAGAGGCCCAAGTTCAGCTTGCAGGGTGACCACCCCATGACATGCCCTTCGTGAATTGTCCTATAATTGCACACCTATTTATGCAAGGACATAAATAAAAATAAAAGTACATAAAGGTAAAAATAAAATGTGGATGTATGGGCTCGATTCCCATCAATGACACAAGTGAACAGAAGTCTGACTCCTATGAAACAAGGCAACATCACTTGCGCCTCACAGGAAAAGGAGACACAACTGCCACAATAATAAATACGGGGAAACGGCATGACAGACACATCAAGCATCAGCTTAAACAAGGAAACACAGTCCTCTCAGCTGACAGCCTGACAACATCATCAGCTCCAGTTCCAAAGGCGACAGGGAACACTTGGCACACAAAACACCAACGACAGATTCACGGAGAGACAACAGCAAGACGGCAGCACAAGACCACGAGCATAATCAAGTCAGTCCTCACTCAGATACTGCATCTGATCGAGTCGCAAGCTAACTCTACCAGGAGAAGAAGAGCACAACAAAGCTAACCGACAACAGTTGGTCCACAAAGTGCTAATAACAGACAGACAAAATCATAGAGAAATAGCACTTGTAAAAACAACAACAACAACAGTACTTGCAGGATTCTGGCTCCGTACAGGACACAGAACCACAGAACACAACTGCAAGTTGGGTCACAATCAAGGCACAATAGTAGCTGATCACACGACTACAGAGATGAGTCATGCATTGAGCAGCTCACCAAGAATGACCCACGACAACAAGAAACGACAATCTCGGGAAATGTATCTCAAGGACTACAAGCATGCGTCGAGAACACAACACCCAAGAGAAAATACAGAGGAGAAGAGGGTACTCAATCAGCAGGAATGCCGACCAATTCCCCAACACTCACAAATGTCGAAGGAAAAGATGCTAATCTCAGGTTACCTTTACATCCTGAAATGATAAATGAGCCCTCACAACATATCAGCCGTTGGGCACGACGCGATGAAATACGGCACACAATAGCTCTTAACACCATAATGGAGTCCAAAGCTAAGCAACCGTAAGACAAGGAGCTGATCAGGCTCAGAATAAATGTTGTCCACACTTAAGCAGACACAGGACAAAGGCATCACTAAGACAGTAATTCCAAGGCTTACCTCGAAAAGACTCCTCCAAAGGAATTAGAAACATCGAGCTCGACCAATAGAAACTCACCAGGAATGGAAAATCCTAGGTTCACCTGAGCATCTTCTCAATCAAGGAATCCAATCGAGCACTTCATCAGAAGTGAAACATATTAGGAGTTACACGGACTCAAGCTGGGACGACTAAAACAACGTAAGAACGTTTATGGCCATCAGACCAACACTAAAAGTCAACAGCAACCTGAACAAATTACAGAAAACCTTGAATAAAGTACTTCAGATTTGAGCCTTTCTACGAATATTGCCAAGTACAACATGGTCAAGATAGACATCTTGATGAAAAAGAAGCACCTCGTCACATCCTGATGAGTGCAGGACCATCTCGCACAGTGCTAATCTAGCACGCACAAGATGACACATGAAAAATAAAGCGATAAAGAATCGCGAACCTAAAGCCAGCTGAAGACAGTACTGGACTTAAGGACTCTGGAGACTGTATATCTCGGATTTAGGAAGTGGCCATGATGAATGGGTGATAAATGCAATGGCCCTAGGACAAGACTTAGTAGAGACAAGTCTAGAACTTACTCTGATACCAATTTGATGTGACACCACTATGGGGGTGGTAGCCACAAGACCAATTAACCTTGGACTTAGATTTGCAAGCACAACCACAAGGCCAAGAGGCCTACGCAAGCGGGCACTCTTCGGCAGGCACACTCAACCCGGGGGTGACTTGGGGATGCTGAGTTAGGGATGTGGGGCAGGTCCCTTGCTGGTAGAGGGCCAGTAGTGCTATGGTAAGTCTCCCCTCGGAATATGGTTGCCACCCTCAATAGCCCAATAGGTGCCAAGGGCATGGATCCACTCACTCACACCCACGGCGGTCGCTCGGAGGTAGTGGAGCCTTGGGACCGGGTGCTCTCTCCCTTATCTGGCAGCGCAATTGAAGAATATTGAATAAACAAGGACAATTAGGAGCAAGGGCAGTGAGCTCACCTGGCCGATTTGAAGAAATCGACCCCTGTTCGGAGACGTGGACGAGCGAGGAAGTGTGGGTTCCCCGCACACTACATTGGTGAAGCTTCTCCCTGTTTAATAATTTACATGCACTACACCTCTCGCAGGAGGGTTGGACAAGGGGTGCGAAATTTGTGGATTACAACAAAACTACCTCCACATAGGGAGGGGTGCTAAGTCGGCCAGGTGGGGAGGGGAGATTAGCTAAGTTGGTGTCGGAAGGGCACTTCTCCAGTTCTGTCCAGATCCAGAACTACTAGATAGTGAGTCACTAAAGACGCCGCCACACTCTCCACCGAACTCGGAAGTCACCGAGATAGGTTCCAAATCGTCGCTGACGGACCCTGGTACGTTGGCGAATTTCTGTGGATGGACCCGTCATCGCCACTGACTGGGGTGGCTCCTGGAATAGGCTCTCTGCACTCTGGCTTTGGCTGATCCCAGGGTGTAGCAGCAGCTGGTTGTAGCCGCCACGATCTCTCCCAAAGTCCAAACATGGCAGGACCAAGACGAGTGCGACCGTGGATGAGTCTTCTTCGATCGACAGCAAGGGGAGCACCAGACGATGTCGGGGCAGAGAGGAGGAGCCCGTTGAGTGGGGAGGGGTCAGGTCAGGTTGAGGGTGACCTATTCTGCGCACTTGGGGGAAGAAAATTGGAAGATGCTCCTCTGGATGTGGAACTAGACACCGCTTTTTGTTGATGGACGCCGACTGGTTGTAGAATTCCTCGGCCAGGCGGCGCCTGCAGAAGCCATGGGATGTGACCGTGGGAGATCCAGGAATTCACCTCAGGTCACTAGCAGGCCCTGATCTACGCAATTGGGGGAGATTGAGCCTTTCGGATAGTGGGATGTCAGATTCTGGCGAAACCACCATAGCTACGAAGCTTTCTCAACGAGCTTTTCGATGATGTATGGTGCGCCTCCAGATGATACCGAATGACTCCGGTGCAGGTTCTGCAAGTTGGGCTCCTACTGCTGCCTACGTACTAAGCAGTGCACTGGAGGCCTTTGAAGGGTGTGGAATGGTAAGAAGTGGAGGGATGGCAAGGGAAGAAAGGGGTTGCTGATTAGAAGTTGAAGCCCCTTAGGATTTGGTTAGGATAGCATTAGATTGAGTTGGGTCGAGTCTAGATAGGATTTATCTAAAATCACCACGGGTTGGGACTCTCAGAAGGAGAGTCCCGGTTGGATTCTCTGTGCGTACTATAGGACAGTCTTACGATAGACCGCTCCGTTTACTGAACGGTCCTACATGGACCGCTCAATGTCTGGACGATTCTTACATGACCGTGTAATACTGAGCGGATGGTCATTGACCGTCTATTATCATAAGCGGTCTTTTATAGACCGTCCAATACCCTGTGGTGCCTTCCTCCCTCTCTCTCTCGCGTCACTCAAGTCGACGTCACTCTCTGTCTCTCTCTCATCGCTCAAGTCAGCGCCACTCTCTATCTCTCTCTCGTCGCTCAAGTCGGCGTCGCTCTCTGTCTCTCTCTCATCGCTCAAGTCAGCGTCACTCTTTGTCTCTCTCACGTCACTCAAGTCGACGTCACTCTCTATCTCTCTCTCGTCGCTCAAGTCGACGTCACTCTCTGTCTCTCTCACGTCACTCAAGTCGACGTCACTCTCTGTCTCTCTCTCGTCGCTCAAGTCGGCGTCGCTCTCTGTCTCTCTCGCGTCAAGTCCACTCTCGTCTTTCATAGCTCTCGAGTCAGTTGTCAGTTAGTTAGTATTTCTCATTCCTTTCATACATTTAGAATGAAAAATAACAGAAAGAGAACTCACTATATATCAATGTCAAATCTGTACAAAGGGGTGCAACAAAAGAAAACTCAAGACTGACCTTCTCCCTCTCTCTGGCTGCTCTCGCTCTTGCCCTCATGCCTCTTCGGAGGAGGCATCGATGACGTGGCCTCGTCTCGACGACGGTGCCTCTCCTCCTCGTTCCTCCGCAGGCCGGAGGAACCGATGAGGTAGGTCCTAGCTGAGACTCCGTGGCCGTGGCTGCCACTCTGAGTCGCTAGGCTATGGCTCCGGCTCGCCTCGCGAAGCCCCTCCACCATGGCCTCTAGGCGGGCAACCTGAAGATGGGCCTGCTCTGCCTCCGCACGGTAACGCTCCACGTCCGGGCCGCCAGCTCTGCTCTGTGCCAACTCTCCTCGGGTCCGCGCCAGCTCCGCGTGGGTCCTCTCAAGCTCTGCCTGGTAGGCGTCCGCGTCAGCTGCATGGGCACGAAGTACCCCTGCCTTGACGACGCCTAGGCGAGAGCGCTCCATCTCACTAATGAGGCGCGCTGCCTCCTCTAGCTCTCGGGTCCTCTCCTCCAGCTCGCCCCGGAGGATCATCAGCTCGGTCGCCTGCATGCATGTAGCAATGGTCAGTAAACAGCATGTAATAATCATGAATTGACCAAGGAAGAGTTTTAGGAGTGTACCCTCTCAGCGAGTGCTGCCTCTACTGCCTCGGCTCTCTCCACCATGCCCCGTAGCTCGGCATCCTGCTCCGCTCGGTCAGCCGGAGCCTGTCTGGAGGAAGAGGGAGCGTCGGTCCCCTGTCTCTGCGTCTCCTCGCCCCGCTGCATTCAGAAGGATTAGAAGTCAGTCGTGTCATAGAATAAGCATAATAAAAATTGCATAGTCAAGTCTC